>JAQLOL010000004.1:10343931-10356147 GCA_029783665.1 Naso thynnoides
TATAAAAAAAAAAAAAAAAAGCCAAGAGGAGAGACTGAGGGCATCATGTTAAATACATCAGCAGCAGGAGATGTATTTATCGGTATGTGAGGAAGAGGAGGTCACTGTTGCCATCTGTGAAAAGAAAATGACCGAGGACGGGGGAGTGAATGGAGAGATGGAAAGGGTTATCTCAGAGAAAGGTGGCAAAGTTCAAGGGTTATTAATGCTTGAGAGGCTGGAGCATGCAGCACAGAGACACTGCAACAGAGCTGAAGACAGGTTAATACACATGACCACAGACAGTCCTGCTCTAATGCTAACATGGAGTTCCACCGAACAGACGTGTGCTGTGAGTAGAAGACAATGCTGGAAAAAAAAACTTATTTAAAATCAAAAAGACTTCAGAGTTTAATAAAAGCACAATGAGGCGACAGTGGGGAAAAAAAGAAAGTGAGGGCAGACGAAAGATGTGTTAATCGGAGACATGGAAGCACTTTAACAGCCAGTTTTTAAGACAACGCCACACACGCTGCATCAGAGCAAATAGTAGTCCTGTATGTGTTACCAGAGGACGAAACTCTTAGCAAATGAACTGGAGAATGGGCACAACTTAAGAACAGTCACAGAGCTTCATTTCCTTAACCTGTGTCCTCACTTTGTTGATCACTTTATGGATGAACTGCAACTAAAACTTTACCTCACTAGAATTAAGCAGGCTTCATTTCTTGACCACTATGAGTGGAGTAAAAAGCCAAATGTGATTTTTACATTTTTAAATGGCTAGAAGGACATGTTAGGAGCCAGGAAGTGAAGCATTGTGGGAGGTTTTGTATTGTAAAGAGGCCCTTCCCCTCCTCTTCATTTCTCCCTGGACACCCACTGACCTCGAACTTGCTGCTCCAGGTTGAGTATAACGTTAACGGCCTGTTGCAGCACGAGCAATTTGGTCTGCGGTTTCTCACTGCTCAGATGGAGCTGACACATGCGGCCCAGCTCCTTAAAAGCCTCGTTGATGTCCCGCACACGGAGTCGCTCGCGGGTGTTGTTTGCCAACCTCCGCACTTTCTCCCGCTCAGCTTTAATCTCCACTGGCACATCTTCATCATCATCATCATCCACATCACCCAGTCTAACAAAGAGCCAATGGCACATGAAGAGGGAAGGAAACAACAGTATTGGTACAGTTCACTGAAAATCAATTGCCAGTTATGGTGTGCAGTAGATTTTCTGAATAATGCCATAACATCATGGAGAGGACTAACGGACACTGCTTCAAACCTGGAACACGTTGACGTTTGGACGCTTTTTAACAAATAGTATTTTGGAATATTGAAGCTTCAGGAACTAAAATCCAGAACTACAAGTCTTTCCTTTTTCACAACATCTGAGGAATCAAAATGCTGGTAAAGCATGAGTTGTTTAAGAACAGCCATGGCTCCTTAAAACGTTTTTCTAACTTTCTAGGGCCTACCATGGCAACAGGCAGGACTACACAAAGGAAATCATCTTTAAAGGGGCATCAGACAAACGGCTAACAGAATAATGCAAGAGAAATGTTTTGCAAGACAATGTGTCGTCTGTAGCAGTGTTCTACTAAAATGATTTTATACTAACAAGTTTTACTCTATTTCATGAATTATCTTGTTTACATTTCAAAATGAACCGGATTTTTCTTCAGTCATTGACAGTAAAACGGTCTTTCATAAATACTCTGATTTAAAAAATGATTTACATTTTTATTTTAATTTTGTTGATAAAGCTTTATATTTGGATACAGATGTTTCCTAGATGTGTAAGGATTTTACAATAGGAGGGAGTTTTGCGATGGCAAGGTATTTTGGTTACTTTGTTTCCTCTTTAACCCTCCATTTCTACATCTTCTTTTTTTTTAAGATAAATGACCACTCCGACTTTATTCATTTTTTCAAAAGTCAGGAAAAGCAGGTTGGGCTTAAATAACTGAAGTCAACTTTGAGTAGCAATGAGGTAAAAGATATTAAAAGGACATATTTATAATTGGTCAGTCTCTCTCACTGTGAAAGTACAACTGGAACAAAACTGAAGTTCTTCCATAATGTATTATTTATTACCTCATTAGAACTTAATAGAAAAGTCCATTGTTGAAATAAATTTAAAAACTACTACAAAGAATCTATTTCCTACTATTTGCTGACACATTTTATACTTGTGACATATGTCATGTAATTTCACATACTGATAGGTGAGTATACATGTTAATAATACAAACAAAAGGTTTTGAAACCTTGTTCGGAGGTGAGCTTTCATGTCTTTTTTCTCATCCTCTGACCGGTCGGTAACGGAGCAGTTCTCATCGTCCTCCTTGTCCTCACGTTTGACATCACCACCGGTGATACGATTTAGGGTACCGGGCAGGCCTGCACAGAAAGTTCAGAAACAAAGACACTGAATGAGAAGCACACAGAGCAATAAAAAAAATATAAAACCTTACTAAACAGCCCAACGATGGCAAAGTATTTATATGTAAAATAAATAGATGAGTACAAGGCAACAGAAAGTCTCACCAGTAGGCTGAGAGCCGGGCTGGACAGATGCAGGGCTGTGGTGACCATGCAGAAGTCCTCCACTAGAGGGCAGACCAGCGTCTTCATGGTGACTAGACATCTTCAGGACAAAAACATGTTAAGTGCCTATATGATCTTGTTAAAATTGTGGTGCTGATACTAGAGCAACAAAACAGGTTTAACACTCTCACTGTTAATGTTTACTTTGATTTACAATGTCAAATGGCATTCAGTCATTAATGAATTTATTTCCTGTGCTGCTTTTGTTATCTTACCAATCCCGGCAGGCGACTGGTCAGTCCAAGTGTTGCACTGGCGACCGATGGAGGTAACCCTAAGCCAGATGAAAGCAGACTGTGCATTTCAGCCAGGCCTGGTCCTCCTTGTCCGCTGGCGTGACGCTGAAGAACATTGATGGCTTCATCCAGATGGTCCTCCATTTTACTCGCCTACAGAGAATGAAGAGCGATGGAATTTGAAAGCAAAAATGTGTATAAACTGGAATTACGGCCTGGTTGTTTTATGCCTCTGCCAACCCAATCACTGTACTGACATGTATGAAAAAAATCCCTCCAGGCTTTCATGACATATTGCAGTTATAAGAACGGGCTGTAGAACGGACCAACAATCCACAGGCATAATGCCAACACTGCCATGGCTGCGATCAGTGCGGAGCCATAATAACTGTAGCATCCTGTTTTTACCTCTGTAATCAACAGCAAGCTTTGGCTGCGTATCACATGTGAAAAAAACAACAACACAAAATTGACATGTTGACTCACCATGGACTGAATTCCACCTTCAAAGTTGGGTGAAGGTGTGGCCTGACCAGAAGAGCGAGTCCACTGGGACGCAGAGCCTGAAAGACAGGAGAACATGGACCCACGTTTACTGCATCCACTGAGCTTGTGCTCTAAACTGATTCCTACATTTTTCTGCACAGGGAATGCCCCACAGACAGCAGATGTTTAATGATATTCCATTTTTTGCTTGCCCCCCATGTGACAGGAAGACTTGAGTGCTGGGTTTGTCAATACAAGGCATTGCTGTAAAAGAGCTTTGCATGTGTCACAAACACTACAGAGCAGATGATTGATGCGCTGGTCCTCCTTTCCTGTCTTATTTCGTGAGTCATTCTGGTCAATGCTACACATGAAGCACGCTCAACCAAAGACACTAAAATGCACGCCCACGTTTAACTGTTTTATGCCAGCCACATGCAGAAGAAATTTTTCTGTTCTGTTTCTGAAAATGATGCTCCTGTCATTACGTGTCCAACATTAGGAACATGAAACACTGAGTAAAACAAACTGCTTTTTGACTGCTCATTTTCAAGATGTGAAACTAAAGTGATAGAGGATATGAAACAAATGTGAAACATATACATTTGTTCACCATACTTTGTGTATTATGAATAAATCAAGTCAACATTTTTTTTAATGTAAAGCATTACCTTTTTTCTTTTAATAGGTTCGTAATCACCCCCTTTTCCCTCTCTTCTCTAACCTTGTGCCAGCAGCAGTATTTGACGTGTGAAATGTGTCATGAGCTCATTCGTGGATTCAGTGCAGAGACAAATGGAGAAGTGACCCCACCCTCTTTATTTTTACTGTATTTTCCCTTCCTCTCTCATGAGCTATATTTGGATGTTGCGTGTGCATCTAAAAGATCAAGTGAAGGTTAAGCTGTGGATGGGGTACTAAGAGTTAATGAAAACAAATAACTGTAAAAGTACTGATATGATACAAACACAAGTAACCTTTGAGTCTTGGACCCATGTCAGCGACATTTCTTACAACTCGCTTCCAGCTAAATCAGATGACCTAAATGTCAAGATTAGTCTTGTATGCCAAATTTATCTCTGTTCTATGTTTGCTCAGTGCCAGCACAAGAAAAGGGTCTGACTGAACTCACTGACACAGGTGGAAAAAAAAAAATCTGGGTTATTTAAATTTTGCAGACCAAACAGATTTATTAAGGGTGAACCTAAACTGTGCGAGGCTCAGCTATGCTCTTATTTAATATAGTGCTGTGGAGGCATTTTATTTTCCTTGCTGTTTGGCAGCTGAGATGATCTTTTGTCATATTTTCTAACTTAAACACATCATGGACAGAATTAACTAAGTTTAACTAATAGCAAGATAAATATAAGCCAGTATACAGTAATCCATGTAATATATTTACAGTTTCCCTTACAATATTGGCAAGTATTGCAGTGGCATTTACATATAAAAAAGTCACAATCCCTAAATACACACAGACACATACACAAAAGAATTTTCACAAAATGATTTACTTCCACTTTTACCCAACAGATGGAGCTACACTGTCACTAAGCACCATTCAGGCTTAGTCAGAATATTTTATCATCTCCTTCCACAACAGGAAGGACCCCTTGTTGAACAAACAAAACTACAAAACAGCCAGATGACCTTGAAGCTGTAGGAAAAAATGATTCGAGCTTTTTTTTCCCCCCACCTGATACAGCCTGAGGCGAGCCGGAGGGAGTCGACGGGGACGGAGGGAAGGTGTTACTGTTCGGGTCTGAAGGATAGATCTGCAAACAAATATTTTGGTTTTCAATTAAACCTACAACTGCTACAGAAGATGATAATGAGCAACATTTAGTCAGGTATCGTGTTCCTACTTACAGATGCCAGGGCTTTTCCAATCTCATCACCTGAACTTCCAGGTACTGCTCCACGATTGGCTTTTGGGGAAGAAACAATTACATCCTCAACAACAATTCAGGTTATGTGAAAATGTTGCATGAAAACACAAAGGGCACTTTTACATAGAGAGCACTTAATCAAGTCTTTACCCATAATGGTGTCAGTGCCAGCGATAGGGGGTGTGTGGCTGGGGACTCCGAAGCTGCTGGAGCCAGAGTGGAAGCCAGCAGGATGAGACCCATTCACCTCACTGCCATGCAGGGGGTAGTTTTGGGGAGAGAGGGGCAATGGCTGCCGTTTCTGGGCAAGCAAAAACACACTGATTTAAATGCACGACAAGACAGAAGCCCTCAGTGGTGCATTAATCAAAAGTGTCAAAGGCGTCCTTATGCCTTCGTAGAAAAATAAGTCCGATGTGTGAAAGCAGAGCTCACCAGTCTGTCTTGGGGGTTGATAGCAGTGAAGGGACCATGCTGGCTTAGATGGGGGGAGTTGCCTAGCATGGCGGGATAACCGGGCTGAACCATCGACCGAGCAGAGCCCCATGGATCGGAGGGTGGGTGGAGGCCTTCTGTCGCGGGGGTATGGAGGGAGGGGGCAAGAAGGGCAAGGGATAACCAGCCACAGGAGATGAGAAGACAATGAAGTCAACATATGAGACATGTCACATTTCTGTGATGACTTCATTCAACTGTGATTCACTATTTAGCACCCAGGCAACATGAGGTGTTCACTGGCATGTGAATACAGCACCTGGGTTCATTGGAATTTCCATAAGAAATCACTGGGAGAAAATATAATATCAGTACTGCTGTAAAATAACGTTCCAGGTCATTGTTATCTATGTAGGTGTGTGATAATTTACCCGCATTTAACAAGAAGTATCCAGTCAGGCTGAACTTTTAAACCCAAAACAATGAACGCGGAGAGGCTCTGAAGGCAACTCTTGTTTCAATTCACTGACCTTGCATGTAGAATGGTGGTGGGTAGACGTTTCCTGCCTTGGAAGCAGGGTAGCCGGCGCTGTCCCTGTTAAAATCCTCCCCTGAGGCTGGTGCATAAACCTACAGAGGATACACAGAGAAGAGGAATGAAACGGTTCATTTCAGTGCTTCCTCACAAATCACTGCTACTAAAAATTAACTACATGGTGTGTGTGACTTGATGTATGAATGAAGCACAGTGTTTGTTTATGTGAGGTTTCTCATTTGAGACAATATAAAAAAGTTCCTTGGGAGCTAAAGGATGCCCACAAAGTCGCTTTCCTATAAATTAGAAGAAGGTCCTGAGATAAGAAAATATAAATGCATTAAATACTCATTTAAAGACAGCTTTTTAAAGTATGTGCTCCATCTTAGAGTGGAATTTAGCTTAATTCAAGGAACAGGCTGTGGCAACATGTCTGCAGAGTTGAGCAGCGAGCATTAAGAACTGCATGTTCAGAGTTAGTCATTTTATTTGCCTCTCCCATTCTGCATATCAACCATTTAAACAGAAATACACCAAAAAAGGTTTACAAAAAGACAATTTACACTCTTTGCCACTGTGAGATGTGGCCACACAATAGGAGCTGCAGTTGGATTTGGAACGTGTCATAATGGGTATAAAGGAACCAATGTTCTGAACCACCCTATCATTCTCAATCAAGACTATTCCAGACAAAAAAGCAAGTATCAAACTGTGTCTGCAAAACTCAAATCCAAATGGACTGAAGTTTTCTTCTGTAATTTGATTAAACCGAGGGAAAAAGGAGAGGAAAAAGAGGGGAGAGGAGAAGAGGGAACGGAGAGATGCACTCCTAATTACTGAACCATCTGCCGAATCCTGGATGGCAGCCAACTCCACTGGCAGCTGGGATAGAGGGATGGGGGAGGGAGAGAGAGAGAGAGAAAGGGGAGGGAGGCAGCGGGAAGGAGAGGGAGGAGGCAGGAGGGGGTGGTTGTGGGGTAGAGAGGAGGGGGGAGGAAGAAACAGAGAAGAGGAGGAAATAGGGTGCCCAGAGAGCGAGAGTGGGAAGGGAAAAAAATGAGGTGGAGTAAGAACCATCAAACCCCAGTATGAATTCCCTGCAGTGAGCTGACGAGTATACTTGGCAGAGGGGAAGAGATGTGGCCATAAAGTAAAGGGCCTACAAATACAACACACTATAAATACATGCTGCAAATGAGTGACTGGGTGAATGAGTGGCTTTTTCCCCTCCCTAGTCCCTTTTTTTTTCTTTTTTTGCTGCTTCGGTGGTGCAGATACACAGCTGTAAGAGCTGGATGTCCTGTATTGCAGCTATTCTGCTGCCTTTTGAGCCAAGGAGGGGCTTAAGATGCCAAATGGAATGTGAAAACAGGGCGTAAAACACAAAAACATGGGCTCCCATGGACTCACTGCGAGGGCTGAGACACAGCTCATGGCTGCAATGTTTCTGGATGCTAACACTCACCGAGGAGGGCAGGCCGGGGGGCACCTTCCTGATCTTTTTTGGCTGTGACTCTGAGAGGAAGAAGAATGAAATCACATAAGCATGCTTATGTAAACAAAGATCCTAACTTAATGCAGATAACAATCACTAGTAATAGGACTTATTTCCTGCTGAATCAATTTATCCATTTGTCTTGTGACCACTCATTTATGTCTTATCAAAAGGCATTTCAGTTTGACCTTATTCACCGACTTTCCTCACTTGACTCTCACACTGATTTCACTCTCTTGAATTAAGCAGTTAAGTTTCTAAAACACTTTAAAATCTCAGCAGGAGATATGATCATAAATACTGACTGAAATGACGCCTGACTGTGTTCAACACTTAGCTTGAAGCATTTCTTTACAATCTTACCAATAGGATCCTGTGCGGGTCTCCTGCGAGGGTTGCTTCCCTCATAAGAGGAATAAAATTGGGAGGTGGACTTCAGGCCAGACGGGGAAATGGCGTTGGGACTGGGCATGGGTATATCACTGGGCATAAAGCTCTGCTAAAACGAGATAAAACAATACACACGCTCAGGCAATGTAAAAGGACATGTAAACAGCAATAAATATTGGGTTAAATTCAGAGTGAATATATTATATAAACTGACTGAGGAACAGAATTTCTCATTAAGAACACGAGGACAGAAGAGGTGACACTGTAGCACAACACTTTCCTTCCTTTCCTTTACCTGTGTTGCAAATGAGGAGTATGGTCCTCGCTCAGTCTTCCCTGTTAGGAAAGAGGAATATAAAAACATGTCATGATTGTGAAGATTGAGCTTTTATGTTAACACTAAATCACACTTTGGCCATCCCCCTTTCTCTATTTGGTTGCCTCCCATCTGCTGTGTGAGTATATATATGATGATGTGTAGTATTTATGGCTGTGGACAGCAAACAACAACAACAAATTGGCCCATTATAAAGGTTTGGGGGCAACTGTGCCCAACCTCTGTCCCCTCCCCTGACAGTTAAACAGAGGAGAGCTATAGGCTAGCAGGGTCCCAAGGGAGAGGCATGTTTGTGCATCGATGCCCTTTACATCCCCCCAACCCCCTCCCTCCCTGAACACACAAACTGCAACACACGAAAGAAACCCCTCCTCCACATCCTCCCCGATCACCCTGTTCCCTTCACCAATTGCCACAACAGCATAAATATGGTTTGCCCTTAAGTGGTACATTAGTGTCAAACCTGCAAATGGCTGCTATCTCAAACAAGCAACTCATTGTCTGGCTCAGTAGCACGGACCACAGAGATAAACTTGTGTTTTTTAATCAGTATGTTCTGCCGTTTACTCAGTACTATTTAAAGAAACACTTGCTCCAAACCTGATTCTCTTTGGTTTGAAAAACAGCTAGCTTCTTACCAACAATCCCTGGTCCAAACATGGGGGCAGAGGCAATGCTCTCTTGCTCACTGTAAAGGCCTTCTTCTCCGTATCCCTAAGGGAAAGGCAACAGAGACATAAGGGATATAAAAATAAAGAACACAAATAAATGAATCCCATTCTTACTACCGCTTTCATACTAAATCAACTATGTAAGAAAAGAAACCCTTGTGTGTTCACATGAGTAGGTCAGAGGAGTTGACCCAACTTGGCTCTGAGACGCTGTGCAAGGCTTCGTTTTTAAAGTTTGAAAATGAGATTTTTTAGCAGCTGCATGGTTGCAATAATATCACCAGAAGTCAATAGCATATGCCAAAATTTCTTATTATGCATTTTGGTCTAATGAATTTTTTTTTTTTTTTTTTTGAAAAGAAGTTTGAATGTCTTTCATCTTCAGCCAGATGTGTGAACTGCATTTCCATCCACATGTTTTAAGAGCATTTATACAATTTGAAAAAGTCAAAATATCAAAGTGATTTACCAACTACAAGTAGGGGAATTTCTGAAAATTTGGTTATAATTTGCAACATCTGGATAGAAACTTTGCTAACGACTTCCCTAATCCCCAAGTTAGCCCGTGAGCATTTTGCTGTTTCGCAGCTGACTCTCAGATGTCTTTGCTGTTGTTGGTAGATCATGTGTAAAAAGTCTCCCTGTGTGTGTGTGATCCATCTCGATTTCAAACCCCTAAAATCTGACTCTGGTCTTCACATTCAAGTGTATCAAACTAAGGGTGTGGAACCAGGTGACAACTTATTATTTATTGATCAGCAGACTGACTGCGTGTCGGTAGTTAAATGCATATTGAAAATGTGTGTGAAAGGGGAGATAAACTACATGGTCACTGCAATTTGCTGACATGACATCTACATAACCAAATTCTATGTAGAAAGTGAGGAAAAACCATACCCGTCCCTGGTTGAAAGATGGACTGTTCTGTTGTCCTGGCCCCCAGGGACTGGACCCACTTCTCTCATCTATACCTGGGAGACAAAGATCTGGGTAAGACCACTAATAGGCAGACAGATTTTCAACAGGGATCTAAGTTCAAGCTTTGCAAACTCAGTCAAACTTCAGAGAATGATGAAGTTGACCTGCTTTGAAACACGTTTTTCAGGCTGCTTGAAGTCACATCCATTGAAGAGCTTCACTTCACAGCTCACACAGACACAACATAGTGACAGCGCTGTCACATAGCAAGGATATGAGCTGTAGGAAGTTTGAATAATTAACACCCAGTATGAGGCTCCCGGAATCATCCTCGACATTCTTCGTTCTCCCACTTCTTTACATTTTCCATGGCAACAGTCATCCACCATTCATTCTCTCACATTAGGCCTACACCTTTCGCCTTTACATAGACACAAGGTCCAAATCATACATAGCTGAGATACGTTAACCACGGCCACAGCACACCGGCTTTCAGAGAGGTGAATGTGCCTGAAAGGAGTGATTTTAAAAACTGGTGAAGCAGAAATTCCTGCCCGTCCTCTTTCTCTCAATCTCCTCTCGTACTGCAACACAGCATCTCTGGGGGAAAGCTGAAGCTTAATTGTGTACTGATTTGCATAATTGTGCATATTAATGAAGCCTGGCTCTATGAATATTCATATTTGTGTTTTGTTGTCTAATTAAAAAGCGGAGAGGGGAGAGGGGAGGGGGGGGAGGCGGGCTAGAATCATGACAGGATCAGCAGTAGAACAGAATGATGGGTCCACAGCGCTGAGAGCTGCTAGATTGCCGTGACAACTGTGATCTATACGCACGACACCAGCAGAATAAGAGATGAAGGAGACAATGTCTTGTCCCCTCTCTATGGCTGACTGTCACTCTCCACGTCAGTCAGAGACGATAAAGAAAATGTACAAACCATTCGTTTCAGCTGTAAGCCGTCACTACCGAAGCTTCAGGCAGGAAAAGGCACCAATTCGATATTTTGTGCATGACAACGCGCTTCACTTCAGGTGAGATGTGGATTACAAGTAGATGTTTTGACATCGGACCTGATTAAAAAAAGTTCATAATCTGTACATGAAAGGTCTCAATCATAATTATTGTTATTCATACTTAATTTAAACAAGCAAGTTACTGTTTCAGTCACCTGTACTAATTTTAATAGGCCACAGTGAGAAAATGGTCACGTTTCATTTGCCATACAACTACATTATTACAATGCATTAAAACCATGTAGCATATCAGAACAGCCCGAAAAAAATAAAAAGACTAAAAGCTAATTAGTGAGACAGGAACATGTGGTACTTATCCCCTCTTTTGCAGGATTGTGGATTGCAATGCACTTGAAAAACAAACAAGAAATGTCACATATAGATCTCTGCAGAAAACTAACTCCACAACCATCTATATGTAAATACCAATTTTCATGTATAGAAGTGTAGTGTTAGCAGGTACTGTGTTTTCAAACAGGAACAATTCTAATGGAATCAAGAATTAATATGAACATTCACACCTGGAGGAAATTAAGGGCAAAATGTTGAGGCATGAAGGAGCTGACATAAGATGGGCTTAGAGCCTTTAAGAATAATGCAAACTAATGTCAATGAACCCACATATTCTTTTTAATTAATGGATCTAATGGTAAGCACCGAACAACATTGAAATTCTCTTTAAAACTGCTTCCATAAACATTGAAAACTCTGATGAAGTTAAACACGACAAAGCAACGGTAAGATTATACAGGGGCTTCCATTTTTCCGGTCACTGTATGAATGTATTGAAACAATAATCAATTTCCTCTAGACACAATACCCGATTCTACTGAGGTCTCAACTAGAGAAGTAAAACAGCAATAAAAACATGCACGCACATGAAGTGTATGCAGTGACAGCAAATAAAGATGACAGATGTGCCTCCACTTTCACTCGCTGTACAAAAATGAAGCCAAAATGTCCCCGATATACATGCTGCCATCTTGCGCCAATGACATCATTTGGAGCCACAGTCTGTGCTGTAGTGATCACAACTGAGGCCCATACAAACACAGCAAAGGGGTTGGCTGTCAATCTTGACTTGGGCAGGGAAACACAGGGTAACTCATGACACGATATGATGTGTGCTGTGCGATGCGTGGCCCACAATGACGATATCACAGCGATTATCTATATATTACAAGACAATCATATAATGATATATCACTGGATCTGTCTAATTG
>JAQLOL010000004.1:10357428-10369111 GCA_029783665.1 Naso thynnoides
TATCACTGGATCTGTCTAATTGAAGAATTCAAAACACACACATTACATACACGAATATGAAAAATTTTGTTTGTACCACTGTTGTTGTAAAAGCCGAGGTAGGGTGAGATTTTTAGACTAGAAAGTGGCTGGTACATCTCTTAACTTTAAATTCCTGTCACCGATATCCGTCATTATTCCACTGTCGACTTCTTCTTGGGCCTGTTGATGTTCGGCGCCAGCAATACGATAATTGTATCCCAAGAGCCATGACGACGATATATTGCCATATTGATATTTTGTCCCACTCCTTATCTTTACCTTACATTTGCAAGGAAAACGGACATATACATTGACATCATGACGAGAACCACGAATAACAACAGAAACCTTCTTTAGGGAAAATGTATTTTTAAAATTTTGTTCTTCTGTTGACCCACATCCCAAAATGCTAACATGAAGATACCACAGCCAGACACAGAAGGCGAACTGAGATGTTTTGGCTTCAGTTTTCGGATGTTGTCATGTCCCCCATCTTACTTATCTTGTTCCATCATGCCACAAACTTATCAATCACTCTTCAAATGCCTCTAAACATAACAGATCTGGATCATCTGGAGACAGTTTAATTCTTTACATACGCAACTATATGTTACATGCCTCCTCAATGAGGTTACATTAGAGTGAGTGTCTGACCTACATAAACAATATGCTCTAGATTTAATGGGACACTACGTCAGCGATTTGCATATAGCAGCAGCAGTGTTGTTTTGGTGACTTTCACATTTTACAAGAATTGGTTGAGAGCTAACATTTTCAGGTAACCACACACCAGCAAACGTAACCTGCCTGCAAAGAATTCATGTGAGGGCATGTGATCTTATTTCAACCTTGTCTTTAACTTGTTCTTGTGAGTTGTGTGATCCTTGTTGTTGTTGTTGTAAACACTATAAACAGTCATCCTCAACATTAAACATATACTTGAAACAACTTTTTAACTTAATTTTGCCATTAAAAATTAAAGAGATGCACTCATACAAGACTCTGAATACCTGCATGCAATCGGATCAAAAATGCAGACAAGATGTTCAACATCTCTGCCTTTCTTCTTTAGAATATTAAAATAACTACAGAACAAAGGAGTGTACCCAACTGCCTCTTGTGCCTTAATACCCCTGCCTTTAATGAATGCACTATAGAACCATTAACATGTGTTTCAAACATGAACCACATGTTTGAAACAAAATGTTATAAGCAAGCACAATGTTTTTGTCAGAAGTGCAGTTGGATAAGCGTGTTTCCTCTTGTCACCATTTCCAGAAGGGTTTACTTGATTATTATGATCTAGTTTTTCTTTTGAAGCTTTTCCAGTTTGTAATGTGTTGCTTTTTCTTCCCCCACATTACTCTTTGGTCTTATTTACACACGATAAAGCTTTGTCTCTGCCCCCTTGGCCTGCACACAGATTATGATGTGGAATTACAGAGTTGTGGGGAGAAACTGGGAGCGCTTCACAGAGACAAATACTTATCATGTATCAATTAGATTTCTAGAGTTATGTACCTTGATTGAATTAAAAATGACACCAGTTCCTGTGTCGGCTTTACTGAAAGAACTTCAGTAGCTGCCACAAAACGTGCCAAAATCATTAGGGAAAAATGAGTAGTGCACTACTCAGACAGACGACCAGGACTGAAGAGAGAAAAACGAAGAAAAAGGGTGAGTAACATCAGACAAATTCTCTGGTGAACCCCAATGCACTTCTCCTCCCAGCATGCAACGCCCCTTTAAGCATGGCTAGTCTATAATTACACAGGAAGAGATACTGGGAACAGACAGCCAGCCTGAGTCATAAGCTTCATGAGCAAAACTCCAGCACATACATTGACCAAACTTGCAGACATGTCTTGGTTTTTACAGGCACACTGCCCCAGGCACCTATAACCGACTCTGACGTTTTGTCTACACACCTTCTTCCTTCCTTTGGCAAAGTGACTCACACAGACACAAAGCATGAGGTCAGATCAAATCCCCGGAGAGTGAACACTGTTAATGAAGTACTGAACAATGTACAATAACACAAGCCTGGTTCTTTTAACCTGTGAGTCACCAGAGACTTCTCAAACACAAGTTTGTTCGAACACACCAACAAATACAGCTATGAATGCCTTCATTCTCGCACTGTGTGAAACTACGTACATTTCTACTTGTGAGTTTTCTGAGTTTTCTCTAACACATCTGTTTGACAATGGAGCAGTTCATGCAAATTTTAAACTCTTCCCCTTCTGCATTTCAGCCCATACTGAACTTTAAAAATACTTTTTAGGATTCTCGGTTTCCAGAGAACAAAAAAAAGAAAGTACACTGAAAATGACTTAAACTGACTAGTGAAAGGGCTTGAACAGGCACACACTGTAACACCAGAGCCTAGATATTATCACCACTGAAGGCTTTTAAAGGGAGGTTCCCCCATAACCACACATGTTAAACCTCCACAAATCCCAAATCTTAACCATACTGGGAAAAAGGCCTTTAGCTGACTCTGAAAGAAAAACACATGGCAACACACTTCAGGGTCAGGATCAGGGTCTTGAAACTAAATATATGCACCTTTAAGTATCCAGAAAAACAGTTTATGGCCAACTTTACTACATATAGAGACAGACATAGATCATGAGGAATGTTTTAATGTCTTTAAAATTAATACTTGAAGACACATAGGCCATGTGACTGCTCTACTGTATTAACCTGTCAAAGTACCTTAGGTGAAATTGTTTTACTTAAGCTATGTTGAATAGTTTAGCATTTTGGGAAACATGCTACCTTTCTGAGAGTGAGATGAGAACATTTTGAACACACACAGATATGTGAATATGACAAGAAAACAACACCTGGACAGCATTTCTGGGAAGCTACAGCGTGATGGATTACCAGATACGGTCAGTGAGCACAGGTTTCAGTATACTTTAAGGCCTCTTTACAGGGTTGATGGTACCAGCCACATACTTACAGACTTTAGGGAGTCACAAACGTGTAGCCATTGATAACCTAGAAATGGCTACAGCACTTAATTCCTCCTCAAACCACAAATTGATTATTTTACAGTATTGCTTGTTACACAGATAAACAAAAGAGATAAACTTGTTAATTAGTAGGCTTTAGAGATGTTGGTAAGAGCTTTTTGGATATTTGGGAAGAGCCGGCGGGCTAAAGATATTTATACCTTCATCACAATCTACTTATCCACTCGCCATCCACATGCTCACTATGTTTAGAACAATCATTGGTCTGCCAAAGTAAGGCTAAATAGCTTGGTACTGTTTACATTTCTGTAAACCCAATGGGGATTCAGTGTAAATACAATAAATTAAGCAAGCTGGATGCAAATTCCAACATTTTTACAGCCAGCAAGGGCGAGTGTTCGATACTGAAGGAGCATATTTTGGGAGAGCATAATTCAAGGTAAGGGGTCAATGCCGTGAGCAGCCGTTGGGTTGATAACATCAACGTGTCTCTTTTGAAAGCACACACCTTGCCAGGACAAAATGGATGTGTCCCTCAAGTGAATAGAAGAAATGGAGCCCCCTATACTCCTCCCTGCCACCGCTTGCCTTGTCTTTCATCTTAGCTTCAATATCCTGTTTCACTGCTACTGCCAGCCAAAAGAACCTAGCGCACTTCTAGAGATACAAGAGGGACAGTCAAAGATTCATGTAGAGCAAGAGGATCTTCTACAGTCAGAATAGAGATGGAGATTTTGATATTCTAGAAAGTCAACTACTTTCTGTGCGTGTTGACACTACAAAGGGACAACGTCACAAAATAAAGCAAACAGTCTGATTTTAAGTATCTCTGTGGTTGTTTGTTCATTGTGAACTGCATGCAACTGACTGTAAAGCTGGAAATGTTGGTGATGAGGATGAATAACAGCTCTAGGTGAAAATGAGTAATGAGAATAAAAAAAGTAGTGATCCAGATTGTGTGTCAAGGGAATACACTTTGTCAAAAGGTAAACAAGAAGATTAAACTGGCAGTTCCCATAAGCCCCCACCCTCTGCCTTTGTCCTGAAGTGATTGAATGGCAACAGCTGAGAAGGTGAGGGAAGGGACACCTGCAAGGCGAGGGTGAGGACGTTTAGAGGAGATGAGACTGATCGACAAAACATAAAATAACCTTACAATCTTTCCCAATGTTCCTTACAGTAAACTGTGATCTAAAAACAATCAATGGGAAAATTTTGAGAGCAGCAACAATTTTCCTTTTCTATTAACATTTACAACACCGTGAATGAGCGGGGGTCGAGTAGTGAAACAACAAGAAGCTCTAACAGCCTATTACTGCCATGATTTACTGTCAGAGGAAGCAAAAAGGTCCATTACACACCAGTAAGGACATTTCAACACCAGCATCGGGAGAGGAAAGGAAAAAAGTGAATTTTACGTTCTTCTTTGGTAGTATTTATTTTTTAAATCATGGTAATTAGATTCAATACAGGACATTAGAGGCAAAGAAATACACAGTCAAAAAAAAGAAAGTAAATGAAAAAGAAAAAAAAAATCTTGAAAAAATAACAAATTTATTTGTCGCTTTCCTACCTGAACCTCCAAACTGACCAAGAGTCGTCGGTCGGTTCTTGCCATTTGAAACTGGAGGCTCAAACATCTGAAACAAGAGAAATGAAATGTTAACACGTATGCAATTCCATAGAAGACTTTATTGAGCTTTATACTTTTCACTTGTGTAATCAAGTTGATTAGGATGTAATTTAAACGAGAAAATATAGCATTCTATCCTACAGTGGGTATGGACAAAATTAACATTCCAGCTTTGACTGTGGGACATAACAGTCCTCTAACAAGGTGGGGGAAGTATTGGCATTTCTTTAAACCCTGATCAACTGATCCATTCATGGATGTCCTTATTTTTATTCGTTTCAACCTACATAACAATTGCTCATGGTTAATTTAAGTTAAAGTGATCTGCATTTCAGTGGGCACAGAATGAACTGTAAAGGATGCCTACTCGACAAATTCAAGCAATCTTCAGGGGAGACCTTACCGCGCTAAAATCCAGCAAGTCATTGAGCTCCTTGTCGGTTTCCACTGCAGCCATTCTCTGCTGCTGTTCACTCGGCCCTTTCAGTCTCAGCAAGTGACTATGAGCAGAGACAAGGAAAATATCAGTATATTTTGTCCAAGATGGTTGACTATTCTCATTTGCAAAGGAAGTAGAGCTAGATACTAAGTCAAGTGTGACAGTACTGTCAGTAGGACTATCAGAGATGGGGAAAAACATCACTGCACACATCTAGAGTTCTACTTCCTCTTGAGGTACTTTTACCGATAGTCTGGTCCGGAGCAAAACACTGATGTTTTCATTAAAACATAAGTAAGTAAGCAAACAGATTCCCCCGCCAGTTTGACTTACACCAGATTCACTACTTTGTGACTCATACCCTGACTCTTCTGCTATCTGGCAGTGAGTGGCCTTTTTTACATTAGAATGATGGCTTATACGGACAAATACAAGTCGCAATCAGTGAATTTAAGAGGCTTGAGTTAAGATTCCTCACAACACGGTTGGCAATTGGACAAATATATCCACTGCTGGCAATGGGTTTGTTGGAGCCAATATTTTGGTCTATTTTTGTCCTTTTATTTTTGATTGGGTCACTCAACAAATGACTAACCTATAAGTGCCAAAAACAGGAACGGGTGGAGTCTGTGGTTTTCTAATTGTGATTAGAGAGGAGCTGTGGAGGAGCAGAACTGACCAGCGCAAAGAAATGCTGGGAGAGCGCCTGTGAAGCTGAGCTCCATTTGTAAGTTGCTGGAGCACGCTGATGGCCAGTGCACTCCACCACTAACGCTGAAGAGTCTAATAATTATATGCAATGATTATACGCAAACAGTTATACGTGAGTCCAAAAACTGTTTGAAAAATGCAACACGGAGCATTTTGTTTTCATATTTTTCAGGCACAAATCCACCTCATCCCTGCGAGCCAAAAAGTGCAGGCATGAAGCGCTTGTCTAGTGAGAGAAAAAAATGCTTTACATGAACACTTCATGAATCTCTTAATGTATAAACAGCGGTGACTACCCCCTGCATGTGCTGGCGCACACCTGCCCGAATACATCGGCAATTGTTGGTTGATGGGCTGACAATGGCGAGGAAAATTTTGACATATCGCCCAACCCTGGTACACACTCTTTTGTAAAATGCTTTACTCTGCTGTCGAACTGTGTGATACTAAAACCATACTGCCTTTTGCATCTCCACTTTTTTCTCTGTAGTTGCACTGACATTATGCCGTAATGAAAAACATTGTGTTGCAAAGTATCAAGTATCACTGAATCACTGTATATTGACACCGTCTGTGATGTTTGCAACATGTTGCGATATTATCTTATCATGAGTTACTCTGTGACTCTCATCCCTAATGACTGCTGGGGCTTCCTAAGATATATGTTCAAAACACAAAGATGCTGACATGCTTTCAGAGAAAAATTTGGATAACCAAACAGTTGGATGCACACACTATTTACGTCACCCAGCAATAAAAGCTCCCTTAAGGTGTAGAAAATTGTATTACCTAGCTGCAGCCATTACAAGTGATATTTTTCTTTTAATTTTACAGATAAGATCTGATTTTCATTGTTTTGTTATTCCTAACAGTTATGACATGCTACTCACCAGCTGCTGAGGTCTGAGGATACATCACCACTAGAGACAGCTGTGTTCACGTGAGGCTACCACACAAGCGATCAAACAGGTTTTTTAAAAGTCCAGTTTATGATATTATCTAAACCACTAACCACATTAGCTAAACCACTTTCACTGACAGGAAAAGGTAAGACTAACACTCAAATTATTACCAAAACTGTCTATTCAAAAGTGGACATAGTAGATCTGATTCATGGCTCAAACTTGGCCCACTGTATTTATAGTGCAGGTGCAAGTAAGATGTTACATATTGCAGCAACTGGACATTAGAGGTGTCTTTCCTCTCACAAGTACGTGATTATAGATAATAAAGTTCAACTGGTGAATTGTGAGTCTTTGTTGTCACCTCTTCTCTGTAAAGTTGTGTTTAGTGGTGTTGTGTTCCCATATCGCAACAATTAAACTAGAAGATGAAATACTGTCACAATTGATGGGAATCATGACAAAAATTCTAAGAGTAAAACAAACAAAGACTGAAAGACGTATCTTGCATTATTAAGACGAAACAGGGTGTCATAATTAATGTAACTCTGGATAACTGACAGAACTGCATCACAATGTCAGTTTTATATTGATCTCTTCCTGCTTTAAATGACAGATAGTGATTCAGGTACTGATGCAAAAGCATTCACAGTGAGAAAAGTTGGGTAAATGAAATGGTGGGAGGCCTGGCATGACTGGGACGCAGACAGTTTTTCTTCCAATGATGCACTTAAACCTGGATAACTAATGCTTACATCACAATATAGCATTGCCAGTCTAATAGCTCTGTCTTGCAAGACCATCAGAGTATTGACCAAGTAATGAAAAACCAAGCCTGTTCTAAGAGTTAGCCCACATCATAAAAAGTTGACCATGGCTCAGCCACAGGCCACACTGCACCAGTTGTTAGTCAGTCCCTGGATTCAGCAGCTTCCTCTACCTCAAAAACCAACCTGCTCTAACGGCTCTTTTGAAAAAAACTTTGAGTTATAATAAAACTGCATGCTAGACTCTTAAATAGGCAATGTACTGTATGACCAGCCTGCATCAAAGCAAGTGCAGCCCACGTGTATTAAACATCCAACAACTTTTATCTGTACATGCGTTAGGCAAGCAAGCATGGACACTTTGCAATAAAGTAAATATAAATAAAAAAGCAATGCAGTAAATACCTACTTGGGTAAACTATGTTATGATTTGTGTTTGTATGTTTGTAGTCAGAAGAAGTGATTAAATTTAGAGATTGTGATGCTGCAAGCAGATACAATTAAGTGTCTTTGAATCAGTGCTATTGATGGTTTACTTGTTACTTGTAGTGTTCCTTTGACCTAATGCACTTTGGATGTGTTGTCATTATTTTTGAGATTTTGCCACAACAAACTTACTCACAATGTTTTACTAAACATCAACTAATGTTGATCCAAGTTGACAGATTTCGCATGACTATCGGCATAATGATCTGACCAGCTAGTGCATCAATTGCTGAGACTGCAAAATCACACGTAATATAAAAAATAAAAACATTCAGAGACTGTGTTGCCAAATGAAAACATTGAGTGCAGAGATCAGTCCCCGACACTGACATTATACAGAAAGGATGTTTCATTAGTAACAATACAAATGATAAATTACAAAATGTTTAACAATGAATTAACAACTTTACCGGTACAATGAGCTGCTCCAAACTGATATAAATTGAATTGTGGGGTTTTTCTTTCCCTGTTTTTTCCAATTTTATGTGTGTGTGTGTGTGTGTGTGTGTGTGTGTGTGTGTGTGTGTGTGTGTGTATGTCCCAAGTAAACAACCATTTAGGAATTTTACCTCAACTTAAACAATTTGAAGGGCCTGAAATTTTCTTGACCTTAAGTAGGTCTGGGCAATTAAGCTGAAAAACCTATCACAATATTTAAGTGTTTATATCGTCTGATATTGATAATTATTGATCATGTAGATTGTGACTGACAACTTGTTGGGCATTCTAAGGAGGTGATAAAATATGTAAATATCACAATATTTTTGACCAAATATGATGATACTGAGACAGCACTGTAAGGATGACTATTGGTGATTTTAAAAAAAATTACCCAATGAACTTTTTGGGATAAATAATCATCAATAATGTGGGTAAGTGGGTAAAGGTAAATAAAAGGACGAGAACAGTTTGGTATTTTCTGAAAATCACATCACTTTACAGTAATGAAGACAACATTTAGGCCATATCACGATATAACGATATCCAAAATCTGTCAGGGTATCTTGTCTCATATCGTGATATGATACATTATTCATATATATTGCCTAGCTATAACCTTACGTACATTAGTAAAAGTAACTGATATTACTTCAATCCCACCACTTACATACTTCCGTAGATTAGGCTACTATATTACTACATACTGAAGATTTGCTGAGTCCAAAATAATACATTATAAACAACAAAGGCCAATTTGTTTCAATTATTTAAGTTATCAAGTAACAACATATTAAAATGTAAAAAATTTTTAACTAATGAAGCACACATTACAAGAGTCACAAGTGCAACTTTGGCCAGTGATACTCCTGGGAATATTGTGAGTAATCTCACTACTTTGTTTATAATCAAGTGAAACAGTAGGCAGCACAAAAAAATCGTACAGTGCAAACTCATAGAACAAAATACCAAATGTTTGCCATTGTGAAGGTATGAAAGGATGCAACCAATGACGTTAGTTCAACTCTGACAGAAAAGCCACTGTAAACAGTACTGTACAACGCGTAACAATCAAATAATGCAGAAAAACGACTAATGAGAAACGTGTTATTACATAAGACCTAGCAAATATTCTGACACTACCTTATCTAGTAATTTCAGACTCTCATTGAGCTGAGGTCAAAATGGGGGATAAGTGTTTTAGCCCCTCCTAACAAATGGAAGTTGCATATGCTTGTCTTCAGCACCCCCACCTTCGGCCTGACCATTTGGAGAAAAGTTTTACGGCAGACAAAACAGAAAAAAAAGCCTCACATCATCTCACACCAGACGTCAAATAACAGACAATCCGTTATCAATGGCTTGTGTTTTTCAGGGCTCATCTGGAGCTTAAAATCCAGCGGGACGTTTAAAAGGACCTAAAAACCTGTTGCCTGCCCCCACGTCGAGCAGGGGAACGGGGCACTGATGAACACAAAGACTCGGGCCACCAAAGTTTCAGTTTAGTGGTCGAAATGCGACGAAATCCAATTAGAAGTCAAAATTTCTTGTTCACATCGTTCAAAATGATTTTTTTTTAAATGTAGTATGCAGTGAACACGGCTTCAGATGTATTATTGTTGCTTGTTAAAGTGGTGGAGTGTTGTTGGTGGACAGGGAGGGGGGTGAAAAAAAACCCAAGGTTATATATTTAACTAAAAATTTTTTTTTTTAATTATATACAATTTGGAGGGTTATATTAATGAGTACAGTGGCGTATGCAACATTGAGGTTCTAACATCTAAAATTACAACATGTCGAAAGTAATAAACATTTTAGCAACGATCAGGAAAGTCACAAGTTAGTTAATTTAGCTAGCGTTAGTTCAGTTAACTGTTAGCTAAAACAAACCGATTAACGTCTAACGTTAACGTTTCAAGGCTACGCTCGCGCATTCGTACCGAGTATCATATTTGCACTACAAGCACAAAAATCCTGCGGCGAGCTAGGTCAGTCTAGTAATATGCTAATGTGGGGTAACGTTATAGCCCATTGAAGTAAACAAAGGGGTATTTTCCGCAACACATTAACTGGTGGCACTCAGAAGTAACGTTAACGTTAACGCTAACCCGGGTGAGCTCAGGCCGAAGGGACGAGAATCCGAGACCCCGCTTTTCCCGGCTGTGGCAGTCTGTACAACTTGAACGATGCGCTTAAAACTTGATCATTACTCCAGTCACAACGTGGCACACAACTTCTATATGGCATGCATATGCTCGCTATGGATGTGTACCTATCCGCACATTTACCTGGATTCAATTATGTGGCATCCAACAGGGAGAAAACAACGGCTGGAGTAGAGAGAAAAACAAAGTTAGGGATAGGATCCTTCCCCCGTGGTCCGGATTGTGGGCTTGATGAAAAATGAGGAAAGATAATATGAAGCACTCCTCCGCCGCCTCGTCTCGCTGCTGTCTTCGTCACGAAAGTAAAAACACGTCTCTAACACAAACCATAACTCTTGTCTCGCCCCGTTTCCTTATTGTTAGAGAAATTGTAACCATTTCATTTTCCAAGTAGACATTTTAACAGCCTCCACATTGTGGCTTCACTCCGCGTATCCCTCCGCAACACAGCCTACGGGAGGACATGGACGCTGAAACATGAACGGTGTTCCGCTCTAAACTGAAACGAAGTGTCCCAATGACGCGGAGTTTAAAAGACTTTGTACTGCCGATTATCTTAAATACAACAAATGTCAATGCTTTGTGGCTGTAAACGACACGATCGAAGTACCAATTCGTAGGGATCTATGTCGATTGGCGGATGGGGACAGCGGAAAGCACAACGCACAACACCAGTAGAGGATGGAATGATAATAACAGAGGGGGGAACCAATTGGATACGACGAAAATTTGATTGGCAAGTTGGGCGACCAAATATGTTTCCTCATCAACCTAAAGGGCAGTCTTATTTTGCCATCGGGCTGCTTGCACACTTTAGTTTTGCTCTCTCTGTGCTACGAAAACGCTCGTGTGTGTGTGTGTGTGTGTGAAAGCAAGAGAGAAAGAGATGAGAGTCCAGCCACCGTGCTGAGTCTGCCAAACATGGGTAAAATTGTAAGAAAGTTTCTCAAAATGGATTGTAAGCTGCTATGTTGTCCAAATTAAAGGCTGAAGATGCAGTAAACAAAAAGGCCTGTATGTAGGCTGCACAATAAAAAATAAATAAATAATAAATAAACATGTACAATACTAAATATTATTTGCAGCTTTTATCCAATATTTGTTTTTTATATTCTGTAGTTTAAAATATTATGAAAAAAG
>JAQLOL010000004.1:10369211-10382207 GCA_029783665.1 Naso thynnoides
ATTGGTGGAGAGCGTTCAGACCGGTTGGATTTTGGCAAGTACGATTACAGGCTGTAGGTGGAGCCAGAGGAGTTGGAATTTGTCCTAAATTACCCATTTAATGTCATACTATCAGAATATAGTGACAGTTCCAGCAAATATGACTGAGTAATTTTTAATAATTCCTACCTACTGCAGCTTTAACCGTCTCTGTATATCTGCCTGCACACAGGTATGGGAAAACATTCTGAAACTGCTTTAATTTTAAATTAAATGAATATACTGCTTCTTTTTTTGTTGTGGATGGCTGCACGACGATGCAAAAGAGCAGTGTGGGACTATTTCACACAACCTGCATGAGGAAAGGCTGCGTGCGACACATGCCAAGAGACTGTCAGTTTGGGAGCAGCAAATACTTAATGCACTTTTTTTTTATTTTGTTAATAAATTTTATGTATGAATAAACACTCCATTAAACAAACGTTGATTTAGAGGCCTCCTTGTATCAGTATCGGCCCTAAAAAAGCACCATCAGTCGATTACTAGTGGGGAGTTTAAAATATGTCAACAATGAGGAGAGGTCTAAAGAAAGATGCCATAGAGCTGCATTGTGGGAAATGTAGGATTCAGTGTTTTTTTGATGCTTGACCTTTACTCGAGACTAGGGCTGTCACAATATTAGATTTTTAATAAATGATTATCATGGCCTTCACAGTTACACATTAGAGGAGTTGGTAAACTCACAAGTTGGGTTCCTGGCCTTCAACTATCTCCTCCTTTGGGATTGGGTAGAGAGCTTCATATGTTCGATTCTCTTCTGAGCCATGGATGGCGTAGGAGTTCATTTTATTGACATTGGGAGGGAAGTACGACCAGGGGAGGAGAGCCTCTCCCGTCCACCTGTCCCCTGTGATTGTGGCATTAAACTCCATGGGAAGTTGTTGCTGGACAAATAATTTGAAGACAATAAATAATGAATACTTAAACAGCCAACTCAAAGTACACCTGCTTCCTTCAATAGCCACCTACTTGGAATGACTGACGGACTCCTGACAACAATAAAATCAGGTGATGTCCGTGTCTGAAATGAAAACACAATTTCTAAGTTTGTATTGAGGCCGTCTACAAATATATGGCCACAGACATGGATGTTACAACAGCTTAGATCTGTACTTACGGACAAAGCTCCACTTCGAGGTAATTTTCTGTTGTACTATCAAGGAAGAAGGACTCAACGACTGAGGAGGAGAGGAAGAAAATAAATAACTGAGCCAAGATAAAACTATTCATCCAACATTAACAAACAGCTTAAAAAGGAGTTATTAACCTCACCAGCACCTATTAAAAAAAAAAACAACAATTATTCAATAATTTTTGAATCATTCATTTTAAGTGACAGTTTAACCATATTATGTAAAATTACAGAGACATAAACTTTCAAATAAGATGTAGAGACAAGCACAGAAAAGCTAGCAGCAGGCTCATTATCTACTTAGATTATAATGGGGTTGGTTTCCAATCTAATAAGTAGCATTAATGAGGCCAAATATGTGGGGCTCATTAACCGGAAAAAGAAACTTAAGGTCAATTAGATGGGATTGTTATTACTCAACCTCATCATTGGGTTTAATTGCTGTGTCACTATAATAATGATAATGCAATTACTATTATGGGCTCATAAACAGAGCTAGTCCCTCGTCTCTTCAGTCTCGTTGGACTTTACTCATAATTTTATTTCAGCTTTTAGAGTGGCCTAAAATTGCATCACGCAGGCAGAATCTCTAAATTGTGAGTGAAATACCAACTGTACGTACAATAATAAAAAAATAAATTAAAAAAAATAACTGTACATAAAAGCAACACCTGTAAAATATGACACAACCTACTGCAATAACCCATAAAAGTGGCCCTTACAAAGTTCAGCTTGAATTAACACTATGGTGTCTAGAGTGTGACACTAAAAAAATAAAACATTTTAGTCGCTCACGAAAAAATAATAGTCACAAAACATTATGAATACATCCCAGAAACATGTTTATATCCATCACCATGCATGAAATCATGAAATATGTCATTAAATATTCACAACTTGTCTAATAGATATATCTTGTATCAGGGAGGAATAAACAAAACAGTTGCATGTTGAGTCACAAATTTAGTGTGTGTGTGTGTGTGTGTGTGTGTGTGTGTGTGTAATGGCACAGCCACTTCCTTTTATCAAACCAAAGGCAAAGGCTTGAGTTTACTCACAAAAAGGGCCCGGCTGCTGTTTTTCATAAGTTGTACATTGGTGGTTATGTAAACAAGGCTGCAGTTAACATGAGTGTTTGTTTTGAGTCTTTCTACAGATAAACCTCAACTGGTTTGAGGGGAAGCAACCTAAATAACATCTGTGCTGGCCTTTACGAGAAAACTCAGCCATCCACTTTGTGGTTCGCATAAACGCACACACACACACACACACACACACACACGCACACACACACACACGTGCACGCTCAGTATGCCCTGCACACATGCAACTGAAGCACAGAAACCTGCATGCCATTAACTGTGGCATGTCTGGTTTTCAGACTGAATAATTACATTGAAAACATGTACCAAGGCAATGCATGCTTTGAACTACAATGTTAAAGCCAGATGCAGGTAAATGTGTAAGGTGGGATGCATCTGATACAAGTCAGCTCTGCATCTTTGCAACAGGGTAAGCAGATCAACCTCATTATGACAAAACTGATCTCATGTCACAGATTCACTCGTGACACTTCCACAGTACACCTGGGGAAAGAAGGTGCATGTATTTGCAATGGAAGTGATCATATCACAGCTCCGCACAAGACATCAAACAGTGTTTGGTTTGTTGCCTTTTGAAAAGTAGGACAAATAGCGTAAAGGAAAAAAAACATCAAGGTAGTATGGTAGCTCAAGACACCAAAAAAATCTATATTTAGAATGGAACTCCATTTTCCTAACACCCAAGTGTACCCGCCTCGCCACCCACGCTTTCCTGGGCTCTCTCTTCTTCTAGACAAGCACTTTAACTTTGTAAATGGGTTACCCCCATGCAGCCACCCACGCATCAGGTACAGTATGAAAACCTGGGGCATCCTGTTATGACTTCTGGTTTCCTGTTTCCTGTGAAAAATACAGCCCCATCTCTCTCACAAAAACATACTCATGAACTCCACCGCTCATCACACACTAAACAGAGCCGGTCAGGGTCAGCTGCTAACACCCAAATCCAAATATATAAGTTTGAATGTTTGTACTTTCAGTCCTGGCTCAATCCTGTTATACTGCTACTCAGATTCATTTAACACAGTGGTGAGCCTTTATCTCCTAGAATACTCCCAACAAGCAGGAGTAACTAGTTAAATGTAACAAAAATTACATAATTTAATTACAAAATAAGTGTAACTGTAATCAGTTACAGTCACTGAGAAAGAATGTGTATTAAATTAGTTACTTTTGAAAATGTTAATGGTTACAAATGGGGTTAAATCTGAAAATATTCTGTAAAAAAGTTTAGGCTATATGCCGAATAACATTCATTTTGTTGCTTTCCGTGTTTTGATGTGCACAACCCCTTCATTTGCCATTTAAGTTACAGGCTGTTGAGTAAAGTTTGATGCTATTCTGATGCTTTTGATTGGTTCTCCTGTTTGATTTTGCAGCAAACACCCAACATCTCATAGTGCCACGTCTGAAAGTGGTTAACAGACGAAAACATTCATTAGAAATTTAGAGAAGTAATCAAAAAGTCATCAAATCTTATGAGTTACATTACTTTGTAAAGTAATTTTAATAGTTACATTACTTGTTATATTTTAAATAGGGTAACTAGTAATCTGTAACCTATTACATTTCCAAAGTAACCTTCCCAACCCTGCTAACAAGAATGAACCTAATATTTCTGCATATTTTTGACTGGATTTTAAAGACAGTGATAATGATGGTCAGTGTTCAGCCCTGTGAAATATACTACACAATGTGAAAAAGTCATTACGCTATAAGGTTGACAAGAACAGCTGTTTTCTCCCATTCTTCACAACATTTAATTTGTTTTAATTCCTTGTATACAAACCCTCATTTCACATGCCAGGGTGGAAGATGCACAAGTGTCAAGGGACCACTGAAACAGCAATAACAGCAGTGTGTGCTCGTGTGTGAACTGCAGGCCCCCCTGTTTGACAGAAAAATATGAAAATAACACAGTTTGTGATGCGCAGCATGCTGCCACCACACAGACACTCGCCCCCTGCCGAGATACCTGAGCATTTCTCTCAACAGGGGTCAGCCACATCACTCTTAATGAGCAGAAATCTCGACTTTCCTGCAGTGGCTGTAGCTTGCCACGCTGAACACTCAGTGACGGTGTGCATGGTTGTCTTGGCTCAAACTCATAGCCCTGTTTCGCCACTTTCATGCTTTTGTCAGTGCTCAAACAGAATTTCGGTCAACTCATCCAGTGCTTTTTTTTTTAAATGTGACTGTTTTTAGCAGCCTTGGATGGGTATTGTCATCTTGTTTTTATACTTGATGCAAGTGAAAAAGCAGCAGTGTTGATCTTTTCTTCTGTTCAGCACAGCCTTTGCATTCCACACACCACTCATTTTATTCTCTAGTGTTTTTTTTTTAGCAAGTAAAAAGCACAATGCCATCCTGTTCCTTTTCCTCATTTTTTGCTCATCATCCCCTCCCCCTTTTTTGCAGATTTGAATTCATTAGCAATCAAAGAGCCACTGACAAACGCCCAATCTTAATTACCCCCTCATTTGCATATTTGCATATTAATGACTGCAGACTTTGCTGTTTTACTGCTGCAGTCGTCCCCGTTCCCCCCCACCCCCCCATCAGCATTGCTCAGATTTAGCCTCCCCACATGCAGCAACACTACGTCTTTCTCTGAGCTCAAGGCCTCACACTTTCAGCCTGCAGTTGACAGACATTCAAGGGAAGACATTTCATTATCACTCCACACATGAGCCAAACAGATGAATCATTGTGCTTGTGATTTAAATGGAGGACTCGTGCTTTTTTTGCATTCACTGTCCTGCTCTTCCTTTCACTCGGTACACCTATGATTAAACCTGTTCGGAGCAATGTATACAAAGTACACCATGCTAAGTACCATGTACAATTTGATATTTGTGTTTGGCATTATGTTTTAGTTAGTAATTGTGCCAATGGTTCTCACTGCATTGAAACTGATATGCCTCCCCCTTCTGGTGAAATGAGTGTAAGACGGTGAAGTGAAATTGTGGCAAATGAAGACATCATGTTCGTGTTTAACAATACATACCATTTATTGACAATTATGATTTTATGAAGACAAAGCCTTTCATGATTTTACCATTTAAAAACATCCATATCTTGAAACCGTTAATTAAAGGAGGTACACAAAAAGAACCAAACAAAGGAGCGTAATGCCCAAATCCTGCCACAACACAGGATGCACTTCAACAGCAAATCCATGTCCTGTTGTTTACATGGTAGCAAATGCAAAGATACAACCGACTGTTTTCACTGAGATGCTCGATGAGTCGCAATGCAGCCTGGTCAAGAGATAAAAGCAGCCTCATTACAGCAGGTGTTCATGAATTTCTAGTATTTCCAGACAGCCTCTGCCCAGGAGTTGCTAAACTGAAGCTAATGGTACCAGAACAAGCTGAAGATTCTGCTTTAAATAAACAACGCAAACATAATGAGGGAGCATTTCGATTTGTAATTTTTTTTTTTTTAATTTTGGCTCTGACATGAGAGTCATGCTAAATTATTTTTAACATTGTGCTTTACCTCAAGACATCCAAACGTTTGTAGAAATCGGTAAAGTCAACAAATGCAAAGGAAGAAAAAGTAAAACAAACAAAAATTATCCTCAATCATCTCTTGATAACACACGCATAACCTGACATGTTCATTAAAATAAACTTATTCTAACATTTTTCAGTGTGCTTGCATAACACATATAAAACATATTCATATATCTATCAGCCTGTACACATGTACAGATGTTGAACCATGATTGTAATAACTGGGATGGACATGCTTGTGCTGAATGCCTCTGAACTCTTCTGAGACATTCAAACCAACAACAAAAAAAAACCCCAACAACTATAGAGCAGCGCTTAAAAACAAACGTGTTAAAATGACACAGCTATAATATGATTCTTAATCTGCTTTTCAGGGATATCCTTTCCAGTTTTGATACACTATGGACAGTCTGTATGACTACGGGATGAACAAAAGCCTAACGGCATTTACTAGGCAACAAGGAAAATAGTGCAGTAGTGCTGAACACTCGGCCTGGGTGAAATAACTGACAAATCTGAATGCAAAATTTAGTATTTATACCAGGATTTCAATATTGTACCTATGGGTTTGTTAGTCTCAAAATATTAGCTTTAACAGCCCAAAACCTTTACTTAAACTTGGCAATAACATTTGCGGTGAACAAGGCTCTCTGCATTGCCAAAAATATAAGAGAAATGATGTTTTAAATTAATTAGGAGGAAATCTTTGTACTGACTTTCCACAAGAAGTGCAAACTGTAGATACAGTAACTTTGCTAGCATGTTATCACCTGGGTTACATGTCAGCAGAGCTCCTTTGAAAGATGGAGACTTCCGAGATTTACCTGAGGGAGGATGTGGCAAACAAGGTGTGTATGTTTAGGCAGCAGCTTCTCCATGTGTTAACATGTACATACTGTGTGTGGGAGTGTGTCAAGAGTGTGTTCAGTCTGCAGTGCGTGTGGGAGTTCTTGGTTGGTTCAGCCCCATGGTTTTACAAAGCCAGCCAGCAAAGTCCACCTCCTCCACCTCAGAGCGCTTAATAAAAGTATGGTTCTGAAACAAAACAAACAATCAAAATACAAATGAGAAATTGGACATTACAAATTAATTTAAATGTGCAGAGTTTTGAGCTATGGACTCCGACTTTCCAGTGTGCGAGACTAACACTTTACAAAATTTAACAGACTTTAAACCTAGTGTCTGTTTCGCTGACATTTTTCTACAAAACCTTTTTCTGTGTTATAGACATTAAACCTGTAAAAAATATTTCCAGTGCAACAGGGCCCGTAGAGTTAAGTACAATCTTAAAAGCAAATTTAAGCTTTAGTCTAACTGAGCACTCACCATCAACATTTTCAAGTCAGCTCTGTCTGCTGGATTTTTGATGAGACTGTAATAACAGAAGAGAGGGGAGTCATTTTCTTCCATCAAATTGGTCACAAAACACTGGATTACATCTTTGTGATAACTTCTGAAAGCTGAGTATCTCCTTTAAAAAGGTGTACGCGTGAAAAGAATAATTGAATTTGGTTTTGAGAATAAAATATGCCTCACCACTTTGTAACAAAGTCCTGGAAATCCGAGGTAAAGATGCCATGTGGTAGTTTAGGAGGGGGCTGAAATACAGAAAGACACTTGAATGAACACCAACCACAGAGAGGGAACGCCTTCCTGATATTTCGAGGATGACAGTTAATACTTCATGGTACCAGAGCACGATTTTTATTCGTTCTTTAGACATCTTCTTTGGTTCTTACCTCATTTACTATGTAGTCTAGTAGTTCAAAGATGGCCATTGCTGGACCATGACCTAGAAAAGAAGCCAAAGTAAATGTGGATGTGTTGACTGCTGAGTAAAAACACACTCATTTTTATTAGCCTAAATTATAGTGAAAACCTTTCACAGAATCCTGATGACAATATTGAAGATTTTACTTATCTTGCATTGAATAAGCTAATCTAATGCTAAATTTAATTCTTCCTGAGAACAGGAACTCATTCATCAAACCATGTAACAGCAGCAAGTGAGAACTCATGGCAAACTTGAATCACAAACAGTAAACTCTCCCAGGTCGCATTTATTCATGATACTAGCTAGACCTGCCGAAAGCAAAGTAACCTATTTTCCTTTAATTAACAGCTACCTAACAAATCAGCAGACTGTGCGTTTCTCACCGCTGACAGGTCTTCCGGGTGGTCTGGGTCTTGGTGAAGTGCTGTGTGTCTCTCTCTCACTGCCATCCAAAATGGGACGTCCAAATATGGCCTCAAGCTCTTTAGCATCTGGAGGTGGGATGGGGAAGCGTCCGATTGACAGCTCTACAAGGGACAACCCCATACTCCACACATCTGACTGCACAGAGTAGTGGGTTCCCTGCAATCTCTCAGGCTGCACAGCAAACAAACAACATACAGCAATAAAGCAAACAAAACATTTAGGTTAAATCTGTCAGTGAATTCATTTATGACATTTGATTAAACTGAAGCACTGGCTGAAGTTAAGAGTTAATAATATATTTACGAGGGTTACTGGGATACACTATACAATGAAGGATGGGAACGTTTCATGTGAACAGTTACAAAAGACAAGTTAAGTCTGACACAAAGGCGACAGGTGTGGGAACTAAACTGAGTTCATCTTCTGAAGGCATGTTTCAGAGGGGATCAACATACCGACATATAGGATCTCGTTCCAACAAAGGAATTGGCCATAGAGTCTATGAGTTGGCCGCTCACACCGAAGTCACACAACTTGATCTCTACACGCGAGTTTACCAGTATGTTAGAAGGTTTCACATCTGGGGATAAAAAGAAAATATTTTAAAAACTTCATCTTAAATGACACCAATAATGATTTAAAGTTAAAATGTACTACAGCCCTGATATTAACATTTAGCTTAACATTTAGGTCTTCAGTATCTTTGTATGTTTGCTTGCATTTGTTTATGCACAACTGATCGGAAATTTAAACAAGTTAAGACATGTTTAAACAATTGAATAAAAAATCTATTTAGCTTTTATTCATTATGTCACACAGGTGAAAATGAGTTACTAAATACAAGAATCTAGGGCTGCAGCTAACAATTATTTTCATCACCAATTAATCTGCTGCTTATTTTATTTGATTATTTAAAGAAGAAATGTGAAGACTTCACATTTGGCTCTGGGAAATTTTTAGCACTTTTCTGACATTTCATGGAATAAATGCTCAAACGATTTATCGTTTTATCCATGAAATGTCAGAAAAGTGCTAAAAATTTCCAAGAGCCAAATGAGACATCTTCAAATTTCTTTTTTTTTCCAAACAACAGTCCCAAGCACACAAACTACTCATTTATTTTCATAAATGGCACAGAAACACAGCAAATCCTCACATTTAAGACACTAAATCAGCAGTTCTTTTTACTTTTTTATTTGAAAAATTATTGAAACAATAATCGATTATCAAAATGGCTGCCGAGTAAATTTCTACTGATGGACTAATAGACTACACGATGAATCGTTACAGCTACAAGAGTCAGTAATTAAAAGTAAAAAATAAATACCTCTGTGCATGATTTGGTGTTTTTCTCTAAGGTAAGCAAGGCCTCTCAATACCTGTTCCAAAAAGAGAGGGGGAAAAAAGATCTTCATTTGAGAACAGCAGTCAGAAACACACGAAACCTTTTTGTAGCCCATGTTGTGTATTCGTTTAATATTTAACTGGTTAATTTGGGCTGAATACAGTAAAATTAGAGCTTATTATAGAGCTGATGAACGTAAATCTTGATTATACAGTTGTATAAACGTAACAATTTAAGCTAACAATTGTGTCACTGATTCCAAAGGGTGTGATATCACACAATATTTCAGTGGAGAAGTTAAACATACACTTACAGCAATGCTGACTTTTCCCAAAATTTCTTCAGGAATCCGCTTTGCTTCTTTCAGCACCTGGTCCAGAGATCCACCATCCTGCACAAGACAGTCATACGTCAATAAATACAACAGGTCACAATATACATTGCTAAAGCACCTCTGTCCTATTATTGTAATGTTCACTAAGTGCATTTCCTAAGTAAGTTCAGAGGTTCTTCATCTATGGAAACATAAAACATTTTTGAAAAACATGTCAGACACAGTACTGAGATTTTTTCATGTCATGATTACCACCATGTATTTGCCTCACATTTTATTAGAAAATCCAGCTTCAGCTAATTTAAATTTATATTAAATCACTTGGCAGATGCTTTGGGCCAAACTAAGGTACAAATGATAATTGTATTTTAGCAATACAGGTAATATCTTAACTGGTCACCCGCACACACAGCCCCCCTCCCATCTTACTCTCTCACCATGTGCTCCATACAGATGCTGATCTCTCCATCGCTGTAAAATGCTCCATAGAAGCCAACAATGTAGGGCGAGTTACACTCATGCAGGACCTGAAGCTCTCGGATGATCTGGTTTCTAATTGCAGGTTTGATTTCGAGATGAATGAGCTTAACAGGAAAGAGAATTGTTAAATCAATTGTGTTTGTGAATACCTGGCACAGGATCAACAAACCAAATCACCTTTTTCTTGCATTCATATAATTCATGTATCAGTGTTAACTGGATCTCACCTTTCGGGCCATGATTATTCCTGAAGGTTTGTGGCATTCCTTATTGACGACTCCTCCGTTGCCGGCACCCAGCTCACAGATACGATGAAAGTCGTCATCTCTCATCTCACCCACCTTGGCCTTCTGGGTAAGAAAAGCTTCAAGCCTTTTCTTCTGTTGTTCATCCAGGTCCAACTCTTCCAATATTTTTTTGAGTGCTTCTAAACTGGCCCTAAGAAAAATGATTTAGAACAGGAATAGAGCATTTTTAAATGACACAAATGACTGACAAGTATAAACAGCATGAGGACAGGTAAGTGGTTAATAAATAACTTACTCAGATGTAACATCAGAGCTGGTGGAGGTGGACGACACATCGCCAGTGGGAGCTATGTTTAAGGGCACTGGTCTCTTCTTAGGAGCCATGATCACTTGTTAAGAGCTCAATTTACAATGCAGTTTTCTTTGGACAACAGATGATAATCTTAAACTCTCTCTACGCAGAGATTTCTGATGAGGAAATGACCGATGCGGTAAAGTAACGTTATTTGTGATAAGCTGAAGATAGTTCGTTACCTGGTCTGCGACAGTTGAACTTTGCGTTTCCTGTCAGTGATTAGGTGTATCCGTTAACCTTGGTAAATATAATATTGAATGTCGGGTCGAACAACCTCAGACTTTGCTTTTAGTAACTGTTACTGACTCACAACTCAATGAGCAAAACTGCAAAAATATTAAAACGAGCAAGAAGACAGCATAACGCTAATGTTAGCTAGCTAGATGGCTAATGTCAAGTTAGCTAGATTAACGTCAGGTGTTTTAACGTTAACCGATGAGACATAACTGGTTAGCACGATAACTGGCACTACGGTCACTGCACTATCGTGAAAAAAAATTCACTTTAATAGAAACAAACGTTAAACTAACTAGCTGCAACGTAACGGCAAACAGAAGATGTTCAAAACCAGAGCCATCACTAGCAGCAGTTCACGTCAGCTAGCTAGCTAGCTAACTTCATCTGCTCACTGTTGCGTGATAGTACCGTTACAACAATTCATGCTAGCTGGGAGCAAACGACTTTTTACTTTACAAGCGCTTCCAGTACTGTTTCCCACACAGTTGTTTAATCTACAAACACAAGCCTGATAGGGCTGTGGAGTCTAGTTTATCCTTGTCTCAGCTTTCCAATGGCAGGTGTGTGGTTGCTGCGGAAAAACACCGGGTTCCTGTACCAGCGGCAGAGGTGGGGGCGCGGCGCAGTACAGGGGCCCAGCAGCGCTCGCGTACTACCCGGTGTACGATTTAATCTCGCGATATTTCAGTTGTTGACAGTCAGCTGTGTGCAAAGATATATGAAAGGAATTATGTAATAACTGTACTTTACTTGCAGAGGGATTATTCAAAAACCAGCATAGCAACATTTCATATTATTTTCAGTACTTTAAGGTTATTGTTCTAATATATATATTTTTTTGTTCATTTCATCGGATCTCAATTAGCCGCCAGTTTAATGGCTGTGAGTCTCCCTGGGGTCTTCACAGTAAGATATTACAACATAATTCAGATACAAATGTAGATAGAAAAAAAACCAAAATCATTATTATTATTATTATTATTATTATTATTATTATTATTATTATTATTATTATTTCCAGTTTGGCCCCTACTTACTTCCCATCAAATGCTCTCTGTGCCTTGTAAATTTACCCTGTCTCCTAAATTTCCATCAGGCGCTTTGAAACTACACACACACACACACACACACACACACACACACACAGGTTTGCGCAGAAATTTTTGTAAGGACTTTACATTGGCATCCATTTATTTGTACAGCCTAAAACAAACCCTCAACCTAAATTAACCTTAACCAGTTTATGCCTTAGCCTTGCCTAACCTTAACATAACCTCAGTTAACAGGCTACTTTACCCATTAACTTAACCAGTAGATCAGAAATCAAGTAATACTGCCTTAGGACAGGTGTCCTGCCAAAAAGTGATCGCCTGCCAAAAAGTGATGGTGCCCTCCCAAAAAGAAGGTTAAGGTTAAGGTAAGACTACTGGGTAGGGCACATAAGAATGTCACTAATGGTTAAGTTTAGGCAAACGGCACTAAGGTAAGGCAAAAAAATTTAAGGACTATAGAGCAACTGTGGAGACGTAGAAACTGCCCTTCTTTGTTTTAACAGGCTGCGCGCGCTCCCGCGGACGGACATCACTTTTTGGCAGACGATCACGTCTTTGGTCTCCATTAGGACTGTTGTCCTCATAGGGCAGTGTTTATGCCAGAAAAGGTCCTAAATAGGTAACAAAAACCAGTGCGCGCGCGCTCGCACACACACACACACACACACACACACACCAAGTGGTTGGGGGTGGGGGGTGGTATGAGAACACGACCTACAGTGTGTACGAGCGTGAGTAAGTAGTACAACCTACAACTCAGACATGCGCATGTACGTGCGCACGCACATGTCACTCCTACACACAGGCTGCGTGCCCGCGTGCATCTGTGACTCTAAACAGTCACGAATGTCTGTCATCATAGCGGCAAGAGAAAAACAGCTGTTTACCTAAATGTGGACGGCATTAATACTCTGTGATTCATTATTAGGCGGCTTTCCATCACAGATGCAAAA
>JAQLOL010000004.1:10417551-10428406 GCA_029783665.1 Naso thynnoides
AGATCTAAGACTTAACAGAAGAGACACAGTGTAGCAGTAATTTGATCTTGCCAAATAGTGAGCTTGCATCGATGTATCAAAATTGTTAGAACTTTTTCATAACAGCTTATTAATGACTGTTAAGGTATTTATAACCTAATGACTAACCTAATTGGTAAACCAATTATAACCCCTTATAAGGATAGATGTAAGAGTCAGTTATTCTAAAAATGTTCTTTTAATATCCCTAAAAACACATTTTCTCATTACGTTTCTAATGATCAAATTGCTCTTATAGTGTCGCTTGTGTGTCATAGTTTTCCGAGCAAACATCAGGTAATAAGAAGGGACACAGGACACTTTTGAGTCACATCATGCTTTTATGACGAAAAAAGAGTTCATTTACAAGACAGACAGTATATAAAACATACATTGAAATAAAAAAAGAACTCATATGTGTTTTATAGACAAGTACATTATTGTCTCATCCTTCCCTCTGAGACCAGGCAGCCATGGGACTGAGCAAAACATGGGTGATCCCTGGAGAAAAGAAGCAGCAGTTAAATCCTATATTACTATACCTACACTATTTACAGTTCAACAGTCATTGTCCTCTGTCAGACATGGCAAGGAGGTCTACAGATTAGATGACATGATATGGCTAAAAGATCTAATATGTACAGTTTCTGTTCTTCACATCCAAAGATCCACAAATCACTGTGCAAAATATAAATTTTAGAATTCAGGTTAAGTCAGATTTTCATGAGCCCACGTTTGGTACTTGGTGTACAACAGTCTCTATTATGAGCCAGTCATACATTGTAATGATTGATCAGATGACACCATTCAAACCGACAAGCTAAACTTGTCTTAATGTAAGCTCTGTATTTAACTGGAGCGCTCAGCACCCATTCCTAGGTTTCAGAAGTCAGCGACGGCTGTGTCAATGAGAAACAAAATTATATGCTTTTATTGCAAAAACTGAGAATGATTGATGCAAAATGTTCGGAAATGTTTAACGAGGTCGGTGCCAGGTTGATAGAGAGAGAGAGAGAGAGAGAAAGATAGGACAAAGAGAGAAAGAGAGAAAGAGAGAAGAGAGAGACATGTTTAACTAATTTTCTAATAGAGGGCTCCAACAAATACAGAGCTATACAAACGACAGCTTCCTCTGACGAGTAGGAGAGGTGAGACAGCATTGCATCAGCTCAGACCTGGAAAAATACCTGGGACATCTGGCACCATCTCGTTCTTAAAAGAGCAGAAGGGAAATTGTCTCAAAAGCTAATGTGGAAACCTAGGAATGAGTGCCAGCCAGGTCTGTGAGAGCTTGAAACGCCTCCTCCTACTCCAGAGGGATTGTGGGAGAGTGACAAGGTTCAAGATAGATCAATGAAAGTATGCCATTAATAATCCTACCCCCATACAGCATTGATCAGTCCCACCATCCTGCATGGAATATCAATCATTTTATCTACAGCTTACACACTAAGCAAATCCTCTGCATGTGAATAGATACAGTATGTGTAAAAGTACAATCATCCCAAGTAAACAAATGCTTCTTTTGTAAGATGCACACTTCTTTTTCTTTGAAATATTCAGAAACACAGACACAGGTAACTATCTGCCACTGGCTTTGATTTGTACCAGATCAAAAACACTTGAATGGTCTCACCTGCTCTTACGCTAAGTCTGTTTCAGCCAGTCCCATGGCCAGCAACAATGGCACCCATAGCTCTCCGTACAAGTTTAGGTGAGAGTTTGGCAAGACCAATCATTGTATACAAAAGGCATGCATAGATTAAACCTGCTAAGACCACAAGAAATAAAGTTGCTTTTTCTCTAGAGACAAACTGATCATTTGCAGATCAGCTCTGAATCATATACAGAGAAAGAATAATATTATGACCTTTAATTATGGTTTGCTATTGTTGGTGTTGGTGAAACTGGAGGGGGCATCAGAAGGTGTTTGTCAAATCTACAGGCTGAGTCCCAGCAGAGGGGGTCAGATCTGTTAGTGTTGATCGGATGGAGGTCTCTCTCCTGATAACTTAATCCATGCCCCAGACACCCAGAGCGGACGGGAGAGTCCCACTATGGCTATAAGAAGATCTGTAAAGCACTGACTTATGAAGCTAACAGTCAATTTTCTCTCCATAATTGTTTCACTGTATGAGACCCAAAGCTGTAATTTATTTATTTTCCCACCACATACAACACTGGTTCATCGATAGTATGCTCCCATCTGTTGCTGTTACTCACATTGACCACTGGGGGTCAGTATTGTCACATAGAAAGGGGGGCACTTTCAATAATCTGGTCAAGGTTAAGGTGAAGCAGTTGCCTGTCAGAGATGCATTCAACAATTTTTCAGCAATGCTTAATTTCTTTATGTTAATGGCTGAAAATTAGTGAACAGTCACTGTTTTGCATTACCGTCTCTTTGCACGATTAGAAGAAGTATGTAATATTTCTGACAGATATGACAAAAAAATGTGCTTTTTGTATGACACACTCCTTTAAGAAGTCTGTTATGGAAGTGGAACTTATGAGCCAAGTAATCACCCAATCAGCCAGGCTCTCTCCTCTGTCACTCCATTACTGCTTCTCTCAGCTCTGATAATTCAAATCAAGCCTAATCACCACAGTAGCTGTAAGATCTGAAGTAGGAGACGGATTCATTTCGTGCTAATATGGAGCCGTAAATGACAAAAAACCAAGGCTGCAGAGATGCAGTCTCAAAGGTAAGACTAGAATAGCTAATTCTTGGCCAAGCATTGCGAGAACAGCTGAGAGCTCTGAAAGCAAAGCATACTTAAATTGAGCTATAGAACGGAAACAGTATGATGCAATGATTATCGGTGTCTCAGGGTTTGTCTTATTTTTGTCTGCTTCTTTGAAGAGTTCCCCAGTGGAAGATATCCTAATAGTGAGGTTGCAGCTGCTGTTGTAAATGGGGCGTCTAGACTACAGAACAGCAACCCCAGGCAAGGACGAACCAGAGGAGGGAGCGGGGGATCGCTCAGCCTACTTTCTCAAGTATCACGGCAGTGGAGATGAATCAAGCTCACTAGTATCTACTGAGAGTCTGTCAGCCAGGCTGAGGTGATGGCTTGGCTGCAAAGTTTTGTGTGCGGGCCCCTTTTTTTTCTTACAGAGAGCTGCTGAACAATTGTACATATTCCTAAAGCCTTTGATAATGGAAAATATTAAATCTGGTTGGGAAGCCCAGGAATAAAACGCTGAAATTGTGCAAATTTCTGCAAACCACAGATTTCAAATTTCTATGATTCATATGTACATAATGTGTTGTTTTAATGCTGCCAAAAAAAGTAGTTAAACTAATGTTTGACAGAAGTCTACCAAGCGTGCAACTGTTTCAATGGACAAAACTGATGTCAATGTGTGATGCGTTTAGAACAAGATGTTGGGACATTTCACATCAGTTTTTTTTGTGGCGACTATATCTTAAACAAAAAGAGAATCTTTTTTACCCAAACCAAGTGCTTTATGAGCCTAAAACTAACCAAACCTTAACCATTTTTGTAACAGAAAACTGAAACTTGAAAAAAAAATTGAAAAAACTTAAACCTAAAAAAACATTTAATTTTAACATATCTGTGGTTTGCAGAAACATTCATTGCCGGCCTCTGTTATGGCGAGTTGTTGGAAAAGAAAAGATTTTTCAAAGAGCTTTTACCTTGAAGCAAAGTGAGTCCGTCCAACTTTCGAGGACATGTGAGGTTTAAACAAACAAGCACTTATTTTCAACCCTGACCAACATGAAACATGTCAGTCCTTGTCAAAATGACTCAGTGTAACACAGTAGGCAGAAAGTTAGTGTAGGCTCATGGTCACAACAACCCGCCCCCCTTTCTACACTTGTAAGCTAAAATGTGACAAGATATCATCAGAGAAAATACATACAGTGCAGTCCATGGGTTTTCATATCCAGAGAAAGATCCCAGAGTGGCACTGTGCAGAGCGGGAAAGTTCCAGAAATGTTTCTTCAGGAATGAGTCGGTGTGAAATGGGAACCAATGTTTTTTTTAGGGAACCTGGGTCACCCCTTTCATCTTTTGTGTCCACTGATCTGATCACTGCTCCGTGTTCGATGGCATCACGAGGAGCAACAAATCATAACACGACAACACTGACTCACCGACCACACAGTACACGTGTCTACTACCACACAACCATATTCCAGCCTAATACTGTGAACAGGGACAACGAGGGTTGGAAATGTTAAGAAGACAGGGAGGAAGAGGTAAGTAGGGCGGTAAAGAAGGGGAGAAGGAGAAGAAGAGAAAATGAAACACACCCTCATCTACGCTTACATTTGTGATCGATGTTTACACAATAACACCATCGACAACCACTACAGACATTCTCACTGTCTTCTAAACCTAATTTCCACTGAGAAATACAGGGGAATGGAAAGACATAAGGGTCGGCTCAGGAAGAGGAGACATCCATGAAGGAAACGTCCTGTTCTCAACACAGAAATGGCCGCGGACACTGCTAAAGGCGGTATGAAAACCAGGCCAATTTGTTCATCTATTCTCATTCGGTCTCATGAATCTTTAACAGCTGTTCGGTTATTCATCCTGACACAGAAGCTGTGGTTTCATCATCCCTCATGAGGGACAGAAATTGAGTTTCTCTCCTACCTGGGGAAAATTATTTCCTAGCCGTAAACTTGTCTTTATGATGTAGATGTGCTTTAAAAATAGTTCAAATTTTTTACATTATGTCTATTTAAAAATAAAACACCAGGCATCTCCATTCCCCTCATGACATATCGCAAGAGTCAGTTGGTTGAACGACACCAGCTATTGGGAAATCCATCACTAACTTTGCATGTCAAGTCTTCTCTTTAAAATCATTAAATATATGTGTTAGAATCAGGATTAATTTAAATGAGTGGGAAACACAAGCATGTTAACCAACACCATTTTCCCTTTCATTTATGGTCCTATACTTTTTGTCAGGAGGTATATTTTGTCTTTTGTAATTCATTTTTAAACAGCATTTTAAGTATTAAATTTAGGTAAAATTGTTGAGTCCATTAGGCTACTGTCAGTTTGTGTGTCCTTTTTGAGTTCTCGGCAACTAACTAGTCTTGAATTAATGATTTTTTTAATTAGGTAGCCCATAAGGACCCTAGTGATGTCTAAATCAATTACTAGAGAATATTTGTAAGTTACTGCTATTCAGTAATAGCAATCGATTACACTTGAGGAAACTGAAGCATCACAAGCTGTGAAGCAGCTTTAAAATGACCTGCTTTGAGGGCGTAAAAAATATAGGAAACCTAGTGGATGTTCTTCAATTGAAAATGCAGAAATTACTGTAAATGAATGTATATGAGATTTATTCAGTAGGTCTGGTATTCATGCAGTTAACCTAACTTTATAGGATAGCCTTTTACAAGTTGAGTGTTATTTTACCACTGCACCTCATTTATTTTATTTTCTTTTTTTGCATTTAAATCAAGTGTTAGGTCAGATAGGTCAACCATAACAAAGCACTGTAAACTGGTCATATTAGCAAGCTAACGTTAGTTTTATTAATTTGTTCAGTGAGCTATGCATCATTTGGCACATGTGCTGTTATTGTGTTTAAACATGAGCAACTAATCTCTATTTAAAAACTAGACTGTGTGGTCCATCCTGTCTTAATTTAGTGATGCATACATTTCTAGCTTGTGAGCACTTATAAATGGGACAATTAAGGAGGCTTTGTTTGAATTTAAGAGGTCAGAATTTAACAAAAAAGTGATACAAAATGTAAATTAATTTTGTGTAGCTGCCCTTTTTTTCATGTGACACCTCAAATTAGATTTGTGACACGAGGGAGCCACTGCTTTAGGCAGAGCCGTCACGTCCCTTTAGGCAAACTAGGCAATTGCCAGAGTGAGACTTTGGCACTGGGGGTGAAATGTGGACTAATAACAGGATTAGGAGATATGCTAAAATTTTCCAACCTGCCTCCGCCAGTCCATCCACTGAGAACTGCTGATGTATTTGTGCAGGTATGTGCCAGCACGTGCAGCTGGTAGTCACCACTGTTTCTACACTGAGTGTTTAATCATGCACAGCTGTTTTTTCTCTTACAAGACAAGCGCCACATTCCTGCGCTCCCAAGCACACAGGTATAAAGTTTTCTGCCTGAAAAATGTGAATACGAAATGCTACGTGTCATATTTTTCAAAGCTTCTGGTCTCCCACGTTGGTTAAATTTGTTCTCAACTCTTCAGTGCGAGCGCCACTGCTTGTCAAGGTGCTCAGGCAACTTGCACACAGAGCCCTACTCCACAGGTCTGTCGGCTTTTCTTTGTGTAGGTCAGTGCTGCTCCTCCTCAATTCTTTTCTAATTGAAGCTGGAAAACCACAGATTCTGCCCGTTCCCATTTTTTCAGCATGCACTAAAAATGTTCGCATCTTGTGTAATTTGTAGAAATTTTGAGCACATGTTAAACTAGACAATTTGCTTTTATGTGTATGACATATTCACAGTTGTGTGTCGTGTGTTACTGTGTTGCAAACAGAAGGGCAGCACAATTGTTTTTGCCTATAGCGTCAGAAGAGCACGTGCTGGTCCTTGCTTTAGGGAATATTTCATTTGGGGAAAGCCTTTTGTTCTGACAGTCCACTATTCCAAAACCCCAGGGTCCCAAAAATGGCTGAAGAGATCCACCAAGTGTCTCTCTTATTGGCTGGTGTTCCTTGCCAAGAGCCAATCAGAAGCAGAGTAGGGACATGTTTTTTGTTTTGGTTTTGTTTTGTAAAAAAAATGGTGTGAAATATAATAGGGAACTGGAATTACGGACTGTTGGTTGAATGGCATGGCATTCCATTTTATTCAAAATATTACTCTGCCTGGTTTTTCTTCATACGTACATTGTGATGTGAGTGGGAACACACTATCTACAGTATGGAAATGTTATTTGGTGTTGAGAACAGAACTGTCCCACATGGAGGACGAGGGGCTTTAAAATGGTAAACAGTCAAAAGGTCACCGGGAACAACAACTGAGGAAATTAAAAGGGAGGACAAACAAGAAGCAACAGAACACTTCAAAGAAAGTTTTTTGTCATTTTTTTCATTTTTAAAACCACAGTACTACTCTCCACTATACGATGCACATGGCGTGGGTAGGGTTAACACGACTTCATTTACATTTGAATCCTCGGTCTCCAGCCAGGGACCCCTCCCAAAGGAGGACCCAGTGGGGGTGTGTATGGGGGTGGTAGGGGTGAGGAGGGGGGATGCACTGGGCTAGGGGGGCAGAGACATTTGCACACCAACCGTCTCAGAGACAGAGAGAGAACAGTCAGTGTCACACTGCATTCTCAATTTACATGTTTATTCATGTGTAACTGCAATTGTTGTTCATATCAATCTGAATCACCTTGATGTGTTTTCATTTCCTGTGTGTGTGTGTGTGTGTTGTGGGATCCATTTTTATGTAAGCCCAGTGACAGCAGATGGTCTTGTGATCATCATGATAGCTTGTAAGATGGCAGTAGCAATAATTGTTATTATATAAGTGACTCATGCGTGTGTTACTGTACAAAAAAAACAACCTACACATGCTATGGCTTTGTTTCTTCACTCACAAATTTACACCAGTTGTCTTTTTGAGAATGAATTTTGGCTTTATGGCTCTACACAGTATTGCTGGAATGTTTTTTTCTTACAGAGTAAGTATGTGTGGCTACTCTCACTCTTTTCCTGAGAAAAGATGCTATACACGTGTTGCTATCTGTGGATGTGGATGTTTTTATGTCTATATGAAGATCCAGGCAGTGTTGCTGTGTGTCCTCTGTCTACCTCTGAGTTTGACCCAACTCTCCAGGCTGCTCCCCCCTGGCAGCACTGGGAAGGTCGGGCATCCACCAACGCAGTAGAGGGCTGGGGTTGAGGGTGGAGGCCGGCAGGTCGACCCTCCCCTCTTGATGAAAGAGCACGGACGGGGCCTGTGATGTAGGGGAGGAACAAGTCACACTAACTTCCTTTCCCCCATCACTCCCAACCACCAGCGACCCTCCTTCGGCCACCAGCCTTGTTACCCCTTGCTCTCTCTTGTGTTGGTTGCTATGGTTACTGTGGCAGCCCGTGTCCAGTGGCCTTGACTTCCTAATCAAACCCTCTGGTCTACGGGCCGCCACAGCAGCTGTCGGCCAGTGCGCTCGTCCCAAACTCACACAGCTAGCGTCGCAAAAAGTCGCAAAAAGAAGAGAAGAACAGGCCAGATTATGTTTCTTTTATCTATTTGTCTGTTACATAAATGATTCAGATTCATTATTTCATGTCAGAGATTATCATTAGACCATACCTTAAATCTATCCAAGTTTATCTCATGAAAATAAATGGACTGTAATGATGTTAATGAGGCGTTTGACCCTGAAGAACTCTCCTCACTGTTCAGCCGTGGTCAGAATAGATAAAGATGGCTGTTATATGTCCTACAGAAAAACATATTCAAACTGTCTTACAAAACCATTTGTTTTATTCAGTGGTATGAACTTAACAGCTTAACTCTCAGCTGCATTTCTACATGTATGACCCTTTACAAGACAAACTTTAGAAGAGCAAAGCTAAAAATTCTTTCAATGGATGGTAGCCAGGAACACAGTAAAGATAAATATAAATAAAAAAGAAAATTTATATCATTTTCTCATATTATGTCACCAAGAGACAAGACTATCAATATTCCATAGCTGAATAATCATGCCAATTCCTCAGAATTTATCTTCTATAACTCTTAACTCTATTATTCTTACCACACATGCATGACCAGCAGCTCTTACAAATCTATCAATACTGGAGTTCTTTGTGATATCCTACAAACATGCCTTTCACTGTAAGCTGAGTAAAACCACTGAGAAACAAAGAGATCAGGGTCAAGTTTGTTTTAATTTACAAATCAAACCAAATCGAGAGTGGCTCCAGTTTTGATGGTGCGCACAATTTTGAATAGAGCCATAGACAGGAACCTAAACTGTGCTGTCAAGCTTCTTTGCGAGTCAGCAGCTGTGTGCGTTTGCGTGTGTCAAACACGTTTTTGGGACGTGCTCATGCCTCCCCCGAGGGACCCCTGGCTGCGTTGTTTCATATCATCTTCATATTGAACTTCCTGGTCCCTCCTGAGGAGCTTCCAGTGGCGGGTTCAGATTTCCGGAAAGAGTACTCCACTGTGAAGTTGTTCTTGCGTTGGCCGCGTCCCCGGCTCCACACGAACAACAACAGGAAACAGAAGAGGACCACCCCCAGGAAGGTGATACAACCCATTGCCGTGGAGACCAAGATGGTGGTCAGGTCCAAGGTGAACTTGAGGAAAACACGTGTGCTGTTCAGATTTGTGTCGTTGAAGAAGTCGCCGCTGTACAGCGAGCGGTTGAGAAAGAAGGCTGAGGCTGCGTCTAACGGCTGGCCACGCACTGTGAGTGTGGCGAAGTAGGTGTCATTGCCTCCGGCGTTACTGGCGATGCAGATGTATGTTCCGCTGTCAGTAAGCTGGGCGTAGCGGATCTCAAGGGTGCCACTAGGGAGAACAGTAATGCGCCCTGAACTCTTAGCTGTGATCCTTCTGCGCTGTGGGGAAATCCAGACAATAGCAGGTACAGGTTCCCCTTCAGCTCGACACAGAAAACTCACTGACTGGCCCTCCCGAGCGATCACCTGTGGGAGCCAGAGGAGAGGAGTACAAGGATAATTAAATGTAGGAGAGTCAAAAGAAAAAACCCACAGCAGAATACACGAACAACAAAATCTGGCAGTATTATAGACTAGGCTACTTTGTAGTTGTAGAGGCATTTTGCACAACTTCAGCAATCAAACCATGAACATTTTTTCAATTTTGCTAAGTAAAAAACCTAAATGTATTCCTCCTCATTACCTGCTGCAGCTTACGGTTGCGTATCTTAGGTTTCTGGCATGTAAAGTGATCGAAGAGTGCAGAATCGGTGAAGGCGCTGAGGCTGACCCCTTGCACCTCCACCGGCCCCGCACACACCGGCACTCTGCCGTCAAAGTTGAGGGTCTTGCGTCTTTGCAGGATCCACAACAGACGGCAGTCACACATCAGGGGGTTCCCATCCACTCTGAGGGTCTCCAGACTGTTGACAGAGTGGAAGGAGCCCTCTTCCAGAGTCTGCAGGTCGTTGGAAGAGAAGTTGAGGACCCGGATCTGTCGGAGGCCTCCAAGGGCGTGGAGCTCCACTGTCATCAACCCCGTGCTTACCATGATGAGCTCCTTCAGTCTCAGCAGGTCTCTGAAGGCCCAAGGTTCTAGTGTGGTGATGGGATTGAAGGACAGGTTGAGGTGTGTGAGGTGCACAAGGTTCTTGAAGGAAGCTGAAGGAACAGAGGTGATGTTGGTGTTGGTGATGGAGAGCCAGTGTAGGTCCAGGCCCTGGAAACTCAGAGGGGAGATGTACTCAAGGTATGGCCAATGATCAATGTCTAACCCACGCAGGTTGGACAGCTTGCGAAAATTTTGGTCCTCGAGGGCAATGATGCTGAGGTGACGGAGGCGAAGGGTGACCAGACTGCGGAGGTAAGACAGCGTCTGGCCAGAGATGGATGTCAGGTTGCAGCGCTCTATTGTAAGATCTTCTAGCCCCAGCAGCCCTGAGAAAGCCTGGGAAACAGGAAGATAAAAAATATCACAACCTTCAGTGAAAAAATTTTAAATTTATGTTACAAGCAGGATAATACAATATGATATGACAGTACATAAGAAAATGTATTTTGTGTCGGTTTTTGTGTGATATAAACAACAGCAACCCTGGTACAAAAAAGTGTTTTGATATCAGGCTAGTTTTCTCTCTTTCATGACAACTTTACTGGGGGGGGGGGGGGGAGGGGGG
>JAQLOL010000004.1:10428506-10457030 GCA_029783665.1 Naso thynnoides
ATGACAACTTTACTGGGGGGGGGGGAGTGATTATTAATTATTGATTATTCATAATTATGGGCATAGTCATTTGCAGTATCATTTGCAGGCTGTTAGCTGTCTGCTAGGAGTCAGCAACCAGGCATCACTCAGCCCCATTCATGCTCCACCTCACTGGCTCTTTGGATTATCCAGGAGTTTGACTTAGTTAGGCGCTGCCAAGATGGTGATGGCCGGAGCCACCACACTGAGCTCCACAATGGCTTTTCAGGAACCTATGACTTCATGAAGACTTTATTAGTATTAGGAATCAAAGAAATGAGATATATCATTTTAATTAGTGAGTATTAGACATGCTGGTAGATGGTTTTTGCAACTTTTGAAAAGAGTCAGTTTTTGTGCTAAGCAAAGCTTAGGGTCACTGACTGTACCTTCATATGTAGCATACAGATATGAGTGCAATGTAATTTGTTTTTTCAAACTCTTGGCAAGAAAGCTGATGAGCAAATTTCTCCAAATTATTGATCCACATATTTCTCAGCCAATCCAGGCACTGCTACAGGCACCGTGGCAGGCAAATAGCTGCTTGGCACTACTCTCTACATAAAAGCAGAGAATATATTCCAGTACTATGATGAAAGTGTGATCCTCTGGGATCTAATTTCCAAGGAGGGTTTTTAGAAACAAAATAAATGTTCTTCCATTTTAATTAGCAACACAGTCATGCTCCAGATGCTGGAGAGCTTACCTTGTGGGATATATAAACAAGGTCGTTGTCGCCCACCTCCAAATGTTTCAGACTCCTTAGATCCTGGAAGGTGTAGTCCAATAAAATTACCATCTTGTTCTCGCTCAGGTCCAGGCTGGTCAGATTGCCCAGCTTGGCAAAGGCCCCCATGGGCACTAGCTTCAGCTGATTCCCCCTTAACTTCAGAACTTTAAGACTCTGCAGGGTGGCGAAGGCATTGGGCTCTAATGTGGCGATGAGGTTCTCGCTGAGGTCCACTTCCTCCAGTCGGGGATATGGTGCCAGGTCACCTGCTTGCACCCAGCGGAGCCGGTTCTTGCTGAGGTCCAGAAGTTGTGTCTCTGTGGGGATGCCCTCTGGGATATTAGTGAGCCGCCGCCGCTGGCACGACACTGACCTCAGCTGAGCCGAGCACTCGCACCGTGGCGGACAGGCCTGGCTACCTCCTGGCAGCATCAGGGTTATTATGGCAAACAGAGAAGCACCCAGGACCCATCGCCACACCCTCGGCCATGGCACTAAGGCACGCCCACCAGGGCCAGGAGAGCCAATCATGGCCCTGGTTGTCTGACTCCTTGCCTGTCACAGGCAGGGTCAGTGCACCATACACCTGCAAGACGACAGTGAAGGAAGACGGGAACAGGGGAGAAGCAAAGATAGAGGCAAGACATGAGAAGAATGGACAAAGACATGGTACTAGAGAATGTACCATCTATCATCTCCCAAGTTCATAAAAAATGCATTCAAACAGTTGTAAATTATCAATGCTTCCTGCAGTTTAAGTAATAAAGCTGTGGAGATTGGAGACAGATAATGATACAACATTAAAAGATAACTGTTGAGACCCCATTACAGGAACACGGATCTGTGTAAGATATTAAAGATAATTTGTCTTTTCACTATTTCATCAAAGGCTTTAGTTAGAGATGTGGCACGGTGGGAGCCATGCGAGGGGGCTTCTTGCTTCAGCTGAATTCATACATTCTGCATCTCATCAGCTCTCTTTGCAGCACCAAGACCGTCTGCTCCATTTTCACAAACACAATGAATTCATTATCACAATGCATAAAAACAGACTGAGCTCCTCAAAAACCACGCCATGCCTGGGAGCCACGCACACCGTGCCCATAAAAAGTGAGGTGTGTGAATCACAGTGCTCCAGAGTCATATTATGTGTTTGATCAGGTATATGTACTGATGCTTGTGTGCGTAGGATGTGGCATTTCACTGGGTTTGAATTAAAAATCGTTTTGGTCCTCCTTGCACAAAGATGAGATGAATCACTCGAGCCTTAACATTCCTTCAGGCAACCTGTCATCTCTCCCACACACTGTTTTCAACTCAGAGACAGTCAAAGAGCACCTGGCATTAGATCTGGAACACAACTCAGGGTCCATCTAGTTAGCAGGAAGTGGTATGAAAAGCAAAATGGAGCTAGTCTCAGGAGTGGAAACGGGAAAGTTTTTTTTCCACTCCTGCTAAAAATGCTCGCTAGAACCTTCCCAGATTTCAGCTCTTGACTATGTGCTTGTTTGTTTGTTTTTCAGATGATTCGGAAATGAGAGAGAATATATCATCATCACCAGGGAGAATCATGCGAAAATGGGCTCTGATGCTGGCAGTGGAGTCAAGAAAATTAATAATTTATGGGTTGGTTTGTGCTTAATGGGCAGTATACAGAGGGCGAGTCACTCAGTTAAAAGAGCCAAACCTGCCAGTTTTGCTCTTTGCTAAAGGCTTTGCTTCAAGTCTCTTTCTAGAAAGTTGGATTTACAAAACAGCCTTTTGAGCAGCTAATCATATCTGACTGTTTCAATGCGTTGGCATCAATGGGATCAAAGAGGATGAAATAGGATTTGAGCTAAATTTAAATTACGGCAGACAGAAATTCTTTGCACACATGCACAACATTTACACATTTTCACACATGATCACACACACACACACGGCAGTAAAAACCCCAGAGATTGTGTCTCATCTACTAAGCCTCAGGGTGGATTGTCCCACAGTTTTCTGACAGGCCTGGAAAACACTCTGTTTACAGATCCCCTATTTGAAGGATCTGGTTGAAATCTGGCACAATTTTCCCTTTCACTGGGAGACAAAACGCAGGCACAGAGAGGCTGATGTGCAGACTGCTGCACAAACTGACCCATTTTTCAGCAGCGACTCAGCGTCACACTGTCAACCAGCAACAACTCACCATAACCACAACAACAGAACAGCAAACCTCAGCATCTTCATTGAGTAGAGCCCAAGAGAGTAACCAAGAGATCTAAAAAAACCAAACAAACACAAGTATCCAGATGTTCTGAGATAACAAGATATTTATAAGTTGAAAATCAAACAAAATTAGCATCTGCATCCCTGCACCGGTGAGATAATTGCACTGACATGATAATGAGTAAGTACGTAAGTAAGTAAATAGGTAAAATTTTACGGATAACAATGATATTCCCTTCTATTGTCTTTTTCTAAACTTAATGTTAGCAATGTGGCTCTATAGAAGGTAATGTTTGTCAGCCTCTCTGTCACTCCATCAATTTGGTCCAAACGGAAATATCTTAAGCAAAACTATTAAATAGATTGCTATTCAATTTTAAACAGACATTCGTGGTCCTCAGAGGATGGATCCTACTTACTTTGGTAACCTCTGGACTTTTCCTGTAGGGCCATCAGCGAATCAAACTCTTCACTTATTCAAAAAAAAATATTAACATCTGCTAGACAAATTGGCACAAATTTTTGCACAGACATTCATGGTCCCTGGAAGATGACTCCTAATGAGTAGTGGGAATTAAACTTTCCCTCTATTGCCATTATGAGTTGAAAATGTTTGATTTTGATTGAGATATTCAAAGGGAAATATTTCTCAGCTGTCAGATGGATTGCGATGATATGTACATACATTCATGGTCCTCTGAGGTTGTTTGATAAAAGTTTTTATCCTTTCACCTTTCTTTTGGTGTTTTCTTCAGGTCTGACTTTTTATTAGTACTTTGGGTTTGTGACTTATTATCTCTTAAACTAATGACATTGCTACCAGTCTCACCTATAATTTGTATTTATTGCAAAGCAGTGCTTGAGCCACCAGCATCGACAATGTCTTATTATATTGTGAGTATATAAAGTGTCTGTGTGTGTCAGTGCACATCTGCCTGGCTCTTAGGCAGTCTGATGGATGTAACCTGTCTGCATCCTCCCCCGAGAGTCATCCTACGGGTCAGTGGCAGAGTCTCAGCATGAATCAATGAGTTGACATCGTGAGGCAGACAAGGTCTTCGCAGCTGAAGCAAGGACAGGCAGGGATCCTTAAAACACACACACATCATCAGACCCAGGAGCCTGCAAAATATCCACTAAGCAGATAAATAAATACAAACATTTCCTCTCATTCTCAAGGCACATACAGAGCAAAGTTTCTACTGCTGCTGCAGCAGGTGGTTTTGTCTGTGGATCTGACTTCTTCCATATTCTGCTTTAACACTAGATTAAAAAGCACAGGGTCAGTCTCATAGCTTGTTCCTGCACCAGGACAAACAACACTTAAATTCCCACTGGGCGTCTCCACATCCACACTACAAACTGTAAATTAAAATCTGCCAGATGTTAAGGTAACAGCAGTGGCAAATCCCACAACTCCCCAGCAGTGAAGAAGCAGATTTGGCCAGCTGTCCAGGGAGGGACAAGGAGAAGAATTGGAGGGAAATCAGCCCACAAGCTAAAAATACCTAACTTTTAGACGCTGACCTAATGAGCAGATGCTGGGAAGTAACATCCCTGTCCAATTATACATACTTCATCAGCCTGCACTGGCACAACAGTGATGACCAGGGCCAGATGTTTCAAACAATGATTCAGGGTAGTCCGATTTAAAACCCTAATGTTGCCAAAAAAAGATGGTTTTAAAATAACTGTGGAGGAAAAACAAGGTTGTGGTCATTGTCTGGTGTGTGTTTTTGTGGTAGTGTGACAGTGTGTCTGACCGTAAATAGGTCAGCCATGTTGACTGGTAGCCTTTATAAGCCTTTATATTTGGCCAGTAGAGCATGGATCTCTTCAACCCTGGTATCCTTCTGTCCCAGGCTTTGTCTAGACTTTTTGCTTCCTCTCTCTCTCACACACACACACTGGCCCCCTTTAAAAAACACATTCTCTCTCTCTCTCTCTCTCTCTCTCTCTCTCTCTCTCTCTCACACACACACACACACACACACACACAAAATAAAATAGCCTAAAAGAGACACAATTTAGCATCAGTGATGCAAGCACAGCAGTCAGCGGGTTATTAGAAAAAGCTTTTTACATTTTATTGTTGCAAACAAACCGAGGTGCAAACAGACACATTTTTACTCTTCACTGGAAAGCTGACAGCTTGTACTTTTCATTGCTAAGTAGTTATAAGTCTAATATTAAATCTGTGCTTAGTCACTCCATTTTAAGCCCAAGTCAAGTGTGGAGTGAAGCTTAGCAGCTCTCCAATACAGCTGCATCGAAGGAGCTGAAAGAAGGGAAATGTAAACGTCAGACAGCGAGACAACTGTGGTAAATTTGAAAGCAAAGATTTATGATATCATTACAGCTGCGGTTGGTAACACTTGGAAATCAAACTAACTTCGGCTGTCGCATGAGACTCCTTTGGAAGCAACTCCGCTGTAGCCTTCCCTCCCTTTTTTTGCTCCAGCTCATGTTTTTTTTTTGTTTGTTGACATTTTCTCCTTTAAGTCCAGTTTGCACTAAAGATTCATGATGAGACAAAGTAGTTGCAGTGATAGTTGTAGCAGGGCAAACTGGTCTGTCTCAGTTCAAGCTTGAGCCGACTGATGATGAGAGCGTATGGCACGTCACTTGTTTCAACAGCTAATCAGCTCGTACCAAAGTCACCTGTTGCTAAGAAGCACATTGTAATGCACCAATCAGGGCAGAGAGGTCAGAGAGCAGCACTGATTTAGCAAAGATAATGTGAGTGTTAGATTTTTTAGACTCCTGAATTCAGAGGCATGGGAAAACACAGCAGTTTCATGATTCTTTCAGACCATGTCACTTACTTATAGCTGTCTATGGGTACTATGACATTTTTTCCAAGTAGACCACAAAAAGGTTACTGATCTTTACCCAAAAGTTACCGACTGCAGCTTTAAAGGGTTGTGCTTCTCAGTTTGGCAAAATGATTCCACAAGATATATCAGCTTGTGCAAGTCAACATGAATTTTTCTTTTGTAAGTCAGAAAAGTCAACATGTTTACTTATTTCTCTTCTAATCAAAGTTTAAAACCCCCAAAATACTCTGCATGCCCACATTGTAAGTGAAAAAACAAAAATAATAACGCCCAAACTGAGACTGATGATAACAAAGGAAAACTGTCATCACAACATAATTACGTAGAACAAAAATGGAATGAGCCCCAGGTGGAAGCTCACAGAGCAGGATCCCCACAGAGCCTGGAGTAGGAAGACAAAGAAAAATATGAATTAACAAAAACTGGCACAGGAAGTACACTGAAGGTATTAACAGAAAAAGAAACACTTGCTTAACATTCACAGAGTCTCCATCACTTGCCTAAATCCTGGCCTTCATCACAGCCTCAGTGACAGACGCCATTGTGACCACAAACCTCAACACAAAACTCATGATGGTGTTTTGTGCCATGCAATCCTAATGTGCCCTCTTCCTCTTTCTCTAAGAAGCCTGAGTCACTGAGCCAACGAGTGTGAAGTGATTGAGACCGACAAGCTGCCAAGTTTGACCTTTAGCTGATTAGAGCCGAAAACACAAACCTTTGACTTGACTGCTGCAGTCGTGTTTTTAATGTCATTTTTAAATTTTAATGATAATCTAGACTTACGTATGTCTAACTTTGAGAAGAAATATTGCCCCATCTTCTGAATATTTTTTCTTAAAAGTGAACTGTCAGTCAAAATACGTTTTTTTCAAACATATCATCTTCTTGTGTTATAGGCGGAAAATGCATTTCTAATTGACTTCATATGATGGTGATTTATCGCAGTATGTCGCTGTAGCTAGTTCTCACTTCCAGCTGCACCTTTAAAAAGAATATCTGTACTAAAATCCTTCTTAATGCTAATATTCAACTTAGGAAAGTAGCTCTTGAAAGGAACAAAATTTTCCAGACCCAAGAACTTTTGTCTCAACGTTTCCTGGCTACCTTATCTCTCTTGCTGAGTGATTTTTGCCCAAACAAACGTAGACATTCTCTTTATAAAGGATGAATTACCTGTACTAAGCAATTTCCACATGTCCTATGGTTTTTCTATACCCTGTTTTAACATTTAAGATTAATAACAGTAGATGGGGTTTGAAAATGCAGTCTGAGATCTGCTTAAGTATACACATGGTCAAGTTTTAACAACATTTGTAAAAGGTGGGCCGATCTCTGCTAATGGTGAAAATTCAAAAACAGACTGGTTTGGTCCTTTAATTAATTTCTCAAAGCAGGGGCTCCCTTTAACATCTGATCAGACCCAAATAATTCTAACGTAAATTCATCCACAGCAATGCTGGAAGCTCATAGCAACTGCTCCACCCAACTTTTTAATCATGTATACTCTCAACTATAACAAATTGTAAGTTCTTGCTTTTAATTTGCTGCTCTGAGCAGATGTGATTCATAATAATCCTGAGAGAGAGTAGCTCTTTTTATTAACCCTAACCCTAACAGCCTAACTCAAATCCTTACCCTAACCCTAACCTTAACCTAACCTCAATTCATACCTTACCCATAAATTTAAGTCTTCACCCCAGAACTTAATGTTGAAGTTGTGGGGTCTAAGATTTTGTCCCCATGATTGCCAGACCCCACACCGCAAGTGAAAATTCAGGTTTCAGACCCCACAAACATAGAAAAACAGAAATACACACACACACACACACACACACACACAGTCATTGCAGACAGACTGAGGTTAGCTGAGGATGCAAGGTAACATATCCATACTGTCAGTCTCAATCCTCTCATATACTCCTGACAACTTGAATCTGCAGCACAGCTAAAGGCTTACAGTGCACGTACACACGCACACACACACACGCACAAGACTTTATCATCATTTGGGAAGTATAACCCAGCCTCTGTTGATGACTGTCTCCTCGTACAGCAGATGATGTTTCATGAAACGAGAGACACTTTGTGACTCATGCAGCCTCCTACTGTACTGTTTCGCCTCTAACCAGGTGATCCCCAAAATACTTCACAGATCCCTATGATTTCTTTGAGTTGATGTTTGTCTGCATCTTTCCTGAGACCACACAGCGAAGTGAGATGCCCCCAATACCGAGAGTTAGTTAGCAAAAAGTGGCACAAGCTAAGAAAGCCAAACTCCAGCCTCAGTTCTCTAACTGCATCAAAGTCAGCCAAAAGCATTGAAAGTGAACATCAGAGGAGGATGCACAGTGCATCAAGAACAGAGCCTGACAGCCACAAAGGAACAGCAGCATAACAAACAAACACTAAAACAAGCTAAGATAAAACCCCACAAGACAAAAAATAAAAACTCTGTGCTGCTTGTTCATTAAGAGCAAAGAATCTCTTCCAGCCCTCAAACGACTTCAACAAACATAACAGCCAAAAAAGATTTACTTTCATCATGCTAAAAATAATTTTAATGTTGGAATGACTGCTTGTTGAGCAACACAAACAATAAATGTATCTGCACTGAGACAGGAGTCTAGGCCTTTGTTGGTGTGAGGGCAGGAGGAAGACAATGCTAAGTGGATTAGAAGGGAGACAAGCCAAAAAGGTTGTTTTATCTATGTGTGTGTGTGTGTGTGTGTGTGTGTATCATGTTTTCACTTTAAACTTCACCAACACTGAGACCTCAGTGAGGGGTGCCGAGCACAGCAGGGAGTCTGACTGGAAAAATCTTCTGACGCTGATAGCTTTGGTCTGTTTGAGTTTCACTCAGTGCAGAAGTTACTCAACATGATCAGTTACAAGCAGCTAATCCATTCAACACAGATGTAAAATGAAATGGATTCAGTCATATTCGTTTCAGTTTTTGCTAACACCAGTTCCAACAAAGTCTGGATGCCTTATAATTCACAGATAAAATCAGAATGCATCATGTTTACTGACAACAGATTTAGAACATCTTCTCGAGCCTCTGTATTAACATACTTCATACTCTCATGTGTATAAGTGGTGAACCTTATGCAATCCATGCTTGTGAACTTGCCGTAGGATGATGCCCCTTTCATACCCAGTCATGATATGATCACTTGTTACCAGTTAACCTGTTTATCAGTGCAAAGTCTGAACAGGTGTTTTTGAAGCATTCCTCAACTTTCCCGGTCGATTTTGCTCCTGTCCTTACTTGTTTTAGGCATGTTGCTGTCATCAAATTCACAATAAAAAATTTCTTTTTTAAAATTTGTACAAATATCAATAAAATTAATAAGGTCAGACATTGGATATATTGTCCTTGTATTGTTTCCAAATTGTATAGCTATGTCAGAGAGGATTGTAAAATGATTACATCCTGTCTTATCCACATTGTGGAGATTATCTCAACTTTTTAAAAATTCACTTGCTTTTTCTTTATGAGACAATGAACAAGACATTTAATATGATTTTATGATTAATATTATTCCCGATGGCAGACAAGAGAAAATATTAAATTCAATATTTCAATAAAATCTTAAAATTTCCGATCAATTTGCAGGCCATTTTTAATGGAGAATGGCTTTTTAAAGGTTTGTTCAGTACTTTGCTCCTGCACATCATACCTTTACTGAATGTTTAAGTCTAATAATCTTTTTGCAGGAAAAGACTCTTTACGTGAGATGACAAATTTTGCAGAACATTTATTGATAATAATAACAAACACAAAGTTTGTATTTGTGACACAGAACAAATGAAAGTGAACAAATTTGAAAACATTTCAAATCAATAATGAGAGAAAGGAGTTCATTATCTCATTGGTATCAAATATCTCGGTGCTGTTGTTTGTTTCTCTCGATTGTTTTTTTTTCCACTAAGCCAGAATCTGATGCTAACTCAGCTGTTACCAACATCCTGCTGCTCTCGCCGTTCCTATCATATTTCAGTGGGTAAGATGTTGCATCAAACGTGTCACTGAGAACATGCATATTGAGACATATACAATATTTTCTTTCCTTCTTTGATGTCTTGTGTTAGTTCGCTCTCTACTTGATTTTGCTCCCACTCAATATGGGCTTTGTTATTTTCCTCTTCATTATAATGAGCAAAAGTGCTGTGCAGTCCAGAATATCAAATCTATGACAAACATCAATGAAGTATGTGTGTCTGTGTGTGTGTGTTGTTTCAATCTTCTGAAGTGACTGCATCTGTACATCAGTTTTTCCCCCAACGCAATTATTTTTTTTATGCTCATTGCTGACAAGACCAGACAGAAAAACTGTGAATGTTTCGCCAAGCTATCCACCTGTTGGCCCTATCAGTCAGATGACATTAATCACGACATCTGTCAAATTTAAATTGGCGGAAAATACTCGCATTTCAGCATTTACGGCATCTGTATTTAACCCTTTCTGTGAAATGTAAACGACGTGTAAACCTACATAATTTTGCTTTTCATCTCTCTTTCCTCTCTGTCTTTGTTCTTTCTTTTTTCTTTTTGAGTGTAATCTGACAGCTGAGGAGAGTCCTGTGTTTGACAGTCCTGATAAATATACATGGAGATATGGTGGGATTAAAGGGAAAAACAAAACACGGCAGCGTTCTATCAGTCACTTCAAACCTTGTTTATTCTCTTCAAAAGTAAGACAAACATCTATGAATTCTTCTAAAGCCCTGGTGTGTCCCACATATTTTCCGTCTGTGACAGTCTTCTATTCTCGACTCTTATGGAAATAACACAGATTATGACACGTGATAAAAAGGGATTTTTTTATAGCTGAAATGATTGTCCTAAATGCATAAAACATCAGAATATTATTACTATCAGCCTTCTGTTCATGTTATTGAAGATGTGATGTCTGTTGGGATCAGTGTCTGTATAATAAGATGTAAGGTGCACCTCCACTTCTTCCCACGGCACGGCGCTGCCATCTTGCACTAGTGGCACCATTTTGGGCAAGATTCTTTGCATCATGAGCATCCAATGACTAAACAAAAACAAACAAATCTTACAAATGAACACTAAAAGAAAACCAGAGTGGTAAGGACTAACTACAATGACAGGAACCCTGACATGTAAATTGATTTTTTAATATGATGCAGCCCATACATAGAGTGGACAGGATTTTTTTTTTTTTAATTTATTTTTCAATCTATACTCCAGCAAGACACAAGGGGCGATCAAGATGTTTTGGCTTTGCTTTTGAGGTGTTTTAATGTCATCCATCTTTATACAGTCAAAGGTAGGGATGTTCTACTTTGCCCAAATCCTGTGTTCTCTGCATTGAAACCATCTGCAAGTTTACTTTAAATTTGACAAATTTAGTACACATATGAAAACAAACAAAAAGTCTCCATATGTTTTCGTGTATACTACAACAATACTAACACACTGACTTTCAGCAAGTACGTTTACTATGCTAACGATCATGTTAGCATGCTAACATTACAAAGTAGCACTAGGCTTAAATGCAGCTACACGGGGGCTGTTTGAAGTGTCATTGAAATTTGGACCAATTTACAGCACTACAGACAAAGTTAACGCGAAGAGGGCATGACAATTTTCTGTCCAATAGCTGTTGAGATATTTCCCTTAAAATAAAAAAATGTGAGACTGGCAGTGGTCCAAGAGAAAAATCAGCAAATCACCAGAGTTATGAAAATTCATCCTCTGGGGACCATGAATGTATGTGGTACATTAGGCTACATGGTAATTCATCTTATAGTTGTTCCAGTCTAAACCAGTGTGGTGGACAGACAGTCAGATTTGTAAACAGTGCATTTTCATTGGCTGAGATCGATAAATATCAGACGTCCCCTTACAGTGCACAGTAGGTCTAAAGGGGTTAATACTTACTGTGGCCATTTGCATATGTCAGAAATGTAGTATTTTAACAAACAAAGAATATTTCAGTGAGTTCTCCCATTTAATTAACATGAATCCTTTTGTTTTACTCAAAGGCCTGGCACTTTTAATTAGCAGTAGCTATTCACACCCTGCAGTGTTTTGACCTGCTTTTCTCTGGCTCAAACATGAGCACATGGCTACACACACTGTGAGCGCAGACACATGAACAGACACACCGCATGCTCTCTCTCTCACACACACACGTACACGCACACACACACACCTACACACACACACCTATACACACAGGTAAAGTAGTAAACAAACAATGGAGAGCAGCCCGGGAATCGAGCTTATTAGTTAGGTAACCTTGCTTACAGCCATATGGTCTCTGCACAGGTGTTAAGACGACTCTGTCGGACGTAGTCGCGGTAAACCCGTAAACACTATTTCTACCATGTGACATCACACTTTCTCCTCCAGCTCCTAATGAGGCCATGTGATCTGGAGGTTCAGGGGTTACTGCTTTATCATAAATCTCCAACGCAGCGGTGGTTTCGGCTGAGTCGCCAGACATTTGTGAAATACCAGGGCTAAAAGGGGAACAGGTTGGTTTACATCCCAGCAAAAGTCACCCACACATTATCACTAAACTTAGGTCTGTTCAGACTCTACATACTTATGTCACAGCCAGCTCTGACTCACATGCGCATACACATTCAAAGCACAGTCCCGAGGAGTGAGCAGGAAAACCTTATTGTCCATCGCAACACGATGGAAATGTGTCTCCTACAAGGCTCACAAATAAGTGAAGTGCAATAATGGGTCCTTAATGGAGAGACTTCCCTTGCTTACACATTTGAACTTTATTCATTTGCATTTAGCAGTTTTAGCAGTGCAGTTACCTGGGATGGCACTTCGCCTCATTAACAAGCAGGTTGGAGCTGCTACAGAGCCCATTTCCTCCTGCCAACAGGTGTACAAAATCACCTTTTCTTTATGATTCAGAAGCAGCATGTGTGATCCAGTGCTATATGTGCACTAGATTGTTTTTTTCTCTTTTTTTTCCCGGAGCGACGAAGAGCTTGCTGTGCAGATCAGAGGTTGGCCATGTGCCAGCTAGTAGGCAGATAGAAGACTTACAAGTCATTAAGCCTGATACATGCACTACCGAAGCTGCACAACGCTGCACAATTTGAGCTTGAGCGTGCACGCCAGTAAGCCTATGTTTACATGCTTTTATTAGTGTATTGAGAAAAAGCATTTAGTGTGGCAATTGTTTATCCTGGAGTGTAATTAACCAGCAAGTGCAGATATTATTACACTAAAAGCAAGAGTGCAAGTTCGCGAGGAAGAATGAAGAATAGAAAGAAGATAAAAATCTTTTAATCAAACTTGACCTGTCTGTGAGAGAAAAAAAAACTTCATACATGTAGACACCAATCATTTTGAGTGACACACATTGTGACAAGCGACTGAATAGCCTTGAATTAGTCTCGCCCTTTGGGGATCTGTGGCCTTATTACTGGCGTGGATTGAAATGACTCATTAATTATTTCACACATGCTCCTAAAAAGCTTGGTCAACCCCATGAGCTGTATTTGATGGTATTTCCTCATATTTGTGAAATGTTATCAGCCTTTTTTTTAACATGTCAGACTGGTATTATACTGTATCAGTCATGCTGATAAATGAAAACTCACATGTTGCCAAAGAAAAAAATTCTCCTCCATGCCGACAGGAGGCCCTGTCATCACAGTTGTGAATGATGGGCTCTCAGTGGGATATGAAGGGGGTTTATGCCTGGTGTTATTTCCTTTCCAAAGCTAATGATTTTCCAGATTTAAAAAAATGGTGAAGAAGTCCCAAAGGTTGGTCATTGGGAAGTGAAATCACGTCTTCTCTTCAGCTTCATGCGGAGCAGCTGCAGATTGTGATGATAGCCGCAATTCCAGCGAAGGAAAACATTTCCCAGGAGACATCTCACCTGAAAAGCAATGGCCGCTTTTTCACCCTGTACAGCTTGGCGTTTCTATGTGTGTGTGTGTTTGAGAGTGTGTTTTTATATCCCTTTGGAGTCCACAGTTCTCCCACTTGTTAAATTGGTTAAAGCCAAACAGGGAATTTTAAACCAAGACAGTTGACGTCTCCTCAATATACCACCGCAAATAAGACGGGCGCAGGAGGAAGTGCGATGAAAAGAAATCAAGGGGGAAGATTGAAATAGATAAAGGCATAGCTGGATAACATGGCCACAGTGTGAGCGATGGAAGGATTTGGGTACCAGGGGAAGAGATAATGGACACGGAGGACAGGAAAGAAGTGAGTGTAATTGATGAAAGAGGAGGAGAGGTAGCAAGCAGAAGGGACATTCTGTCTCACTCTGTCACTAATGATGGAGGAAGGTCAAAGCCATTCCACAGTTGAGAGAATCTAATGATGCAAATTAGGCTTGATGCTCAGTCTGATGCCACAAGAGAGACTGAAGAATCCTGATTGTGCTCGATAACACGCAGCAGGCTTGTCTAAATTTTAAATATTCTCAATTTATAGCTCATCACAGCAGAGGCATTTTACTGAGTAAAAAGGCCACATCTGTCCACAAAAGAAAAGAGGTAAACTTGTGTAATTTGCACAGCCTAGAACAGCCCGACTGACTGGCAAAAATATATAATTTATGTCTGTGTGGCAAGTAAACAGCGGAAAAAAAAGGAATGAGTTTGGAGGGAGAAGGAAGGGGGAGGGGAGGAGAATGACAGCTTTCCTTCCTCGGCCTTTGAAAAGCAGAAATGCATTATAGCATGAAAATGTACTTCGACCTGAATGCATAAGCTGACTGCAAATGTATGTTGAATCTAAGACTGTAATGCACTCTCTCATTCTATTTTTGTCATTTTTATTGTCAAAAATGCACAAAAGGAAATGTGGATGCATTAAACTTGACATCATATCACCCATGCAGCATATATGACAACCTTCTGCTCTCAACCTGGCTGTTGTAAATAAACCATGTGCCCAAGAAGGATGTTCATGTACGAGTGGAAATGTGCAGTAAAGGTAAAAGGACAGGGTGACAGCACTGCATATGCATGCATGCCAGGGATGAAGACGGCAGAGTAATTGCACTGCTTCATGGATAATAGTGACCCTGTTAGCCTGAAAGCTTATTGGCCGCCCGTTTCTCTGATTCTGCCACTCCAACCAATGAGAGGCATTGCTACCGTTTCAGATGTGGGGATGAAGGGGCAGAAGGAGGAGGGGGTGCACGGAGAACTAGAGGGTAAGGTAGAAAAAAATGGGAATGGATGATGTGGGGAGGGGAGAGAAATGTGGAGTGACAAGGATGAAGATGTGGAATAAAAGAAAGCAGGAAAGCAGGGGATGTGGAGGAGAGAGCGGAATCCTTTGTACTGTCGAAACAAAAGCGATAATCCCTGAGCACTGATAAGACCATTCAGCTTGTGGTTGTACAACACCAACAATGCATGTGCGTGTGTGTGTGCATCGTGTGTGGAAGAAGACGGTGCTTCACAGGACATTAGGTGATCATCACACTTTCTGGATCCTCTTCTCACCAGAGATCCCAGGGGAGGCTACACAAACCCCACTACACACACACACACACAAGCACACACACACACACACACACACACGGAGGTGCACCCGTGTATGTATACACATACATATGCCTGTGAAGGCTTTGTAAACACTGCAGAGCAAGCTGGTGAAAAGAAACAGATCATTGTGAGGAGGTGGAAGAGGAGGAGGAGGAGGAGAGGGATTTAAGGGGAGGAAGTTTCTGGAAAGGTCATAAAAGTGATTGAGCAAACAAGGTATGCTGGAGGAGCGAGAAGAAGGGAAAATGATGAAAAAAGCTGCAGGATGTGGATAAAAAGATAAGAGGGGGAGATTAAAGGAGGGACGAGACCGAGGAAGAGAGAGGTAGAAAGAGCTTTTGGTGATAAATGGGTTGCCAGGTTTGGGGAGAGCTCAGGGTTGGTTTGTTGACTGACAGCAGACTATTTGGAATCACAGCACTGTGACAGCTTCTATTAGGCCCTCCATGTCTGCTCCTACTGGACCCGATCTTCTTTTATAGCTTTGACTGACACTTTTACTACCAGTAATAATGGGCATTTTGCTCAGTAAATTAATTGTTTAAAATCGGAAAGGTGGTGACATCACCTGAAGCTTTCCATTTAATACCTTTTAGTGGTGAGTCATTGGGGAGATGACAGGAAATGAGGGGGAAAAAGATGGAAAACAACAACATGCAAAGAAGCTTCCTGATCCCAAACAAACTTTAAAGAAACTCCCTGGTAGGGAGTAACTGAAGTAATGAGCTCCCTGGCTGTAAACATATCACACTGTCAGATTTTTAAAGACTTATATTTTCATCAGACTGAGGGTTGGTATTTATTCACATAGCTTCTGTTTACTCAGATTTTTTGTGCAACTTATGCAGGTTTTAAAAAAAATTCCTATATTCTGAATCATAGGGCAAAGTAAGAGGTGTGAAGCTCAACAGAAACGCTCATTACATTTGTATTGTGATATTGATTGCAACTGATTATGCAAATAACTTCATCTCTTAGAAATCAGTGGTGAACAAGCCAATAAATTACCCAATCTGCTGTGGTCACATAGATGTTATTTGATTGGTTGGTGAATGTCACTCGGTTGGGTATTAAATGCTTTTGTCAGAGATGGACAACATAGGTAAACGAACACAGAAACTGACAATCTCACCACAGGGTCCACCATGAGCAGATGGAGTTGGAGAGTTCTTTCTTGCATTTTTGGTGTCATCAGGCAAAAAGTCCATAATAACCTTTCAGCATATTGTAATTCAGGTGGTCTGAAAGAACAGTGGACTTCCACACCTCTTCCTGGCTCTGTAATAATGCTTTAGAAAGTGAAGACATAATGGACACTTGACAGCCAATCACACATTTCAGAGAGGGTGTGATCCTTCTGGCTGCTCTACACTCTGTTTCTTAGCAATGGGTAACACCGCTGCAAGCTGATTGACTGTTGAAACAAATGACGTGTCTTACGCTGTAAAACTGGCCTCCGGCGACTTGACAAGCTGAGTTGCAGGTGAGATGCACAGATTTACAGCACTACAGCTTTTCCTGCAACGGTTTCGTTGCGTTTTGAATATTTGGTGTAAACTGGCCTTAAAAGAGAACAACAACAAATAAAATAAAACGCGAGCTGGAGCTACAGCCAGCTTGATTTCCAGACATTGCCTACCTCAGCTTTAAGGACTTTTTTCTATGAAGGCTTTGGAGTTGAAACTGAGTGTCTATTCATGACATTGGACCCAAAGTACAAAAGTTTTGTGGGGGTTTTTTTTGTTTTTTTTTTTATCATGGTCAAAATTGAACTGAGAAATTGTTTCTCACAATCAAAAGTTTGCAATGAAGTTGCTTTGTCAAATTCCAAGGTTTCCAACATCACAAATGAACTTTCATGCTGAAATGCAAGAATGTTTGCGTCCTGCAAGATGGTGGAAAACTCCTTTTTTCTTTGACATTTAAGAGCTTTATGTTTGGTTTGTGCCTGTGTGTAACCCAAATGAAATGTGAAAAACCACTTGCAGTGTGCAGTGCAAAGCTGACGACATGTTAGAGGACTTGGGGCCAGCTGCCACCATCCAGCTCAAAGAAAATGACTCACTGGGACTTAAGCCCTGCATCCTTTCTTTGATCCAGAACTAATGGCCCTTCATATATGTTGTGTCTTGTTATTAGCAGGTATGGCCTCTAGACGTGGTGATTTTAAAAGACATAAAAAGCAAAAGTCACCTCTTTAGTACTGTCTGTGCTGTTCTTCCCTTTAGATAATATGGCTCATTTTTTAGCTTATTTTCCATCTGTTTTATACAGTAGCTGTTGCTGTGTTTTTAGATGTCATCAGTTGGGCAAGTGCAATGTTATCATAACTGACAGAAAGTAAATCCCATGTTGCAAGGAAACTTCCTTTAAGACACACACCACTGTTGGGATGCTGTAGTTGGAACCCTGAACCCACAGTTTTGATTACTGATAAGTGATAGTGACATTTATCCTCTGGTACATCCTCTGCTGTGGAAGAATTTTATACTGCTGGAGGAATGTCATTATTCTGCACTAAAGCCAGATAACAGAAACCCTTTGCTTCTGATCCATCCAGTGATTTCTCTCCCAAAAAGCATCTATGGAGCGAGTGATGGCAGATGAGCTCCCCTGAGAGAATATAAGAGCAGTCTGGGTCCTTGAGCTCCTACAGGAGGTTGTGGGACTCTGGCATTGAAGACACACTGAGATGATGGGACTTCTCCCTGGGGAGCATCCGGTTAAAATTCAAGGACTCTCTCTGTCTCTCATTCTTGCACACTCTAAAGCTCATCCCACTCCCTCTCTCCCTCTCAGCGAGGTCACGGCTGAAAAGTTTCAATGATGCCCCAGGAGGCTGAGAGTAATCATCCAAGTGTGCATCTGCATTTATGTGTGCGTTTCCAAGCGCATGATTGACCTTATGTACGCACAGAGCTTGTGCGTCTGTGTTTGTGTCCATGTGAGGAACACGTATGGACATGTAGGTGGTTGACCACTCGGTGGCCTCTGTTCGCACCCACTCAGGTTTATCTGATCTACCTGCTGCATCATTTTACATCCCAAACAGGCAATGTGATGTGAAGCTTCACATCACATTGCCTTTAAGAACTTTAGCCCTTCTGTTGTAATTTCATCTTTGTATCACAAAATGCAAATGGAAGAGCTCGTGGAACTCATTTTGAGGCATTCAGTAACTGTCATTCCACATCTGAAAGCTCAAACATCGATGCAAGTCAAAGAGAGTGAGACGGCAAGCGCTCCGTAATGAGATCAATGGCTGTCTTTGAGGAAGACAGCTGGTGAAATAGACTGTTTGTTCCATGTTATGCCATCAAAGCTATTCGGCAGAAATGTGCAAAAGAGCATCCATAATCACGACTTACATACTGACAAACAACCCTCAGGAAGAAAAGATGCACAAACCAAAATCAGCAAACAAATTCTAAATGCAGCCAGGAAAAGAGGCAACAAAAGTACACATGCCAGGACCATGAGGATGCAAAGAAACACAAAGAACAAGCCTGAATTCATCCAGCGCCAATCCTTTCCTCTATCTGCTTACTATGCAGTCCTTCCCAAGGACAGAGAAGACAGAGAAGAATCTGTTCTATCTTCCGTTGATCGTGAGTAAACTGGTGGGAGGAACGAGAGGGAGCAAGAAAAGAGGGAGAAGAAAGAGTGAGCGCTGCAGGAAAGGTGCCGACAGCTCACCGTTCCAAAATAGACTGAATAGTACGTATCCAAAATAATTTCTTTTTTTTCCCCTCCCTGATCCTAACTTCAACCACAGTGGCTGAATTATTCATTCTAGACCAGTGACATGCAGGGAGGAGGACAAAGAGTCATTGCTCTATTTTGATTCACATAATAAATTCATGACTCGATGTTTAAAAGAGGGAGGAATAGACAGAGGAGGAGGAGGGGGAGACAGTCGAAGGCTCAGGTCAGGCTGTGAGTGCCAGGAAGTATGACATAAGGATGACACAGGAAGGGAGCAGAGAGAGGGAAACAGAAGATCGAGGAACAAAGACTCTCAAATGAAAAAGGATGTGGAGGGTTTGGTAATAAATACTTTAAAGTGGCTCCTCAGTGAAAATCCACATGCATGAAGGCGCAGCTGACACAGCATATTAACACCGGATCAGCTGAGAGCGAGGCTGACGGGCGCAAGGGAAACCAGGAAGGAGAAGCTTGAATAAAAATGCTTAAAACAATAAGTCCTGTAATAACCCAAATAAAAGACAACATTTTTATTTCCTGGAAATCACATTTAGTGGTGGTGTTGTATCTGTAGACTGGACTTTCATGTATTTACATATTGCTTTTGAATGTACCACATTTGCACTGTTGCATCATGGATTGTTTTTTTTCCCCTTATTCTTTTCTAGGCTAATAAGTTTCCTCAAGTCCTTTTTTAGCTATTTACAGACTTAATCAGCCATGCAAGTTTTTAGTAAGTCTAAGAAGGCTTATAGAGTTTCTTAAGGCTCGTGTAACATGTTTTACAGGAGCCTTAGGACGTCTTTATTGCAGAAATGGATCATCATGACTAAAGTCAGTCAAATAAGCAACGATTAAACCTGTCAGATCGCTTACTGAAGCGCTCAAATACTGAAAACTGACTAAAAAAGCCACATCAAAAGCCTGATAGAAGAGTACATGAATTTATGTTATACTTTAATAGAAGTAATGCTTGTTTTACTTTAGAGTTTCAAGAATGATCTTCTTCCACAGTGTAATAGTATCTCTGTGGAACTTCTTGCCTTGCAGAAGTTGGACCAAGTCATTGTTTTGCAAGTCTCTGCACTCAAGCCCTAAGTTTTAAAGCTTTAGTCTGTGTTCTTAAACAAGTCATAATGAGCTGTTTAACAAATGTAATTAAATTTTAACAACAGAGCCTTGTCTTATTGTTCTTTTTTCACTTTCCAATGCTGTATTAAATTGAAAGTTGTTGCATCTCTTCCTGGAATTTTCCAGCTGCATGTTTGCAGTTTGAGTTTTGTTGACAGCCTTGTAGTTTCTGAATGCGAACCAAATGATCTTTAATTCTGCTGCTCAGGAACATATCCTTAGGGCTTCAGGCTTCTCTCCTGCAACTTGATTTGATGCTTTTCTCACAAAGAGGATCCGGGGGAATAAGTAGCAACTGGCTGGAAAAGAGCATTAGGTAACGTTCACTGATTCAGAAATAGAATCAATTTGTGCTTCCGTTTTTTAAATAACATTCATTTAAATCTTTGAACTCAGGGAAAGGTATCTAGTGTTTTCAATTTAAAAGGCTCAAGTCCAAGTGAAGTCACAAGTCATTAGTGTTAAGGTACTCGGTCAAGCAGAGTTGCAAGGCTTTCTTTATTTTGTCAATTTGAGTCTAAAGTCATTGCAGTTGTAAGTACCAAACATTTGTCCCCACCTCTGACAAAATGTCTTATTCCAAAAACAGCTCCTGCCATAAGGGAGGTCATCTTTTAATGGGGCCAGTGCAGCAGTTTGCATGAAGAGGAACCAGATAATCAAGGAAGAGACAACAAGACAAAGAGGAAGAGCAGCAACTTGCCAAAGGCTTTTGTTCTTCCTAAACAAGCAGCAGTCACTTTAACAAGCTGCTGAAACACTCTGAGTCAGGGTACACACGACTCCACAGTCACGCAAGAACATGAGCTAATGAAAAACTTTAGTTTATCTACAGTTACTCTCTGTGAATGTGGTCTAAACGTCAGTGATGTAGCTCTCCTCTCCTCCGTCTTGGTTTACCTTTATGAGTAAAACAGGAAATTTATCTGTTTTCTGTAGATGCACCGTTTCCTCTCTTACATTTTTTTCTTTCATGTTAAAAAATACCCCTACTGCCTTGCTAGAGGGCAACAAGTCTCACAGAGGTCAGCTTGCAATGGAGCGCATGATTCGAGAGAGTTTTGTCATGTAAATGAGAGAAGAAGCCAAGCAAAGAATGAATTCATTTTAAAGAGGCAGCTAACCTTTAGCGCTGAAAGAACCTTAACAGATACTGTGTACATTCACACCATTACCCCACTGTTGGCCTCTTTGTTATATGTGACACCGATAAAGGACAAAGCAACACATACATGCTGGCATCCCCAAGTGACTTCCACATGCCTTTAGTCCTCCAGGGAGGTTGGCGCACATGTGTGCCCGGGTGTGTGTACGCACACACACACCAATTGTGAACAGTCCCCAGGCTTCTGCAAGCCTGTTTGTGTAGCAGTGAGGCAGAAATAATGTCGGAATCTGTGCTCCCTCAGAGCGAAATGTGTGTGTGCGCTTGTGCATAAGGTTGTGTGTGTATGTGTGTCTGTGTGCGCAGAATAGGGGGTCAGAGCTGAAGGACATTACAGAAAATCTGTCCATCTACATTCACCCAAACAAATTATTCTCAAAGCAGCAAGGAGGATGTACAATGCACAGCCACATTAAAATCCAAGAGGTCTTAATGCTGACAATTTTAGCATCCAACCAACTGTTGAAGATGAACTAAAATGTGAAATTTCACCCTTTTCAATGGGAAATATAAAATATAACAATACCGCAGACACTGCATACATGTTTCCCCTTTTTCAAGGGAAGATACAAACAGAAAATTTTCGACATATTTTTGGAGATCATTCCTCTGCGTGGGTGTTTCTCACGGCAGGAAATGACTGACATTCAGTCTAACCCTTACCAGAGGCTAATAAACACATACTAGTCCTGTGTAGCTTATGAATGTTGATAAAAGTTTTTCCTCTTTCCAACAAGCCTACACAGCAGGAATTATGTTAATTGCTAAGATGTCTGTCCCTTTACAATGTTTTCATAAGACCAACATCCCTCTAGGTAAATCTTGCCACTCAGCGGCCATCTTGGCAATGCCGCCAGGCAGTTATTTAAGCTAAAAAGACCAGGGGGTTTGTGTCATACCACTGATGTTTCTATTGTTATGGACTCCTCACTTCAAATAGCTTTAAGTGGTTCGTGATTCATTTGTAAAAGTGGGAGCCGGCGTGCTAGACTCACCAGCTTGCTGCTGGATTACGCCAGGCGTATCTACATGGTTTTCCGGCAGCGACGTGAGCTAATTACTGACATTCAAAACCATGTTTGCGATTCCACCAACGCCTTGTCTAATTTTGACAGAAGTTGTGTCAATCTGCACAGAGCAGATCAAGTCATACAGGAAGACACAAGAACAGCAGAGAATCTGGACAATTAAAAAAAAACACCCTGTGCAGATCATGTTTTGCTTCACTACATCTACATCACAACCTGTAGCAATGGACCTGAAGTTAACCGGTCAGGAGCGCATCAGAGGATATTTGGCCACCACGGCAAGAGGTTCAAACTGTTCACTGAAATTTCCACTTAATTCTTATGATTTTCTGGACTTATGACTGTTTGTCTATGGTTTTCAAGATGAGAACATTTTTAACCAAAACACGGCCACAAATCTTTTGTTCATTTTAGTCATGAGTGGAAGATAGGCTGCAGCACAGAGCAGGAGCAATAAACACAAAACAGACAAAAAAGACCCATTGTAACAATGTTACTCAGCCATAGTAGAGGCACAAATATCAAAGTCAACAAAGTCACAATGCTTTTCTTCTGAAACAGTCATGGTGGGATATGAAGTTGCATGGTTAGCATTAAATTCCACAAGATGTCAGATTTTCTGTGCTGTTTCTGTCACACATATTTTTGACAAAGGATGGGAGTCTAGCTCATGTTAGCTGTCTGTCTTTTGTGAGCCAGTTGTGACTGCAAATAGTCTGATGGTCCAAACTCACAGCGACAGACGGTCCTGTAACCTCAGCACTCGGTTCTCTGATTCTAATCACAGCACAGCGTAACAAACAGAGTTACAGATAGTGCTGAAATCACAGAACGAGCTGACTGCAAAAACCAACTTCTGTCCAGTTATTTAACTCTCTGTGTGTCTGTTGGAATAGGGGTGATATTAATATTTTTAGTGCCTGCCTACACAAACAACAACACTGTCAGTCTGAACCAAAAATTCTCTCCCTCTGGAGAAAACTAATGTAGTGGGCGATTTCAAACTTTCAAAATTACAATATATGTATTGATTTCTTGACAAAAATGATTTTTAAGTAGTTAAATGCAAATACAGACAACTTTTCACAATAACATAGAATCAGTAGATAAAAAGATATCCTAACATTGCTTCAGCTTTAACACCAAAACATCTCTTTCCTGACTCTTTCTACCAGTATTTCTGTTACATACAGGGAATCACACTATTATTTCTGTGGGGGGCAGAGAGCAGTGTTCAAGAAATGATACTTGAATCATTAAAATCCAATTTGCAGTACCTTGGCACAACACTCTATCACGGCTATCAGTTGAGACCTCTTCTCCACATCGCAGGAAAACATGGTATGTATTGTGCCTGAACAAACTGGAGGATCAGAGGAAAAATCAATAGCAATACAGAATTCATTAACAGAGTCCTTACGGATCAGACAGTCGTTCATCTGCGGAGAATCACACATGAAAGAGCGCAGAGAGGGACGGAGAGAGTGAAGCATACAAGTGAGACTGATTGACCTTATGTGCATAAAGAGCATGCATACACACAAACACTCTCACACACACTCTCTAACACACACACACACACACACACACACACACACACACACACACACACACACCACACTTCGATAATGCTCTTGCCTAGAAGTCATGCAGTTAAAGTTAATGAATAACGTCCCCCCTGCCCCAAAGGTCTGTTTTACAGATGGCATTAGATGGTAAAACATTCACACACTCACACACACACACACACACACACACACACACACACAGAAAGACAGACAACAGTGAAAGAGAGAATAAGGACAGCAAAGTGCAGAAAGTGAAGCTCCTTTGTGTGGTCGCTGATTGAGTTGCATTATTAAAATGTAAGTTAATACTATTTAACCTGCATTAACATTCAGTTAAAAATAGCAGCTTTGGGCATGGGTGCACTCTCACCCACACAAACACACACACACACACACACACACACACACACACACACACACACACAAAGGATAATCTCATTGACCTGCGTTGACATCTGCACAGGGACGTGAAGCACAGGTGAGCAGAGCCACAAGCTTTGGGACCCACATCAATATTTAATGAAGTCTGAGGAACACAAGTTCTTAATTCAAGCAGGTAATGAGAGGTCTGCCAAACACGCACACATACTCATTTCCTGTTGCTGCAACAAGTGATGAGAGAAAAAAAATTCTCATCTTTTCTTTTGACATTTTTAATCCAGCTACCGTGTGAACACCCATAATCATTTAAGAGGTCCTTTCTTGAACCTGTCTTAAGCTTTTTGTAGGTCACGTTTTTATTTTGATACTTTTAAAATAACATCTACAGACACTCATCTAATGTGACAGTTTATGCTTGAGCTGAGGCAGGTGTGTTCACCTTTCATTTTTAAACTTTTTTTAGTTTTTTCTGCAGGTAAATTCATGAACACAGAGCGAGACAATGAAATGTTGGTAAAGCTCAGAGCGAAAGCTAGCAGCTAGAGCTTTGGCTTGAGGTGACATCCACACATCACTGTGAAGGTCAAATATCATTAACCATGCTCACAGTAATTTTCTTTCCAGGCTCTTAAATTTGATCCACTTCAAAAGGAAGCATGCAGAAGGTTTCGGGGACTGAGTAGAACATTTCTAGCCTGATTGTCAGACTGAATCGCTCTTTTATTTCTTTCCAACTAAGCCATGGTGTTTGCTATTTGCTGGTGGAGAAGATGTGTTATTTACTTTGTTTAGCCTTCAGCTATCAGGAGCAATTAGATATGTGTCCTGTTGCTTCACTTTCAGTTGCACAGAAACTGCAGCAGTGGTTGCAAGGAACAGACTGTAAATCGACATACATGTATTAACCTGCTAACTTACAGTGTAGCTGCTTTACATTACGCCCATAAAAAAGGCAATAAAACTTGCAAATGCAACTCTTCCTGTTTTGCCCCCCACCTAGACTAAAACCGGGCCTTTCTAAAAACAGCCTCGAGAGTGAATAAATCCTAAAACACCAACTTGGTGTTTTTATGTTTCAGGCAAACAGCTTTTCTAAAACCATGACCTAAACCAGTCCAGTTAGAGTCCGGGGCTGAGTGCCTGTTAAGTAAAATGTGTTTAGTTGCCTCAAATGTTCCTTGTGTTATTTTATTTTAAATGCCAGTAAGGTCAAATACGCAGTGGAGCCACTGTCCTTAACCTGAATTTACACTGATTTTGTTAGACAATGTTATAACATAAGCAGCATATAGCACCCATGTAGCAGCTTAAATAACTGCTTGTTAGCATTTAAGGTTAAGTGGCCATGATTACATACATATTTCTTGCGTGTCAGGCAATCGGACAACACAAACAGAAAAACATAAGAAAACATTTATATTGTGAATTTAGATGCGTTAAAAGACAGGAGTGAGAGAACATCAAATAAAGGTGTGATGGATGTCACAAACATTGATGCTGATAATCACACGTCACAACTGTTTACAATGACTTGTAATAAAACTGATTTTGTCAGATGATGATGATGCAGCCACAAAATACTGATTTGGTCAGCCGGGCTTTCTGCACCAGATGTTTTCTGCTACATAGCTCTGTGCTTGACAACTGAAAAGAAGATGAGATTTACCTGCTCTTATGTTGTTCAGCTGTTTCTTTGTGGACAGATATCACTCCAAAAACAACACATTTCTGTGTATGAACATTGCTTTCATGCAAAAACAATGTTTTAAATTTAGACGGCTGAATATAAACGTCTCAATCTCATCCATGCTCGTTGCCATTCAACTGTCACTGCCATGGGGGAAATTATGTCTTTGTTCTCGATGCCGCCTACAAAGCTCTGATTACTTGATTGTTTCATATCCGGTTGAAACAGCAAGCACACCAGTCATATTTGATTCACTCAGAGATTGTGAGGTGTAGGAAGCAAATTAGAGGTTTCAAATCCCAAAATGCTTTCCAATATTAGCAAAGAAGTTGTTGCTTAAAGCTGGGGTAGGCAGTTTATTTTTTGTGTTATCGGGTAAAAATTCCTTAATAACCTTTCAGAATTTTGTAATTATGGTGATCTTAAAGAACACTATCTTTTGCACCTCTATGTGGCTCTGTATTCAGACCTTGACAAGACTTTTCGGCCAATCATCAGTCATTTTAGAGTGTGTGTTCCTATTGACTGCACATCTTAGCAACAGGTGACATGTCTACAAACAGTTGGCTGTTGAAACCAGTGACGTGCCTTATGCTCTGGACATAAAAAATATTAAAAATATTGTCTGTTAGCTGACTGTAGTCAAGCTGAGACAGAGCAGACTGCTGCAGCTTTCTCTGCAACCATTTTGGCATGTAGTGAATCTTTGGTGTAAACTGGACTTAAAGGAGAGAGCGACAAAAAAGGGTGCAGTGAAGTTGCTTCCTTAGGAGTCTAATGCTACAGCTAGCTTGATTTCCAGATGTTGCCTACCCAAGCTTTAATGTTAGGTAGCCTGACCTTCTACTTATCCAGCTCACAGAGGTCTGGAGAAATTCATCTGGAAAGAATCACAGTGAAATACCAATAAACTAGCTTGATGAAGGAGATAAGACAGAGGTCTGGCTACGTGTTTGGTTGTTGTTGGTCCAAAAACAGCATGCCTCTTCACGTTGTTTGGTTCAGATTTTAAATATCAGTGATTAGATCATTTCTGCACCATCAGATTCTGCCTGAGAAACAGTGCAATTACATTTTCTTACTGTACAGAGAATCCAAGAGTAACATCGCAAACTTGCAACAATACAGCAGCTCCAGTTAAAGGCTCAGCTTGAAGGTCAAAAAATTGCCTGTGTTAATGTCTCCATTGTGAGAACCAACTTGTGTTTTTCACAAAGCCAGTGTGATTTTTCATTTTACTATGTTTTGTAAAAGTGGTCTCATAATAACGGCTGTTGGCAGAGTGTAACATTAACTGTTGTTATGGGATGTTGTTGTATAAGGCTGTTTGTCTCGAGCAGTTTATTTTTCTTCTTTTAGCTGCTGAACAAGAAACCTTATAAGGAAGGAGTGATGTGTCAAGGAAGTAAGAGGCTTTCTTCCTAATGAGAAAAAGGCTTTGTGTAGATGTAAACATTAAAAATTTCTAGAGATGTTTGCATTTGACGGAAAATCCCTTAAAGTCTGTCAGATGAGACCCTTTTCCTGACTAAAAAATTAATCTGTTTCTACCTGAGCAGTCTTGGGTCACAGCGATGATGAACTCTTTAACAGGAAAATGAGATGGCTAAACCCTCAAGGACTTTGTGTCTCTTGGCAGGTAAGATTTTTGTAATTTAAAAGCAAAGATTTAATCATCACTGCATTCAACCTGAGAGTTTGTTTTAAAGAGATTGAGAGAATGACTCCAGGGATGGTTGTGCCAGACTGAATAATGAAGCAAAGCTAAATGCTAATTCATTATGAGCGCTCGTCCTATCAGACTCAAGCAGGTGAGGGAGACAGACGGAGAGGGGAAGTGAAGGAGACAGACAGAAATACAGACAGACACCATGAGGCAGAGAATGAACGACGGAATCTCAAGGCACGGAGGTCACATCTGAGAAAATGCAGCGGGGAAAGTAAATTAAAGTAAGCGGGATGGAAAGTGAAAGGGCAGAATGAGGAAAACGGGGAAAGTGTGAGAGAGAATAATTTGTTGTGAGGGTAGAAGCAAAAGAATGAGAAGGAGCAGGAGGAAGAGGAAGCAGGCAAGAAGGTTGGGAGGTCGTAGTAGAGTGGTGAAGGAGATTTAGACAGCAGAAGAGTCGCAGTTGCAATCTGCCCTGAGAAAGAGGCCTGCTTGTTCATTATTGACCGGGGTCATGCCCTTCATTTTACCACATGCATGTGTAACAACACCAGTGGATAGCATCTTAAAAGCCTGATAACCTCTGTGGACACACACTTTCATGCACATGCACACAATCGATGATTTTACACACTCACTTATGCTGTTTTGCAGAATTACACTGGAAGCAAAACCATTAAATTCAGTTTTGTGAATAGCCTCTGATGCAACAACAAGACTCTATACTGTAACTGCAAATTTAATACACACTGGTGTTTTAGAGTGTGTGGTGTGTGTGTGTGTGTGTGTGTGTGTGTGTGTGTGTGTGTGCATGGAGCGTGTGTGTGGATAGCTGTGTCCTTGTCCATGCATGCACCTAAATCAGCATGCAGCTATCTAAA
>JAQLOL010000004.1:10474890-10487011 GCA_029783665.1 Naso thynnoides
AAGGGCGTTAATACATAACGTTTTGCTCACAGTATTATCATGTTGGTTTAGATTGGCCTGAGGTTTAGAATATACATAATGTCCAGTGTATTCCTAACCTAGTTAAACAAAGACGGTGGCTGCTTGAGTTCACATTAAGCAAAATCCTATTTTCCCTATTTATGTATCAAAATTTTATGTTTAAAATATATCCTAAGGAGTGCCCCAGATTCTCACAATGGAGCAAAAAAAAAAAAAAAATTAAAAATCAAGCCTTCATGTACAATTCAACACCAGTGACAGGCAGTATCATTCAGGAAGACATCATGAACTAATCCTTCAGTACAGTTTGTATCCACATCACTGGTAGCTCCCACAAAGTTAAAGTTAAACAAAGTGCTACTTAACAGGCTCATGACTTCATGTTAAAAGAGCCTGAAGCCTAAGCATGCTCCTGTGTCTGCGAATCAGAAAAAATCTGGGAGCACCATGTGCAGACAAGTGTTGTCCTTCAAACAACCAGTGTGAAAACATTTTATTCATGTGCTGAATCCAAAAAACTGTAACTTGTGATTCGTGTCTACCACTGAACTCCCAAATCCATCATCTGCTCCCAGTAAAATGTATTTATGACCAACAGCACAGTGTTTAGATGTGTTTTGATAACAAACTGGCACCTTGACAGACACATTCAAGTGTGTTAAGAAGAAGCTGGTTCCCATCCAAAAGTGCTGTACTGTCAGCAGGATATGCGCACACGTTCAGGCATGACTTGAAAACTGCCTCAATAAATTTAAAAATGTGTTTTTCAAATGTTAAAAATGTCAGGCCGTGACTGACTTGTATCTATGTTTGTTACAGGAGAGGTGCTTTGATATTCCCCAGATAAAATGGGCTGTGTCTGTGCACTTTTGAGAATTTGAGATACAAACATCCAGGTCGTTTTGGCACATCACACTTTTAAAAATTAATAGCAGGAAAATAAACCTGAAACCTCCAGCACAGAGTAGACTTCTCAGTAGGCCTACAGAGTGGGTGTTTGCATTCGCACAACTGCTAACACTGTGGCAGCCCCTTTTAGTCAGAAGCTAACAAGCTAACAAACAACACAAACAAACAAAAGATGCTAACAACACTCGTCATTCTGATACTTCAGCTAGTCACTGAATTTGGTGCACAACAGACTCCTCATCTGAATTTGGGTGAGGATGAACCATGTAAGGATAGTCTCTTTAATGTCTGCTCTCCGCTAACTGTTAGCCGTCTTGATGCTTCCTTTCACCAGTCAGTCTAGCAGCTACGAGGCCTGTGACAGGTCTAGAATTTTTCGGTAATGGAGAAAGTTATGTGCGTCCAGCCCCTTTTCAGAGTTTTTTGTTTGTTTTGTTTCACTCTTCGTGTGAGATAACCACGTTAAAGGGTTAAGGTTTTTGTTTTGTTTTTTAGATTTAATAATATAATAAAAATAATTAAGGGAATACAGGTTCTCTTTTTTTTCGTAAGCATCAGCAGATAGAATAAAGAGAATAAGCTACTTGACTGTTTCTGTTTGGTATATTTGGGCCTAAGGCTACACACTTGACACATAGTGTAGGAGATTTTAAAGGCATGAGCGTCAGCTTCTCGGCATCTTATCCACATTGACAGAATACAAGCTACAGGTTACTCAAACCCGTGTCCATGTAGAAACATGGTGTATCGTTGCAGGAGCATGTTTCAGGCAAGACACAAAGGCTTTAACAGACCAAGAGTACATGCAAGATTGTAGACCCAAATGCAAACTGCTTTTCTTCCCTCTACCTCCACTGCAGCAGCTCAGTCATACTAACCTGCAGCCATGAGCAGGGAAAGCTCTCTGAACTGGATAAATCTTCAGCATAGCACAGACTTGCAGCGTATTTTTCCTTCTGATAACATCAGAGAGAAAAAGGGCATTATCAGCGTTTTGCCCTACAAACACTCTGCAGTTATGCAGCGCCCAGAAGGCACTACAAACACACAATGCCTCGCTCAGAGGCCACAGCAGGCAGCCCGAGCCAGTGCGTGTGAAGTCCAACAGAAAGCTCGGACATGAAAAGAGAGGTGAGGAGGGGGGAAATGAAAGGGAGTGTCAAAAAAATTTTAAATGTGAGTGGGACTCATAAAGGGGGCGAAGACACAGTGAATTTTGGAGGAGACTGATAGCAAGGTAGAGAAGAGATTAATAATAATCACATCTGGAAGGCAAAGATGGTGTGTGCTTCACAGAGATAGCTGGAGATGGAGAAAATGATAGAGAGAGGGAGAGATTGTGTATGTGTGTGTGAAAATGGAAACAACCCTGCAAAGTGGTGAGAGATGGAGTGAGTGTGTGAATTAAGAGATATGGAGATATGACAGGAGGGGCCTTGTGAAAATCAATACAGCATTGACTGGAGAGAGATAAAGTGGATTGAGGGGGAGAACTGGGGCAGAGGACAGAGAATGGTGACAATAAAGCTGAAAGACGAGTAAAGGAGGTAGGGGGAATGGGGGAGAGAGAGGGAACATGAGGGTGAGGAGGAGAAAAGGAATGAGAGAGAAAGAGAAAAGGTGTGGTGAAAATAAGAGCGAGCGAGATGATGTGAGAGGAGCTGTTGTTTGTCCTCAGGCTGCTCTCTTCGAGGAAGGACAAGGATGAGGGGGTGGTTAGCAACATTTACTGACACAAACTGTGTGTGTGTGTGTGTGTGTGTGTGTGTGTGTGTGTGTGTGTGCTCCTTTCTCACAGCAACCAGTCACCAATAACATTATATAAGAATGATCAAAACAGAAGAAACCATGGCAACTGTATTCCAACATGGCATCACACACATGGAAGGAACAAACAATATTAGGTGTGACAGTGCAATTACAGATGCAACAGATTTTTTCCAGATTTATAAAAACTGCTTTTAATAATCCTTGGGTTATTTTTTACCACGAGGAGAGAAGAGCTCGCAGCCTAACAGGGAAGAGATGTTTTTGTTGTCATGCCACTGCAGACCACGAGACTTTTAGTCAGAAAATTCCTGATGGGAGCCCAGACAGTGACGGTCGTAGCCTCCGGGAGATGAGCGTATTTTAGGCCCCAAACAGAGGCGTGATGGACAGAAGATCAGGGCATCTGGGTCATCGCCCCTCGCCTCCAAAAACTCAGGCACGAGCCTCCAACGGCTGTCTCGATCCCAAGCTTAGGAGAGGATGAGGGGGATAAATGAGGTAGCTCCAGAGAATGCCGTTTCACTAGCCTCAGCTTAAGAGCTCATTTACATCTGTTTCACCCTCACACATAGCTAAACTGGGCCTTGGATGGCCTAAATACCAGTTACTCCACCTGTCTTTACTCTTCGACTAGACCAAAGACTCTTGTTGCATTTTACCTGTCTGCACTTCCCAATGGTTGAGTGTCTTTACGTCATGTGACTGTGATGATCTGTGTAAATACAGGTGTCCAAAATATAAAGTTTATTGGTATCTCTTGTTTAACACTTTGTCCACTTTGTCTGCAGGAAGGGAACAAAAATCACTTTAACTTAATTGTGAACAATCCAAATCCAATCATATTTAGATTTATTATCAATAAGGCACATTTAAAAACAACAACCAGTGACCAAAGTCCTGTGAAGTCAAAATGTAACAAACAAGCTCAAAATTCACACTAAAAAAGTCACAGTCATCTTTGGCATCACATGTTATCATAAAGTCACAGACACATCATGCATAGATTTTTACAATTAATTTTTTTCTCAAAAGCAAACAGTGATGAAATAAAAAATCTCTGTCTGCAATGAAGCCTCACACAAGAGTCTACAGTCTACATTTAACAACTGCAGACTTATTGGGGGGGCGTGGCTAAAGTTTAGAGGCGGGGCAAGTCATGAGGGTGTGTGTATGTGTGTGTGTGTGTGTGTGTGTTTGTGTGTTGTTATAGGCCACTCCTATTGCCCACTTTTAGCCAACTAGCATGAACACAAATGCACACCTTCACACACACACACACACACACACTTGACCTTCATACCAAATTTAAGCCTTCTAGGACAAAAACTGTGGCTACAAAGAGGGGGGAAAATTTTGTGGACCAACCAACCAACCGATAGAGCTGCTGGTAGCAGCTAAAAAGACGTTTAGACAAAGCTAAACCATAAACACCGTAAAGCAGTTAGAGCAGAAACTTGTAAAAGCGAAGACCATTTAAAAAACACATTAAAAGACAAATATCAATGATAAAAAAAACAAAAGGAGGCTCTGATAGTAAATAAAAAGCCAGAGAATTAAAATGGGTTTTAAGAATGGATTTAAAGGCAGATAGTGCGAAACCAAACATGGAGGCTACTTGTTCCACAGTCTGGGTGTCATAACTGCAAGGGTGTGATCTCCTTTGTTCTTCAGCTTTGATTTTGGGAAAACAGCAGCTGATCAGCTGACCCGAATGACCTTGATGGGATGTGTGATGTACTGAACATCTGAGTTTCAGTATTATGGGATCTTGTTTGTACCATAGTTATCATAGTTAGCAGCCTGCAAAAAGGATGCTGGGATATTCCGCGTTTGGTGAAGCACATGTTAAAGTGAAGCCGCCTCCTGCTGCCTCCAGTGTCTATTATTACTGAATACACCACAGGAGGTGTAGTTCTAAAAGGTCAGAGAGGTAAATTAAACCAGCTCATTAAATGATTTGCAAATAAACATTAAAATCTTACCATCAGACTTCCACAGTACATTCATGCTAGCAGAAAAATACTGTGGCACATCCTCAGCAACATTATACTTCTGTTGCAATATAAGCACAGAAAACAACATACTGTAATGAAATGCTTGGTTAGATACTACGAATTTGCCTATAACCCATATGGCCCGGAGCGACTATGTGATGGAATATTGCATGAGCCACTGTGACAGATGCACTATTATTGGCCCTGAATGGAAACTGTTGCTTCACAGGGCAGATGCCATCTGCCTTCTGTTTATTCCTGTCGCATTTTCGATAACAATATTATATCAGCAGGTGATGTTGAGAAGTAGGCAATCTGCCACAGTCCTAACACGCTGACACACACTCAATTCCACGCACACCAGTGTTTTTTCAAGTTAATGAAATATTACATGCCTCAAACTGGGGTAGATGTAAAAGGTGAGACAGACACTGGATTAATTCTCCTTTGGCTCCACATGTGTCTTACTGCTGAAATATAAACACATAGAAGATGGCAATCTGCTGCTCTCCTCGCTGGGGTAGCCTGAAGTGATTTTTAGATTTGATAGTAAAGTTTTAATTATCGCACCCTCACTGGATCTGCTAGCTGGCTCCATTTTAAAAATGCTATTCCCTCCTTTCAGTAAGAGGGCCCTTAGGTCTCTTGACTATTACAGTCGACATGAAAATGAAGATGTAGTTAAGACTTTCTTTTTAGGTCTGTACCTAAAGGAGCCTCTAAAGCTCCTACTGTGCTACAGAGGCAAACTAATCAGACTCATCAGATGTAGACTGTGGGTATAGACCTGCCTTTGAGCGACTACTAGGGTGACCAAACGTCCTGAAAAATTCGAGATAGTCCAAACATCTGTCCGGAATTCTGTTCTAATTGTTCTGAAAATTTGACCAATCCATAATTTTGATCAGTTATAGCTGAATTAAACATGATCTTTTTTGGTGTCACCCAGCAGCTGGCTCTGCATTGGCTGCTGCAGGTTGTTTCTCACATGAACTCTAGCTGTGGTTTATTTTTCAGCTACACAGTAGTGCCGTGATAACTGCTACCGTGAGGAAGACGTTATGACGTTGTTTACTTTTAAAAATTACAGATGGAGATTAAATCGTCCATCGCTGACATGAAAGCCCGTGTCCCCGGAACCTTGTGAACATCCAGACAAAATGCAGACGCAGAAAGGTTACTGCAGGCAACTGTAGGAGGGTGGAAGGAGGAACCAGTGGATTACTGCAGCCCCACGAAATGTACACAAAGTGTTTTGCAATGAAACAACACAGTCTTTGTGTTTTTTCTGCCGATGGACAGCCGACTTTGAGTTTTGACTGGCATGTGTTTTACTGTTTATTGCCAATGTGACCATGTGGCCACGCTCACCCCCAACTCCCTTCTCCCAAATTTCCACCACTCTCATCTGGTCACCCTAGTGTCTACTTTAGCGGGCTTATCCTCCTCTTACAGTAACTGTATGTTACTATTGAATGCCTTAGTCTACTTCTGGGTCATTGGACCTAAATTGGGAAAAAATATGAATGGTAGTCAACGGAGAGGGATAAATTATTTTTTGATATCGTTTGGCTTGTACCCTGAATTACACATATGATGGTTGCCAATTTAAAGGATAATTTTTCATGCAAAGAAAGTTGAATTTTGTCTTCAAACAACAAAGTAAAACAACATCTTCTGTGAGATCGCTCAGCAAACTACATGTCTCATCTTGGACAGACATGGCCGCCAGCTTGGCAGATTTCACAGCATTTTTCTAGGATGAGGGGAAAAGTACTAAAAGAGGTGAAAACCAGTATAAATAAGGTCCTACTGAGAGCTGCAGCTACTCGAGGGGGGAGTTAGTCAGTTCCGTGAGTCAGAGGAGGGAAAATGTTATGACGTAAGTCAAGCAAGTGGTGTTGCAGTCTTTATAATTGTGTATTTTCACAAGCTAATACCTCAACCCTTTGACAACAAATATAGACTTTCTTCACATCAAAAATTATTAGTTAAATTGACAAATATCATACGTGTAGTTCAGGGCACAAGTCAAAGAGGATTAAAAAATAATTTTGCCCTTCCCATTGACTACCATTCATATTTTTTCCGCACTAAGGTCCCATGGGTTCCACTGGAAGGGGCGTGACATAGACCCTCTGCTTTGGAAGGGTATTGCTACTGCATCTGGGCCTTAGCACTTTCCAAGATGACTGTCACTGGCTAAACAATCCTGAGCTTTTCTTCTCTTGCAGCATAAGAGCATTCATGTAGCCAGCCCTTTCTCCAGTGCCAACACAACTCTGTGGATGCTGGCTTGGCTACATAAGATTAGAGGCAATTGATCTTATCGATTCATCTCTCCTATCATGGCTGCTGTTTTTGATGATGTAACTCATCATCTAGTATAATGTGGCAATATTTTGTTATTTATTGTTTAAAAAAATATCATGACCAAGCAAACATAACTATTCAATAAACTCTAAGATCAGTTAATGAAAATTGCACCACTGAACAGTGATGCAGCCTTGCTCTGCACACCCACACAGATGTCTTCAATTGTGTCTGATTAGACCTCTGCTAGTACATGACGAGGCTGATCTTTGTGTGTTAATATAAATGTGTAAAAAGTGTAAAGGTGTAAATTGCTCCAACATATGCCTTATGCCTATTCAGGCAGATTTTGACATTTTCAAAATTTTTAGTTCATTTTTATATTTATTTGACCATATTACTATTAGTTTTCATTAATATAGAGTTATGATAACTTATATATAATGAGTATATAATGAGTCAAGCACATTTGTCAAATGTTTTTTCCAGATAATATCTCTCAAAAAATTAATAAAATAATAAAGGCCGGAATCCATTTAGTTGTTTCAGGGTCCTGCTGTCTCACTGTGGCATTGTCATGTCTTAGTGGGACACTTGAATGGAACAGAGCCATTGTACCGTAATACCTGTTTGTAAGGTCTGTTTACTCTACTCCATCCATATATGATATTAAGATTCTGCCCGATTCCACAGAAAGTCTGTGCTGACAAGGTAACAGGGAAGCTTTCAAGGAGCCTGCCTGGCTGGGGTTGCTATGGTGATTAATTGGCTCATAACTAGCACACTGCCAGAGCGCTTGACGATCAAGACTAATGGCTGTCATGATTCACTGACTATTCCTCCAGCGCCACCAAGAGGTTCTCATTAGTGGTTTTAAGTGAAATGTCTCAGCAACTACTGGATGGATTATCATGTGGTTTGGTTGACACGTTAATTTCCCCCTTCGGGATGAAATGTAGCTATTAACTGCAGTGATCCGCTGACATTCCTCCAGCACCATCACTGGATGAAATTTCTTCAATACTTTGTGGCTAACCTGTAAAAGGAATGCCTCAGATACACAACAGCCTCGGCTGCACTTTGACTTTAGTGTTAATTAGAAAATGTTAGCATGCTAACATGCTAAACTAAGGTGCTACATTACACCTGCTTATTATCAGCATGTTTGACTGTGTTTGTCACAGTTAGCTTGTTAGTATGGAAATATTAGCCTTTAGTGAAAAGCACCACTGTGCCTCTGTATGGCATCACAAAGCAATTAGCATGGCTGTTGACACTTTGTTTTATTAATGAGAATGGTGTGCATATATTCAGGTAATCCTCGTGGTTTTAAAACAAAATATGCATTCAAAGAGAGATATTATTAGTGAATGTGCCCAATATAAATATGTTGATTTGTGCAGAATAAATACACAAAGATAAATGGTAGCACTTTCATTTGATAGTCTCTTGTTGACACTACAAGTTATGAGTAAATGTTTAGTTGCATGTCAACAGTGTGTCAGTTAATATTTAACAGTGCTCTTTCAACAGACAAGTAATATTCATTTAACTAACTGCCAGTTGACTATAAGGTGCATTTCAAGGGGTCTACAGATTTGAGAAGGGTCCAGCTGCACAATCAGACAACATATTACCACAAACCACTTCACTTCAGTACAAGACACGCCCCCTGTTGTCTTTCCCTAATCCTGACCAAGTAGTCTTGGTACCTAAATCTGACCATTTCATTTTATAAAAATGGTTAAAATGCTTGTCACTGATAATTACCGTATGAATGTGTTATGTTAGTGGGTTATAGACTTTCTATTGAGCTATTTCACTTTCTATTGAGTCTTTCACTTTCTTTGGGTAGTCCTAACACACCTACAAATGCTTAGTGGCAAATGTCTACTAATAGTCTGCTGATAGTCAACTACAGACTATTATCTTGATCTTGATCATGTGTTGACGTCACATTGTTGACTTTCAACCAGCAATAGTTGATATTCAACTTAGAAGATGTTTACTTAATGTACAGATAGTTGAATATTGGTTATAATAACCTATTGCAACAAAACATATCGACAGAAAACAGACACTTTTGTTGAATGGTAACTGACACACTGCTGACATGTGACTTAATCTGATAATTTGTAGAGTGTCAACAGATGGACTATCAAAATAAAGTTTGACCAGATAAATAAAAAACAGTTTTGTGATGAGCTGCCTGAATGTTAACAGAAAAGAACTTAACTGTGTGATTGGAACAAACAAGTTTATCTGTGCGTTTTAACTTGTCCTGTGTCATTACACCACAATGTGTTTTCCACTAATCTCACAATAAACTGGACTGTGCTGTGTGACAAACATTGGGGGCCCATGTTTGGATTGTACCTATTTTGTTTGGGGCAGAAATGCATCTATGCATATCATCACACTGAAAGTCAGTGGAGCGATTATTGAACACTTTTCCACTATATCAGTTTAAGCTGCTCTCATATATTGTGGTACCACCTTCACCAAAAGCTGCTGGCACAAAGAGACATTTTTTACCTTTTTGTACACTTTGTACCTCGTTTTTCAATTTATAAAAAGCCACACATGGTGCACAACAGTTTATGCCCATATTCATCTTCATTGCTTTCCCTTTTCTGTTCTGCATAATGTCCCCAAGAGACGGTAGTGGAGCATGGAGATGAGTCTTTGTACACACTTGCGATGGATAAAATGAAAGAAAGATGAGTCAATTAATGGGAAGCAACAAGAATAATGTCTTGTGACGTGTGGAATGAAGTGTAAGGATCACATATTGACAGCGCAGACGCCCAAACACAAAAACACAATTATTGTGACTGTGTTATTGTGACTGTGTATCCCTATGGTGTGTAATATACTCTGTCGCGTGTGTGTGTTTGTGCATTTGTACTGTGCGTGTGATGATCTTTGAAAATGGTGTGCGACATGTGGAAGGCTAGAGGACACAACACTGAATTATATTTGTTGCTCCTCATATTAGATTCTCTTGTTTTCCTTTTGTCACATGACAAGACACATTCTCATACCTGAGGGCTGCACCCACCTTCCTGTTATTGTGGAGTTTCATTTTCTCGCAGCATCGATCTGATTTGGGCCATAAATGTGGAGGAGGAAGAGAATGAAGGAGGGAGAGAGTTGTTGATTTTCTTTGAGTCTGAGTGTGGAAGCATTATCTGCTTTTTAGAGGGTGTTGTTGTTCAGAAGCAGCCGGCTGGAGAGCCCCTGCCTGCTGTACCTAATCGGAACTGAGAGCGTGACGCCCTGATTAAAAGCCCAATGAAAGCATTCACGCACATGCACTTACAGACACACACACACACACACACACACACACACACTTGACCTGAGTCTCCTTTTAAAAAAACAAACCGGCATTTCTCTTTTTCCTTTACACACTTTGATGAAAGCACATCAGTTTGGAGGGCCACAGAAAAAGACACTGCTATTTCACAAATAAATTAAAGTGTGATCAATATGTGTGTGTGTGTGTCTCTCTGCTCGGAGAAAATGAATGGATCTATCGTATCAGAAACTATGTCCGGGGAAGTTATGTGTAGAATCAACAGGAAAAGGTACAATAATCAACCGTGAAAAGGTAACATAGACACACCTTACATGGCAATTGCTTGACATCATTTGCAGAAGGGAACTGCGTGGATATGTATCTGTAAATTCTTAGGAAGCTTCCTAGAAAGGATCACTGTATGTAATTTGGCATAATCTACAGAGAAAATGTAGACTGTGTCAGTTGTTAACACTTCCAGTAAATTAAATCCAGTTAATATTTAGGATAACCTAAAGGGTCTTTTAACCAGGGTACAGCATGTCAGCTGATTATGCTTAAATGCGAAATTTCTCTACAAGCAAATATATCTTTCAGTCAACAAATCCTCCAAATGAAATGACAGAATATCTTTTTTGTCTGTACCGTTTGTAATTATTAAAAATTGATATGGCTTAATTGTGTGACAAAGCCATGATTTGTTTTAGGGACACAACATGGTTTTGGTTGATTTTATTGTACACCCATCCATCATGAGCTCTTACATGTACTCAGAGCATGTGCCTCGCTAATATGCTGTCTACTCTGTCAACCTCAGCTGAAAAACAAATTTTAAAGTCTTATAAATGGAATTCCTTGAGCTACATGGTGTCAAAGTCAGTCTCTAATGTCTTTTAAAAATAAACTGCTGTTCTACAAAATGTGAACAAATGGGCTGTCCTCAAATTCAAAAGAAAATATTGCACTGTGTATGTTGGTAAAGTTTTCTTGTACTACACACAGCAGCTGTACTCTTAATTGCTGATCTAATGATTACTGGAAGATGGTATGTTTAAAAAGAAATTTGTCATACTGGTTTTTAAATAACAGTTTGATCATAAAACTGGAACTTCTGTTCATTTATTTTGACCCAAGTAAGTTAAGTTGCTAATGCACAAAAAAATTAAGTTAACAACTTGCATGGACATCTCTGAGTAGAATAAACGCAAAATAAGTAAGTATCAGTAATTTAAATTGAATAATTTGACAACTTCATACACAATAAAATAATAAATTAAAATTAAGTTTGTTCAACTTGATTAACCTTGTGAGGGACAAAAGATGTCATGTTGGTCATACTAGACTAACTCCTGTGAGATTTACTCAACAATGGCTGAGTGAAAGTACTTGAAAAGATCCACGCAAATTGTTACCTTAATTATTTTAAGTTGAGCCAGTGTATTATTTTTTAGAGAGTACATGGACTTTTTCACATCACAGCCCCTCACTGTATGTCCTGCATGGTACCGCTGTGGCAGCTACAGCCCTGCAGGATTTTTTCACTTAGATGTAAACACATGTATTTTTAGACACTTGCTGAAAAGACTTCTGTTGTTTTTCCTTGGAGGACAGTCTTAATTTAGCACGTATGCAGGCAAATGTTTCCATCAACCAATGAATAACAATTTTCTAGTATCCTGATTTGGTTTACATGGAGCAGAATTATAAAGAAATTTCTATATTCCCAAAATGATTTTTTTTCAATTAATGCTGAAGTCACAAAACAATTAGTTTCAAATCTTAAGCATTTCTCCATAATATGTATATATATATA
>JAQLOL010000004.1:10487111-10498702 GCA_029783665.1 Naso thynnoides
ATATGCAACATGTTGTTGCTAACGGAACAATCATTCTGCAGTACTGAATAGTGCAGAAAATATATTATATATTTTGCAACTAAGCATGAGACAGGGAGACAAAACAGCACAGACTTTCAGGTTAATTACCAAAAAAGCAGACATTAGCTAAACATTGTGTGCTCCTATAAATCTTATTACTTGTCAAAAGCTCACCGAACTTTAAAATTAGCATGAGATGATATTTTTCTTTCTTGTATACTTTGGAGGATATAGTTAGATAGCTAGTTAGATGAAAAACTTTCTCCTGTTAAAAACTGTATTCAGTGTTTACAAAAACAGAGCTTGGTGACAGATTGAGGATGTATTGGGCAGTTTCCTGGTTCAAAAATGAAGCGGATGTCTCAGTAAGCCTTTCCTGAATTAATAAGAGTTAAACAAAAGCCGACACACAGGGCAGCTATGAATAAAACTACATCTAGGAACCTGTTAGTGAAGGACTAGATGACTGTAAATGTCTCCCCTTCATCACTCTCCTACATTTCCCTACCTTCAGTATAAACCTCTATCCCTGCTCTTTCCTTTCATTCTCTGCCCTCCTCTTATTTTGCAGCTCTTAACCCTGTGGTTGTGAGCCGTCGGTGGTTATGTATGCATAAAAAGAGAAGGGGAGGAGAGGGAGAATTTTAATTAATTTTCCTGTCTATATCTCCCTCCATCCACCTGTTCTACAGTCCTAGCAAGCAGAATGCAACCTGGAGTCAAGCCCAAGCCTGCATGACGGTAGAATTGCAATTATTTATTCGGCGCCCTTATCACACCTCACAACCACATCCATCCACCTGAGCTCTCTCTTTTAAAGCCGTCATCCAGAAACTGAGGGTTAAGCACTGATACTCTTTTGCATCAGTGCTTTAGCTCAAACTTCTACAAGTAAAAATGTTCATACCTCGGGTGGGTTGGGTATGCAAAAATTCTCCTTTCACTCCACACAGCTCTGGTGGCTGAACTAACTGTGGATTGAAAGAGCATGCAAGTTTTAGCCGATTAGGAATTGAAATATTTTGCATAGCAGGGTGCTATTTTACACAATAAGTACTGAGTTTGCTTAAATCCTCTATTTATGTATGTATCGTTAATGGGAGATTTCCCTAGTTTTGGTGAATAAAAGGAACATTAATGTTGTTAGAAGAGGAGAACATGATTAATGTGAATGACGTTCTTCTTTCTCGCATTTAAGACGATTATGAAGAAGTGACTTTTAAGCTAGTTGTCAGGTGTGGCTCAGGTGGTAGAGTGGGTGGTTGTAGGGTTGTAATTATACAGCTGATGCTTTTCCAGGTGGTGTACAATGCCAGCAGATTTTGAAAATGCAAAAAGCTGCAAAATCTGCTCATGGTCACTATGTTTGTTTAAGGTTAAGAAGAACATTGTGGTTATGGTTAATTAACTGTGTTTAATATTAGGAAACAAAAACACTTGGTTACGGTTGGGAAAACAACTGCAGGCCAGCAGTGTAAGGTTAACTTTTCTTCATGGACTCAGATTTGCTAAACACTAATTAATCTTCTGAATTTTAATACTGGATGTTAATTTGGAGGTTCATCTGATGTGGGCTGATTGTCAGAGACACTGAGCTGAATCACTTACACTGTCTCGAGCAAATTTTTCATTTTCATTAGATTCCATGCTGTTACTAAATGAAACAAGTAGCTGTACCAAGGGATAGGGATGCACATGCAGATTATAGTTGACAAGCTAGAAACGCTGAAACTTCTGGTACTGACCTTTAAGAACCTTGCTGAAGGGCACTGCAGAAGAAATTCCTGCAAAAGTTTTCTTTATTCAACTCTGCCACCCACACTTTGCAGACATTTTGTGCATTCTTTCACCTTTACTCGCCTTTACACCTCCGCTGCTGCCCTGCATTAACTTTGAGAACATAAGGTGAACCTTTGCTGCCAGGAAAAACCTCACGCACAAGTAGAAACATTAACTAGCTTCCCCTTTCCTGCTGCCCCACTTCCTGTCCTTGTATTGCCTTGTACCTCCCAGGATGTCCGATCTGCATGAAGGGAGAAAAGACGGCAAATTAATCACCAGTGGTACCTCTTACAACTCCCCTGACAGTCTCTGAAACACACACACACATACACACACATACACAAACACACATTTAAGATACTAAACATCACATACCCTCGAGCTCTCCCAGCCCTCAGCAAAGCAGCACAGCTCCCTGTAAGATGCCCTGAGCATCTCATAGGGTTTAGAGAGGGAAGGCTTAGAACTTGGTTGAAGGAGGTCAGGCAGAAGGGCATAGAAGGATGGAGGAGAGAAAGAGGCAAAAAAAAATATAGGAAAGGAGGGAAGTGAAATGTGGGGATTGGAGCAACAGAGGAAGAGATTAAGCGGCCTGAAAGAGGGAGGTCTAAATGAGAATATATAATGCGTGAAGTAGAGGAGGATTGACAAGTGTGTGGGTAGACGTGAAGGAAAAATGGAGGCTTTGGCAGAAATACAGTATGAAATTGGTGGCAGAATTAGAGTGCATTTGGAAACAGGATGGCGGGGAGGCCAGAAAATGAAAGGATTGTGCAAAGAGGATAAGGGAGAAGGAAGGTGGGAGCCTGTTGAGGCTTTTGGCGGTTACTTCCGTTCACCTCAGACTGAAAAATATATCCTCTGCTATAGGTAAATCAACACACCCACGTACATGCTCTCTCTCTTCCTATTTCACACACACTTAGACACACACTCAAGGAGGCATGTCGATCCCTGGACCCCAACATGGAGCCACTACACTTTTTCTCTCTGTCTTTGGCTCTCTGTCCTCGCTCTATGACCGAAGTGAATTCAGGCCTGAAATACCGAGAGATTATTCCAGCACACTGCAGTTTATTACACCAGAACCATGCTCTGCTGCAGATACATCCGCTGAAGAGCCTGCCAATACACCGCACAGGCCCTCGCCACTTGTCTCATTGTTGTCTCCCCTTTCGTAATGATTTTATATAAAGATTTTATAAAAGAGACTAATCCTCGAAGGCCGGGCTCCTCAGCCAAGTAAAGATCCAGTAAGCTTACAGCCAGAATACCTTCCCATAAACAGAGGCAGGTAGTAACAGCTGGTGCAACGTGTATTTGACTGTATTATGAACTCGCTGATGTGATGTAAAGCAGCTGTATAGTTTCTGTGGACTTTAAATAGCCTGCTACAGCCTTGCAGTACACAGCTATAGATTTTATAAGAACATGTATGGGGAGATTAGTAGCGCAATAATACCACTCAGAACCATAAATGGGCACCCCTGCAAATTACCATTGCACATCCATAATGTCTGGAATCTTATGAGAGACAGATGAATAAAAGAATGATTAAAACTGAAGAAGAAGAAGAAGAAGAAGAAGAAGAAGAAGAAGAAGAAGAAGAAGAAGAAGAAGAAGAAGAAGAAATATCCTGACTTTAGCTTAAGTACAGGTCAAGCTCCAAAAACACTGGATCCTACACTTCCTCTAATCTTACTCATTCGTTACGCCTCTCAAATCATCTCTACAAAAATTATTAAGCAGTGTTTCTGTTATTATTTTTTATTTTTCCAAGCTCAAGCGCAGAGCCTGATGACACCCCTATGATGTCACGAGGATTATTTTTTTTAAGCTCCCCTCAGAGCCACAGAGCATTATGACACATTTGACACTAAAATTGGTGCCTTTAACATGATGTTTTCCATCAAGCTACCCTCTGTAACTATGACGATGAGCTGCTTTTGAGGTGCAGCATCAGCTTTGTTTCATATGTGCTCTTCTCACCAGTACACATTCACATTCAAGCGATGCCCGTTTCCCACCAAGCTGCTATTACAACTGACAGAGACAAAAAAGGTGTTATCCTTTTTGATTCTTTGATGTGTACGTTTGTGGAGTCAGTGTGTGTCAGTTCATAAGTGTTTATGCATGTGGAGGCAATGATGTGTGCAGTGATGCATAGCTCTCTCTTCGCCTGTGCAGGTCATAATAAGCCAATCACTGGGGCTGATGGAGAGGGGTGAGTGATGAGAGCTCTGTCTCCCAGCGGAGAATGAGAATAAGGGGGGATAGATGATGTGTGAGCTGATGCAGGCCGGGCTGCTTTTTCGCCTGGCATGGCCACCTAACACCTGAGACCAAGGCCGCGGCAGCACAGCAAGCCACAGCTGATGCAGGCCTCGTCATTATAGAGAGCGCACACTCAGTGACTTATTGTCTAAACACAAGCTTTGCCAGAGTAATGGCAGCAAAACACAGTTTGTTTTACAATGCATCACATCTGGAGAAAGGTTGATAGCTCTGGCACAAGTTGTGCTAACACTGGGCTCTGTTTAATTTCACAGTAAGCACCAATTATTCTGTGATGTATTAAGAAATTAAGAAGCACTTGGTCAAGCGTCATGGCATGTCACACATAGAAAAAAGAAAACACTGATAAATGAGGCCCAGGTTTGCATTAATTGCCTCGCTCTGACTGCATTGAGAAAATAAATGATAATGTTATTTCTAATTTGGCACCTGGCTCGGGACTCCCATGGAAACAGTCGAGGCATGCATTGATCAGCCTCTTATCACCAGCTGCAGGTCCACGGAAAGAGAAACAGCAAAATCAAGCAGACGTCTCATTATACATACAGTATACAAGCAGCCTGTCACACGTCTGCCTCCTTTATTGATCCCATATTGATTGTTGGTTCTCGCAGGAGTTCTATGTTGAATTGGGTTGTATATCTGGCTGCCTAGATTACTGTAAATGCCAAATGTAACCAGATTAAAGCACAACTCCTGAGCAAAGCATGTTTAATGAGTAATTACCTAAATTTGTTATTATCTGTGATCCGTGATTGGATTAAATGCTCACAACCATAGAAAGCCGATCATTTGGATGAAAGCATCCTTGCTGCCTGAATATTAAAAAAAAATTACTGCTCATTCCTCTGCAAACATGCAAAAGCATGTACTATGGGCGTATAATATAAACTCAACAAATAAGCAATAAGAAACCTGCTAGCAGGTGCCAGCAAACACTCAATGGGCATAACAATGCCATGACATGTGAGCCTGAATGTGCAATCAGAGGGGTTTGTCTGAGTGCCTGCAGTGCTGTGATAAACAAAAAACAAAGCTTGCCCATTCTGTGTGTGTGTGTGTGTGTGTGTGTGTGGTTCTCAATCTGTGCTTTACCTCCCAGGACAACACAAGCCTGAAGCAGAAGCGCTGCACAGTTCAGTTCAATAACCGTATACTTATTGCCATCTTTCCCTTCATAGTTCTTCTATCTGTTGCCTTTTTTCTGACCGCCTCATCTCACAACACAAAAACACAAACTGAGACCAGTGATGCAGCAGCAAGAGGGAAAAAACATCCTGTCAGGGTGTCCTTGTTAGCGTGACAAAATGTGAGCTCTGTTGCTGAACGACTCAAAGCAAATGGTTGCTGGAGCACAAGCATGTTGTTGTTTTTTTTGGATTTTTTTACAGTTTAGTTTAACCAAAAGGAACAATATGACATAACAATAAAAAAGAAAACATGCTGTTGTTACATGTGTGATGGGTTCAGATGCTTTCAGGTCAATTCTTGCATGCTCATTATGTAGCTACATAACATCACAGCAGAGCGTAAGAAGTACTCTGATCATGTACTTAAGTAAAATTCGCAATACCATAGTGTAGAAATAATCACCTATGCTTTGACATGTACATCATTTCAGTCCTGTAGTTTCTACTTTCAACCACTTTATACACTTAATCTGCTCAGTAGCTTAAGAACCCCCAAGGATTAAAGTTTTATCTTAATCTTTAATGTTACATTTTCATTTATTTGTTTATTAATCTTGTTTTACAAATCAACTTGTAAGTAAGGTAAGTGGAAGAAAAATTACAATATTTGGCTCTGAAATGTACTTAAGTACAAATGTAGTAGTTACTTTCTACCACTGCATCACAGTTAGTGGTTTCTGTAACCATTTCTGGTTTGTTACTGGTTGGCGCATCCTCATGACTGGCTGAGCTTTAGGTTTTGTTGCTCGTCTTTTTCATTTGAGCCGCATTAATAAAGCGATATCATTACTGTCAGTAACTCTAGCCAGTCTAACTTGTTCAGTATATATATGATAGTGTGAAAACTGCATTAAGAGAGACTTGAAACCATATTATCCTTTAATAAATTTTTTCAAACCTCTTATTGTATATGCAGTTTCATTTTACAACCTTCTCTGAATAACTGACCACCACATCACTCTAATGACCTTCCAGTTGCTTGTATTATTGGTCAAGCTTCTTCTCTATTATATAATATATAAACATATTATGAATTCCGCTTTTCAAATCAGGGTAGCAGCATTCATTCTTATATGTTGGCTGCCACAGTAAAAAAACAGTGCACCTTGAAATTGCATGCCAGCACTCCTCATTTCTTTAAAAAAAAAAAAAAAAGGAAAACCAAAGCACTTGCAGCTTTGCTCTCTGAACACAGTTTGCACTTCCAGCTTTTGATATAATGTTCCCATTGAATTTGGCTGCACCTTTTGTTAATTGTTCTGTATGAAAGCATCTGGTAAACAAATATTATTTAATTTGCCTGAAGTGTTATGACTTATGAGTTGTCATGGAGTAGAAGTAGTCTATTGTTAGTTGATTTTAGTTTTTCTTTTGCCTAAATTTGCTTCCAGCTTCTGTCAGCTCTGCATCGCCTTTTGTTATGGGGATGATCTATGAGTCTAATAAATTATTCACAAAAAATAATCAAACAGTCATCAAAAACAGGTATTGTTCAGCCTTTCTGGATCTACATTGAAAGAAAAATAGAGAAAGAGTGCATGTGGAACAGAAAAAGGTGAAAAAAGAAAGTGCGTCTGTGTGTGTCTGTGTGTGTGTTATCTTTTCCTAGCTTTGATCACTCTTGCTGTTATCCGCTTTTGCCTGCGGTCAAGTATGCAGCTGTCATGGCTCCCCATGAAACAAGGAGACAGACAGAAGGGGGGTTCCTGTTGAGTGAGGGGCTGTGATGGGTCCTCAAGTCTTCACTGTCACCGCTTCGTTCGGCTTATGTAATCAGGAGACAACGGAAGGGGCGAGGGAGGGAAGGCACGGAAGACAATGAGCAGAGAAAAGAGAAAGAAGGGGGAGAGAAAAAAGTGTCAGGCAGGCAGTGAGAGAAAGAGAGGGAGACAGAGAAAGTCGGGGAGAGCTGTCATCATAAAGAGTCTGACTCATTCCTACTGTTCTGGATATAGCACTGAGCTGAGAGGCATGTAGCTAATGTACGACAGCTCAAGAACAATTACAGTCCTTCAAACCAGGATTAGCCTCATATTATGTGAGAGAACAGGCCAGTCTCTACAAAACGACACCAAGCAAGAACTCAATTTCCCCTGAAAATGCCACCATACTTTGTCAAGTTGTGAGTTCTTTTTTTCTCTCTGTAAAATTAGACATACTTACTAATTGCAGATACTTTTAACTAAATTTCAAAGAAAAATGCATAGATCTTGAATAAAGAAATGGATTTTTTTAAAATTTGCTGCAGATTTGAGTAACACTAAACATTTAGAGAAATAAAAATGTAACCTTTTTGCTGTTTCTTTCTTAAATCTTGTTCTTCAGATAACAGATCAATGCAAACTTGTGCTGTTTTAGATATTACAGTTTTTGAAGAATGCATGCAGCAGATTGATGTGTGCATCGTTTCCCCCCGACCATTATGTCTGTAGTTATCCGCAGAGGCAGTTAAGGGCTTCTGCTTGGCATGTTCTCCCTCTGTAAGTGCCTGCAGAAAGGACTTGCTGTGAAAGCTGCAGTCAAATAGCTGTAATTATCTACAATCAGTTGACAACCAGGGGCCGGCTGAAAGGCTGCTCGCACACAAACACTGCGGAGAGAAAGAGGCATCGAGAGGCACGGGGGTAAAATATCTTGGGAAGAGAAGAGAAAATGGTAGCATTGTTGGTTTTCAAATCACCCAGCAAGAATGTGAAAAGCAGGTTATAATTGAGATCTCAAAAAAAACCCCGCTGCTGCAGATGTGAATACTAATGAGAGTAGAAAATGAAAGACAGACCTACTTATGTCTCTGAAGCCATCTGTGGATAACGCATGGTACATGCTGCATACTGTATCTCTTTTATGTCTGTCTCAGTGTATGAGCTCAATAAGTAAGTGAATTCTATTTATGTAGCACCTTTTGAGATCAGACGTAATGTGGCACTTCACAATAAAAGACAACTGGATGACAGAAAGGAGAAATACAGTATAAAAGTAATAAATAAAGCCGATATAAAAAGTATAAGTGAACATAAAATGTTTTTTTCTGGGTTTAAAGGATTTAACAGACTGTTTTTATGGCATCGACAATAAGAAATGTATTAGAAATGTTTGCATAGTAAGTGAACAAGTTTTTGTGTGCGCTTACTTGTACATTTTGAAGGTTCATTTAATCATGAGTTGGCTTTTATTTTGCTTCATAGATGTACATCACATCTGCATAAATTGGGCTCCGTAGCTTGTCAGCAAAGTAGTAAAGTAAAACATTTAATATTACAAGTCTAAATGTCTGCGTGCTTGGTTTTGTCAAAGTGAACATCTGCTGTGACACCAACATCTGATGTGATGCTTGTAAATATTGTTACAGCTGTTCTAGAGCTTTCAATCGAATTTTGTGACCTTCTTCAGCAGATTTAGTTTGTGCAGTTGTCATGAAACTGTATGCTGAAATAAAATAATTTTTAATCACATTACGATATCAGTATTTATATTTAGAATATATAATATGACCGAAATCTCCAGAGTAACTGCTGGATGGAGTGACATTATTTTCTCAATGTGCATTTCCACGATGATGAATAAACTGAAAAGTGTGTTGTGCCTTTTGATTTGGTTGATGCAAACCAACAGTGGAAGTTTTACTTCAGAATCTATATTTTTAACAATGCCCTTCTCACCTTTACTTGGATAAATTTGTGATATAAACTGTATTTTACTTACTTAAGAAAATATCTTTGTTGAGTCACTAGACTGCCACTTGTTCAGGAAAGTTTTGCCACACTTGCCCTCCAGCCACTTACTTATCTTGCTCATAAAGCCTCAGAGGATTAAATTCCTAATGCACAGGTTGAACACTGCCAACGACGGCTCAGACAGGCACAGAGAAACTAAGTGCGTGTAGGCTCTTTGATTAGGCAGAGAGGAGAGCTGATGGATGAGTAAGAAGAGGGTTTAGGCTGCTGTCATGCAGCACTCATTCCTCTCGGCAGCTCTCATGTCAGAGTATGATCACAAAGCAGAGGCAACTTTTTTAAGCATGATGAAACTGAGCTGGAGTACTCGAGAGAGATGCAACTGCACTGCTGCTGGACATCCAACTGAAGGTAAAATCTTGACTGAGTGTCAAAGGGGATGAGAGAAACAGAAAGCAAGCAGAGAAGTTGATTGCTTGGGATAATCAGATCTGAATGCTCTTCTTTCATGCATGTGTGTTAAATTATTTATCAGTCTTTGCAAAACAAAAATCTCTCCCATCTCTCATTTTTATTCTCCTCTCTTTTCATCTTCCTGTTTCAGTCTTACTGTGTGCAGATCGGAGTTTTATCTAAAAATTGATTAGCATTTTCACAAATTCATTATGAGTCTGGAATGAGTTATTGATTATTGGCCTGTGTGCTGTGTGTACAACTAACATGCTAAACATGCATTTAGATGGTGCGGGGGTTGAGGAGAGTGTCTTAAAACCCACCATGCGATTTACATGCAAACATGTACATGTCCAAACCAGTGCAGTGGTGGAAAGTCACTAAATACATTCATGGCATTTTTATTTGAAGTATAATTCTGAATTACTTTCCATTTTCTGCTTCTTTATACTTTTACTTCACTACATTTAAGAGAGAAATATTTTAATTTTTACTGCACTACACGCATCTGATCACTTTAGTTCCTTTGCCAATTCTGATTATTAATTGAAAATATGCTCAAAAAATATATAACTATGTATTATCATGAAATATTTTATGACTTATTGACCCCTGGGGAAGAATTTAAAAGCTGCCCAGCAGTAAGAAAATAAGTTACATCAGCTCCACTGTTACCAGCTGCAATATAAAAGGCGTCATTACATTGATGCATTAAAAATTATTATCTATTAATATAATGTATATTATTCTGAGTTGGACCATCTGCAATGAATTGTACATTGAGGGTATATTATTTTTTTAAATTTACAATTAAATTTAAAAATGCAGCATTTCCATGTAATTGTTTAAAGTTGTGTATTTGCATTATTCCAAATGTTTCCGATGTTAAAACTCATAGAAATCCATGATTTTTTATTCAAGGTAAGGTTTTATCTTTAAGGTTTTCAAGGTTTTATTTTGAGACTTGTTGCTAACATCCAGGTTATCACCATTCGGAAAGTTAGAAAGGAAGTCAGCAAACACGACTAAACATCAGGCTATGTGAATAAAACTTAAACACCCTAACATTTTTTCCTAGTCTGTCAGATTTTCACCTGCAATAATGGCTTTTTAACAATAAAATAAACAAATACCATGTTCCCACCCTGCTAAGTAAAAGATCTTAGTACTTCTTCCATCACATTGCGAGTGTTGCGGCTCTTCCAGATGTCAACAACACGTCTGCTGTTGAGCAGCAGTAATGATAGATCATACTCTTCCTCAGTGCATGAGGTTTCACATTACTCCTCTTCCACAGGCACACACGCCTTTGCCGGAGCATTAGGGACCGTGACAGAAGCTGTGAGGCATCGGCCTGAAACCGCTGCTCTGGAGCACGCAGAAAGGCTGAACAGCTCAGATGAATAGATGGTAATTAATACACATAGCACCCGGGAGACCACAGTACAATCTCAGGGCAAATTACCCTATCAATAAAACGGCCTGCAGACACAATGAGAGACAGAGGAGAAGGAGTGGGAAGGGGAGACGTGTGTTAAAACCAAGCAACTCTCAGGTGTTTGATTGAGGAACAGAAGTGATTTATTTCTTCTAAAAGAAGCTGCCACTCAGTCATGCCTTTCTGAAGACACAAGCGGAAAAGAATAAACATCAAACCAGTTTTTAAAAGGTTAAAGCTGAGGTGGGCAAAATCCGGAAATCAAGATTCACAACAAAATGAAACAGTTGCGGGGAAAGTTGCAGCGGTGTGATCTGGTTCTTCTCAGCTTGATTCAAGCCTCCTGACGGTGTTGCCTGCAGCCCAGCTTGTCAAGTCCCCAGAAGTCACTGTTTGAATGTAAGGCACGTCATTTGTTTCAACAACCAATCAGCTTGTGGTGATGTCACCTGTTGCCAAGATGTACAGTGAAGAGCAACCAATAAGAACATGTGCTCTCTGAAATTACCATGATTGGCCAAAAAGTCCCCGTCACGGCCTAAATACAGAGCCAAGCAAAGCAGAAGTCTAGTGTTCTTACAGAACACCTGAATTACAATGTGCTGAAAGGTTAATCTGGAATTTTAGCTCAGTGACACCAAAGATAAACTGCCTACCCCAGCTTTAAGATTAGGAGGAAAAGCCATGAAGAAGAGGACAAATCCTGAGAAGGACAGATTGTGTGAAGCAGACTAAAAG
>JAQLOL010000004.1:10498802-10521874 GCA_029783665.1 Naso thynnoides
ATATCAGTGTTCAGTTACATTAAGTTTTGTAGGGGGCTCTGTAGCAGGGAGATGGTACATCTCAACTTATTCACAATCAAACACTACCGATTGGATTTCCCTTTGCCTTTTAAGAAATCCAATATCTTTAACAAATTACTCTTCTTTGCTTCTCAGTTCTCTCATCTCCCCTCCATCAGCTTTGCTCTCGATCCATAATGACGAAACAAGGTTTCAAGATATGTTGAGGGAAACATCAATGGGAGGAAAGGCATAGCCTGCACATGAAAAGCTTCTGCCTTAATCTTCTTAGATCATGTCCGAGTCATCCACTAGCAGCACGTCCCAGCATTCCTCTGGGTCAGCGTCTCAGTTCAGCTCCTCTCTCAGACAAATCTCTGTGGATGTTACACCTCTGCCTCCCCAAATGCACGATGTGAAGATGAGGGACAGTTTATCACATTGTTTGGACATTTGTACATTTATCCGCCTGAGGGCACGGGCCGGATTTGCGCTCCCCCGCGAACTCAGCAGGACTCAAACTCAAGATCCGGTCAGTTACATGTTGTGGCCTCTGAAAGATCAAAGGCTGAGCAAGCTGCCTGAAGAGATACAGAGAAACACACAGAGTCCCTCAGAGGCTGCGAGAGAACATGATGGCTTCGATTTGAGATTGAAAGTGAAAGGCGAACAGCTCCGAGACGTAAGGATGAATCCTTGTGGATCCAGTGTCATTCCTCTTCTAATGCAGGTTTTCATACTGTAAGCACATCTGAGAGGGAGGATGTTCTCAGACACTGGCACATGTCTGTGCTGGAAGGCAGGCAGGTTGTCTTATGAGGCTGTCTCATATATGAGGGCTGCTGGTTCACACTGACAGCTGATTGTTTTGTCCATAATAATAATCTTTTAAAAAGGAAATTTTAATAAAAGCACAAAGTTAATGAAGCCGTACAAACTACAGAATAGATTCAAATGGAATAAAACTGCTTAACGTCTGTTTTATAGAAGATACGGGCTCACTTTATTCTACACAGAATGAAGTCTCTAAGGGGAGTTTTACTGCTGGGTTGGCATCATAGAGAGAACAAAAGTGCTTGTTAGTGTGTGTAAAGAGACTATGACTCACTTACACACAAAGCAAAGGCATCACATATATTAAACTGACACATACTATGCAGAACACTGTAATGTAAATAAACTCTATTCTATATTCCTCATTCCAGCATCCAACATGCAACCTAAGCTTGTCCCTTGCATGGGAGTAATTGGCGTCAGAAACGCTGACGCTGCTCCGAGGAGAGTTGAGTCAATGAAGCACAGCACGTCAGTGAGAGCTGCAAGGAAGAGTTTGTGCTAAAGAACAAGAATTCTGGAGAATGCTGAAGGATCCAGAGAGAATAAATCATTTCCTACTTCTGTTAGACAGCTTGGCAGCTTTATCCCCATCTCCGCCAGTGTCCATCCATCCACCATGCCAACCCAGCATGGGTTCATTCTAAATTCATCTCCATCCAAATACAATGTGAAACATCCAGAGCTGTTTTTTTTTTTCAGTTTACTGTGCAATCAAGTCTTTACATGTCAGAGCAAGAGTCATTTCTCAAGAAGTCACAAGTCTTTGATAAACTGCAAGGGAAGATGTAAGCCACTGCATGCTGACCATTAAACTGGCACGACTTCTGAGCATTTTTCTTTCAAAGCTGTGTTAAAGCTGCAAAAAAAACCAAAACAATCTCAAATCAAGGTCAACTTACAAGCTTTTCCTGGAGCTCTCAAAGTAAAGAGGGTAGGAAATGCTTTATTGAACTGCTGTTTCAAAGCCAACATGGATGAGAAGTGTTAAAGAGATATAAATACAGTACCAGCAACCAAACCTGCATGTCAACAGATCTCTCTGAAGAGGAAAATCCGCCTTCTGTGGAGGATCAGGTTTCATGGTTGACACTCCGAAAAAAAGGCTTTTGTGCAGACCTCAAGTTATGGTTTTCAAGTGAAGAAACTGGCCCAAATATCAATGTGTTAATGCGCTGTGTGGTGGGTACCTATACATGACACAGAGTTAGGTAATAGAATTACAAAAAAAAGGTGAAAGTAAGCAATTACAGCTACAGACGAAAAATTAATTAAGTCTCAGATACTGATCAAAATCATGATTACAAAGGAGTTATATCAAAATATATGATTTTCTTTCGCAAGTCAATGTATGATATAACATTCATCTGGTGCTTTTTTCTTTCACATGCCCTCTTTTTGCATACTTCCAGACAGCAAAGCCACCGGGACAAACTTGAGTGCAAAACCATTAAACATAAGATGGCTTTCAAAGAGCTTACAAAAGGTTTAGCAGTTGCATGCAAAGCCTGTTTGACTCTGCTCTTTTCTATTTTTTCACAAAGTTACCATGTGTTTGTCTTCTAATCAGGTCTTTAGAGAGTAAAACCTCAAGCAACTACACTCTCAGAAAAGCAATGTTTAAGTAAAGTCCTCACTTTTGTGGCTTCAAGGGCTCATTATGCCTCAAATGAACTAGTTTGTACAAAGTGTCATCTGAACACACAACACACAGGCACATTTTTATCCTTTCCCTTTCCTTATGTTGGACTAGAAGAAGAAGTTGTGTGAAAAAAGGAATTCGTTCTGCTTTAGGGAGAAATTGAAATCCTGCAAAAATTCTTATCTGTGCACAGACAACTAAATGTTTCATGAAGTAAGCAAGACTGTTGTACATTTTGGAAAGACACAAAAAGTGCTGGACGCCCTGATGCTGATGTTCACACATTTGTTTGAGGCATACTGAGGAATTAAAGGACCATACTGGCATTACTACATGTCATTGTCCTTTGACATCATTGGCCAACAGTTTACATAAACCCCAAGTATTTTTCCCAAAATAGCTTTATCTATGAGATATTGTGTTTATTTATATTTTGTCAACATTCAGTAAACATTACAGAAAGTATTTGAAAATGCATGATAGCACTAGTCTGTGTATAAATGCTTCTTCATGCTAATATTCCAGATAGGAAGGCAGCACATGTAAGGAACTATTTTTCCAGGCGTAATAATTTTTGTATCAATTGTGCCTCTCTCTCTCTCTCTCTCTCTCTCAGCGATGTTTGACCAAATAAACCCAGATGTAGACCTATACCTAGCAATTTTCACGTGCCCTACAGTGTTTCTATACCCTGTTTCAACATGAATGGCAGTGAACAGGGTTTAAAAATGTAGCTCTGAGAGCTACTGAAATAAACACATGGTTGAATTTTAACAACATTTGTAGAACATAGGCGTGATCTCTGCTTTTGGCGAGAGGTCAAAAATAGAATGGTATGGTTTCAAGTCAAGTTCTTAGGTCTAAACCTCTGGACACATCTTTTTAATGTTAGCTTCACAAAGACAAATCAGCTCTTCCTTTAGAGCAGCTGCAAATTAAAACACAATCATTAATTCCAATATTAATTCAAGTCCCCGTAAGTCATTCAAGCCAGTGAATTCCCGATAGACTCCACAGCTAATGTTGTTTCACACTCCGCTGTATTATACAGTGAGGGAGGGCATGAAGCAGCTCCCACTGGGTGCTGGGCAGTCAGTGTGTCCTCTGAGCGCAGTCCCCATTATGAGAAGACTAACGGGGACACACCGCTTGCAGCTCGGGTCTCTCCAGTGCCTGAATTTGGAACATAGATGTCCGCGAGCAACGTTTGCTCACCTTTCTGTTCGCAATGCGTCCACAGGGGGTCTTCTCTTGCCCTTGAAACACTCCTTAAGACTTTGGCCCAAACTCTGCAGAAGTAAACTTTCCTACCTCAAGGTGTGCTGAGAGTAAGAGAGAAGGAGCTTGGATAACTTACTAAACATAAGGAGGAAATCGGTCTCTCTGCAGGCTCAGTAGAACACTGGAGGACTTGATATGGAAGAATTAATTTTCTCAAATCAAATGCCCTCTCCAATCAGAACTGTTGACACAGATGAGGCACTCAAACTAGTACTGAAGCTGTATCCTCAGGCCTAATAAGAACTGACAAATCAGTGGGGTGAGAGTGTGCATTTGGTCAATTAAGTCTGTAGACGAGCTCATAATGAGCCATAATAACACTGAATGAACACACAATGCCATTATAATGTTCACTGTGTGTTCTGTATACTGAAATATGAGATACTCGATAATGCACAGCCATTAACTGAGCATTTGAACTAGACTTGAAGCCATTTTTGGTGATTAGATTTATTCCAAAATCTCATATTAATTGAGCACCACATCAACTGAAAGGATGGACATAATGCACTGTCATGTGATGAAGCCATGGGGACCATTTTGAGTCCCCAGCCTTCCCTCTGCTAGCCTACCAATGGTAAAGGCTACAGAGCTCGTCCAATTCAAAGTGATTACTGATAGGTACAGCAATGTGAGACTCAACTGGGCAAAGTCCCAACAAAGGCGTGAGTCATCAACATCGCCACAAGTCTGTTTACCAACACTTCCTCTCCCCTCCCACAGAAAGGTGGCCTGCAACCACATTCACCCTGATATAACCCAATCATCTTTACATCTGTTTACACTGCTTCTTGTTTGGAGTCCTACAGATCATGTAAAGAGAGTGAATTTGCCTGACAGATCTACAAAACACACACACACACACACACACACACACACAATGATAATATCCACTTGCCTCATTCAGTTGACAAAATTGCTTAGGAATGATGCAGAAAAGGCAGCACCACAAAAATAACTTGATTTGACGAAATGATTGGCAAATAGTCATGTTTACATACAGCCTTTGATGTGGAAGGTGCAGCCGATGGTGCACCTTTCTGTTAATCTGCTTGACAACTATTCTGTCTGACAGACTGGACTTCATCTGTAGAGCAGAGCAGCCTTCAACCTCCAAGTGCAGTGGCGCTCTCTGCTGGTTAAATACAAAAGTGAATAAATAATGTCCAAACATTCAGATAATAGGTGGGAAAGCATTCCAAAATAAAATCTCCTCTTTCTAATTTACACATTTGTTTCAGCATTTTTAAATTGCTTTTTATGGAGCCAATAGTAGTTGCTCAAAATCTGTGTGATTGATGAATTATAATTCCTTTGATACCAAAAACAGATAAAATTTTAATGCGATTTTCCATCATGTCTTAGGAGTTCCGTTTTTTTTTTTTAAAAAAACTGGAATAACCTGTGGCTTTCTCTTTCCCCTCCGAGCCCTATCTCGGGATTTGACAGCTGCACGGTGCATGTTAATGTCAGCCCTGCCTCAGTCGACGCCTCTGACTGACACTCAATTCTTTTTGTTTTTTCATTCTCCGGCACCTGTGCTCGGCTGTCAGACAGTTCAGAGCATGACTCTGCTGCCATCTCTGCAGAAGAACAACAGGCTCCGTGACAAAGGTTCCCACGACGCTGCTCGAGGGACCCCAAATGTCAAAGCAGGTAGGCCGGGTCCTTGTTTCAATCAGGGTCAAATTCATCACGAGGAGGCTAGACAGGGGTATAATAGAAGCATCAACCCTTTTCTTTTTGTATATTTATATTCAGTGTGTATCCATCTGTCACTCTAGGGGCATTGCTTCATCTATTTATAGGGCAGCTAGGACATTTGCTCAATGTCCATGTAGAAATGTCATGTAAGACATAAGGGCCTCAAAGTGTTCATCTGTAAATGTGAAGGTCAGGAAACTGCTTCCGTTTCATTCTCAAACTGGAGATGTTGACCTTTTACTTTTGTCATTTGTGGACCACATATGGAGCCCTGACAAGACAAAGGAAATAACTCTTCTTTTCTTCTTTGTTTTCACTGTGATTCACTGAATCCTCAGTGGTTCCTCAGTTTTTGAAAGTTACCAGCAGGCAAGAAAAGAATTTCTAAAAATAACAGCAATCCATAGGCTAAACTGGCCTGACTACAGCCAGGTTCACAAGCAAAGCTTTGTTCAAAATACACATCTAAATCTTCTAAATCAACTTTCAACAGACTCAGTTTTGAGCCCCTTTCATCTTCTTTCTTCTCTCTCTCTCTCTCTCTCTCTCTCTCTCTCTCTCTCAGGGAAGGGATGGAAGAAAGCTATGAGACATTTGAAGAGGAGTTAGGGCCACCAAGAGCAGATCCTCCTCCACAGAAGCCTGTTCGACCAATCCGCAGACCAGGTGGCCACACACACACACACAATCTGTAATGCCTGCGCATAAAAGCCTTCGTCCATTGTTCACATATATTGTACCACTCTATAAATACTTGGGAGCAGCAGCAAGAAGCCACTGAAACACGACTCCTGGTCAAAGGCAACACAGTGATAATGTCTCTTAGCCATGCTGAAAGGATGGTGGGCGTAATAAGCCTCAGTCCCTCCAAAACACACACAGCCCTCCTTGTGAGACAGAGCTAAGTCTAAAAACACCATGTGGGAGACTGATTTTTAATTGCCAACACTTTGGTTCAGACTCAAATCATTTTGAACAGCAGAGAATGAATCCTAATGACTGGTAATCACCTGATTTATCATCTAACACCACCATGAGACTGTCATTTGTAGTTTTGAATTAACTGTTGGATGCTTCGCATGAAATTTGGTAATGAGATTTGTAATAATTCTGATGATCTCATTACTTTTTGGCACCATCATCAGATAAAAATTGTAATTTCCCCAATACTTATATGTTTTGAGAAAACTTGAAATTCCCATGAGCCTCAACAGTTGGTTACCTTGTGTTTAGAGCTAAATGGCAATTATCAGCATGCTAACATGCTAATTAAAACGGTGAACATGGTGAACATAATGCTAGCACTGTCATTGTGAGTATGTTGGTGAGCTGATGTTAGCATTTAGCTCAAAAGATTTGCTAGCATAGCAGTAAAAATCTGTTGTGTCTGTTACCTAAACTTTGGTGCAACAGACCCGTATTTTGTGTAAATGAGAGGCTAGCAAAATGATCCATATGTTAGCCAATAATAATGTATGAATATAAATCAAATCAATGTGGATAAATACATTCCAGATTGAGGTTATAGTTGTTTGGGCCTCCATTTGTTGTTTATGTTTTACAGTATCTGTGTGTTTCAGAAATGTACGCCACAAGGAGAGTCAGAGAGGTTAGTTGGAAAACAGCCACCATGAACAATTTTATTTACTGTGTTTACATCCCTAAAATATAGTCTAAGCTAAACATTGTTCTCCAACAGGAAACAGCTGCAGTTCCACAACAACCACGAGCAGAACCCAAGACTGTACCAAAGGAACCCAGCATCTCCAGAGCACGTGAGCGGTTCCTATTTTTCTTCTCAATACTTGTTGCCTTTCTGCGTAGTTGTAGTGGTATAGAAATTAACGTACATTTGCTTATCTACCGTAGTTTCCCTTTGTTTCAATATTTGAAAGGTCACTGCTAGTGATAATAATGCTTATGACATACTGTGAACTGTGAAACTGTCAGACACAGTTATCATTCTGTGAAAATCTAATACCATTGCAAACTTCTTCCTGTCCTCTGTCTGGGATTTGCTTCAGCAGCCTTGCACAAAGCCTTGTCCATCCAAAACCTGAGCCAGATTGAAAGACCGTGGGAGAATGTCACCCTCAACCGCTGTCTCTTTGTGGCCATTACCATCCTGGTGCTCACCTCAGGCTTTCAGAGGCTTCACGGTAAGTAATCTGGCAAGAAATGTTGGGCCAGATTGAAAATGACATGCCTGCTGTGGCTGAGTGGTCTCTTTTCCACGACACAGAAACTCTGCGTGGTCAGAGGGCAGCCGAGGAAGAGGAAGATGTTAGATTGACAGTGAGACGGTCGGGAACATTACGTCACAGAAGACCACCACCAGAGGTAAAGAGGCCTTTGTGATTGGTTTGTTTCAATTCTCACATCACCCAATATCAAGATAAACAGCTGTAGTGCATCACAGTTTGGACTGTGTCGACTACTTTATGCCTTCTTCCCTCTCTAGCCTGAGACAACTCTATGGGATGTCATGTTCTGGTGGCTGCCAGACCTCGATGATGAAGAGGATGAGGATGAGGAGGATGATGGAGAGGTCAAAAGAGGAAAGTCAAAGAGGGGAGCAACAGCACGAGTGTCAAGAGGTATCAGAAACAGGCCACTGCCAGACAAAAAACTCTTGAAGCAAAAAAATGGGAAACAGAAGGACAGAAGGGCCAAGAGAGGCAGGGATGAAGAATCCAAACACAAGCAAGAAAGAGATGGAACAGATGAACCCGAAGAAGAAGACTTTGAAGATGAGGATGAAGAAAATGAGGAGGCTGTGCCTAAGAAGAACAAAAAGTCAGAGAAACAGATAGAGAAGAAAAAGACTCAAAAGGGATGAGTTGATTCATTTTACCGTGGCATACACCAACTCATTTTCTTTAGTTTTCATCTGAATTGATTTGATAACATTTGTTTAATGGTAGAAATATTGAATTCAGTGATAGATTTTACTGACAAATACCACTGACACTCAGAAAAATATGCTTTTAGTTAAATGACTGTACAAAATCAATGTCAATTCCTGGGTTCCAAATCTAAAACTATTTTTTTCTTGCAGTATGTACTGTATCTGCCCTTATGCAGAGTGTACGGTTTCATGCAGTGTGCATACAGTTGGGACATACTATTCATCATTGCACCTTGAACTTTCACCCTCTTGCATCCTGAAGTCAGCATTATGAGATTTATCGTATTAATTCCAAACATGTCTCAATAAATTTGTAGTACTTCACTTGAATACACTGTCATTTGTCAAGGAGCTGTTGTCTGTGTGCTCTTTCAGGAACTCAGCTGATATTTTTGGCATTCTATGTATTGGAACATACCTAATCTTTTCTAGCTCACTAAATAGTGTAATAGTATGGGTATCAGTTTATACAGTACCTACTGTGTTTGTTGCTTTGCAAAACAGATGTGATTCTGTGTAACTGAGTTTTGTCTTAACTGTAAAAATATTTGCATTGTCGCTAAATGTAATGGGCTGACTGCATTATGTAAAATCTTAATATGACCATTAGTTTCCCTGTAGTGTTGAGAGACATATAACATTCTTAATAAACTGCCTACCAATTCTGCCAGCCTATCTGTCTTAATATACAGCTGGAAGGGAATCAGCAAACTACAGATTAACTTTGGGCTATTAAAAATTTTACCCACCTAATATCTTTTTAATAAATCCGAGCTTTGATCCTAATCAGCGACTTTAAGCTACATACATAGATGTGTGTGCATGTGTGTTTTATGCTATGTATATGCATGTGGTGTCTTTGTTGAAACAGATTTTTAGACAAAAATGTTTTTCTCCACAGAATTTAATTACAAAAACAGCAAAAAGATGAAAAAAAACTTGAGCTAATTTCAGTCATAGCTCAACATCCAGAATCTATGCATTTATACAAAACAGTGTGGTCATATAGGCTGCCCAACACATTTACGTGAACCAAACAAAAAGTATAAAATTTACTCCATCTTTTGTAGAAGTAATCAAACTGAATATACCTGCAGTATCGAAAGGGAGATGGACACTACAGACAGGCAGGATGGTGCGACTGCACACCATGAAAAGCCCCATGACACACTAGTCAGGGATTAATTATTAGATATTGAAATGCCCTCAGGAGGAGGCGGCCTCATTGGCATGGGGGGCATGGGCATCTGAGGGGGCATATGGGGGGCACCTGGGGCACCAGGTGGGAGAGGGGGGACAGACATCCCTCCTGGTGGGGGAGGAGGCATGGAATCATTTGGTGCGCGAGGTCCAACACTGCCACTCATTAGGGGAGGGGGACGCTTCACACCCGCAGGTGGGGGTGGACCGCTGGACTGGGGAACAGCTTTCTCCATTTTGAAGTGGAACTGCAGGAAGAACTGAAATGAAAAATAACGTAAAAACAGTTAAACCACAAGTTAACCTCCAAATTAAATGCCTTGGTTGGATTTTTGAGCAAAATAAAAATAAAAGTAAAAACTGCACATCAGTTTATCAGTACCTGTTTGGTTTCTCTGTTCCAGTGGGTCCAGAAGCGGTTTTCTGCTTTATCAATTTCTCTACTGGGGACCTAAAAGAGCAAAGAGGTTTACATTAAGTCACTGCAACAAGAAAATTATTACCCAGAGCACAAGAGAAGTGCAGTTTCCACTCACCTTAAAGGCAATAGTCTCATACGGTTCAGCAGCCAAGAGCAGATACTGCCAGCGACGATCAGGGGGCTCGATGCGCTGTTCATACGCAGACATGAAGCGATGCCTGGGACCGATGCCTTCAGCAATCTCTGGGTAGTCAATCTGATGAACAGAGAAAACCAAAATAAGCACTTTAAAGTTTGTCTTGGACAGTCAGATCTCTATTGCTTAAAATGATATGGCACAGCTTAGTTTGACTTGACTTGTTTAACATTTTTTAAGAATTCTTTTGCCTCACTGCCTTCAGCCTTTACAAAACAGCTAAATGCTGAGAATCAAGAAAAACACTCTTTCAAAACAATTTATTGTTGCCGTGTTTGTTTGTTTGTTGCAGTTTTACACTGTGTAGCTATAAAGATCATCTTAGAATTTCACTTACATTAAGGAGAAACTGTCTGCTGTGGAAAACAAAATCCAGAAAAGCATCTGGTACCAAAAGTTAGTTGAGCCACATCGAGCCATACTACACAGCGGCAACAAGGCTTTTTTTTATGTTGCAACATCCTGATAAATAAGAGACACCCAGCTGTTACAAGCTGTTTGTTCAGCTGCTTACATTGCCAGCAATGAGTGGGGATTGAGAAGCTGGAAAATATCTTTTTACACTTCTTCAGCCATCAGTGGTGAGACAAGACGAAACTGAAAAGCTAAACTTGGCAAACCGAGTACTTAACTAGAATCTTTTGTAAGTGGAGATTTGAAGTTTTCGTTTTAAAATCTTGCTAAAATAACAAAACCATATCAAAGTGATACAATTTAAATATGAACTTTAACTAAGCACACAAACCTGGAAAAGTAAGGACTGCTGTCCGGTCTCTGGGTCCCTCTGTTTAGTTACTGTGAAAAAAGGAAAGGCAAGGACCGATAGATTAAAATACATAACATCTGCAGTTTAACAATTAGAGATCAGATAAATAAGGATTTAAAAACACTCTGTCGGCTCACCTTTGTATCCTGGTCGACCAATTTTGACAAACTTCTTGACCTCAACTTTAACCTTTGCTGGAGCTGGCTGAGCAGGAGCTTCTTTGGCTTCCTTGGCTGCTCTCCGTGCTCTGAAACAGACAATACGCAGTTTTTAGTGTTTATCAACACACTGGTCACAGTGACTTGCACTGTGTCAATTCACAACAAACATGAAAATGGTGAGCTGACAAACAATGAAGATATGTGAAGCTGTCCCATGGTTTCATAAGTTTATCAGTTATAAGAAAGTGAGGTAAAAGAACGAGTTATGGTCAACAAAACTTAAACTCAGCACATCTGGACGGGATAAAGACGAGATGTGGACTTACAAGTTGGTCTGATGCTTCTTTCCCTGTGTGTGAGCCAAGTAGCTGCCCTGCAAATGCAGAGGAGAGCAGTTTGTATTTTTACTGTTTCAAACAGGACACCTGATTGACAAAAAAATTACACTAAGTGTACACAGTTTTTAGATGTGCCTCCTCACCTCATTGTTATGAAGCGTCAAGCAGAGTTTGCACTCGTACGATCCTAAATGATTCTTCATAAAGTAGGGATCTTTGTTGATGTCAATGGTCTCCAGAGCCAGCTGACGTAACCGCTCTCGCCGATCACGGTTACTCTCGGAGGCAGATGCCACCCCACCGCTCCCCGTCTTCCCTCCAGCTCGATGCTGGAAATCCATCTTTGCAAAGTGATGTTCTCAATCACACAGACACACACGCACCAGTTTACCTCGTCAACACTGGTGAGGTGCTTGGAGTAGAGCCTTCCTGATTATCTGAGGAAAAGCAAAGTGCACGTTGCTGCTAAAAATGTAAATACAGGAAGATACTTACTGATATTAAAGGGCTATTCACTCCTGGATTACTTCTTAGCTAGAAACTGTATTTGCTGTATTGAGAACTTACTTTATTATAATATGGAACTATTCTGGACTGCATTATATGTGTTTTAAAAACAATACAATGACTCCTCTGACACTTCTTGGCTGGGTTTTTGTTTTATGCTTACTTCCTTTGAAAGGGAACAGTCTGCTAACTTAGTTAAAAGTAAAGTAAACGGTAACAGCCTACTTATTAACCCAAGTAACTATATCTTATTAAAAGCTTGACATATTAAAGTCGAGATGGAAGTTATATCACGCTACACCAGAAATGTAAGTTACATTATCCAATGTTCAGTGATCTCTACTGAGGTTAGCTGTACTAGGTTAGCATAACGTAACTCCAGCTAATGATTTTATGCATTATGTGAATGCTAATGCTAAGCTAACCGGGCAACCAAGTAGTTCTTAATAGATTTTAACAAATCTAAATGGTCGAACGGCATGTACAACATAGCTCGCTCTGTAACGTTACACGTAACAATGGACTGGCTGATCAAACGAGAAAATGATAGCATACATGAGGAGATAATCATTAACAATGTTCTTTATCAAAATAACTCACCTAGCTACTCCACAACGTTTGGATCGTGCAAGTGTTGATCTACTGCGCATGCTCAGGCAGTTTCTTCTTCCTCTTTGGTATTCGGTGGTTGGCGAACAGCTTCCGGGCTACCGCCACCTTCTGGAGGGCCTGACAAAACAATAATGGGCCACGTAGTGATGCGTTCACATTGCTCACCTTCCTCTTCATATTTGTTGAATTACAAGTACACTGAAGTACACAAGTAGCACACGACATTACATAACCTTGCCATGTTAAATTTTTTCCTGACACTTTTGGGTCAAAAGCTGTTTTCAGCTCATATGTCGGGCTGTTCTGACTCAACACTAAGATTTTCATACTTCTAACATTAACTGGTCTAAAATAAGAGGGGATGCAGTTCTCAGCATGCAATAAACAACACATCTGCCAGATAATGCATCCAAACTGCAACTTTACCTTTAGAGATCAATGAAGCAAAATGTTTTTGAGCGCATGTGTATGTGGTACTGAGGCTCACAGTATATAGGTCAATGAAGCCATTGTAGCTCTGCAATTAATTAATTCTGCCCTTAACACTCGACATGACTGTATTTGACCTTTGAAAGTAAGGGTGTAATGATACATCGCTGTATCAATGCATACGTTTATATTTCTACGATACAACTACATTGATAGGTAAACAACAAATGGGTCTTCTGGTTGACTTGTATTGATCTAAAATTGTTTTTTGAAGCAAAAATCAATTGTATCAATGTTAAGAATTAGTGCGTTGTATTTCGCGTTGTTATGTGGATGTGGTTTTTGCAATAACAATGATACATAATTATAAACTGTACTCCAGGTCATTCTTAGATGTTCTGCCTTGTGTGTTGCCTCAGCAACGTCTCTTCAGATAATGACGGTTATTGGCAGGGAAGAACAGGAGATTTTCAGTCCGCTTTTGCTCTCCACACAGATTGAACAGAGGCCTTGTACTGAATGTTTGTGTAGTTCAGTGTATCAAGCTTTTCCAGTGTTTTACCTCTTTGCCTATGCATAGAAAAATGCATTTTCTGTTCCTCTATTTTTTGCAAAAAAAAAGTTAACACATGGATTTTTAGACATTGAATCGTATCATATTGTATCGCTCCAAATGAGCCTATATCATATCGTATCGTATCGTTATTAAAATGTATCTTCGCCCCCCTATTTGAAAGTCATCTGTCTGCATCTGAAGACACCTCAGAAACATGATCAAATATTACTCGCACTGACTCTAATAAAACACTGATGACTCTAAATATTCAGACACTAAAGCCATTTAATTTTTTCTCGCCCACACAGAAAAGTTATATCGTTTTCAACCGTTAGATATCATTACGCCTGTCAGTTTTCACTGCACCTGTGCACGCTCCCGTGAGGTGCACGCAATTCTCGGCAACGCGCTCTTCCCTTACTTTGACCCTCACCATGTACCGTACAATTGCAAAGAGGAGTGTCACGGAGAAGGCTGTCCGGTGTGTGTGGCGTGAAGAAGACGTCCAGCACAGCTGTGTAGCCTGGCCGCAGATATGACCAAACACACTCCGTCGCAATTTAGGAACATAAGATAGTCAGACAGCGACGTTTAGTCGACTGAAGAGGCGACACTTTTACTACTTCCTGCTATCGTTTCCTCAGCCCGTTGTTGTGCTTTCTCTCGGTGGAATGGCTCGGCCGTAGCGACAGTGAACTGCCCTCGGTGTGTGTTTTACTGCGTCAGTCACCGTGATGCGTTTCAACGAGAAGGAGCTGGTCTTCCTCAGCCGCCAGCCCTCGGAGAAGGCAGCTGAGCTGGGGATGCGAGGACCCAAGAAAGGAGACGGTAACGCATTTTACTACGACCCAGCGCTTATCAAATGTACTTCCGTTTCATGTAACGTCAGGGCCGACAAACATCACTCATAGTTTGTGTCATATACCAGCAGTGGTGACGACAGTAAATGACTCTGTGTCTGTGTTGTAAAGTTTAACCTCAGTTCCCCTTTGATGTCGTGCAGTTGTAAAGAGGAGGCTGGTGAAACTCGTCGTGAACTTCCTCTTTTATTTCCGGACTGATGAGGAAGAGGTCAGTTTAATCACCTGAGCATACAGCATTTATTCATTGTTTGACCTGATCAAGTAAAACAGTTCCTGTAAATGACAAACACTAACTGCATCTTCCATTTTGTTTTTATTTGTCAGCCAATTGGAGCTTTGCTGCTGGAGCAGTGTCGTGTGGAGAGGGAGGACAGCCAGACCTTCTCTATTGGTGAGCCTCTCAGTTACATTATATATTAATAACGCATGCTTACTTGCTGAATGGTTTCACAGCAGGGCTGCACGATTAATCGATATTTAATCGATATCGCAACATGGCCCACTGCGATGTTCAAATTGCATCCAGGTAAAATTATGTTTCAGGAGAAATGTGGGTCAAAAATGTCATTTAATTCAAATGTTGTGGTGCTGCAGAGTTGTCTTTGCCCACACATCACATTCTGCAGGCTTAAGAAAACATCTTTGTTTGGTGAAGATCCCTTCAATAATCACACTATCATCAATTTAATATATTTTTCAATGGAAATTAGTATAAGGATTTGAAAATTCTAATTTCCTCTTATATCTCAGTTCATATCGCAGTCGCTAAATCAGTCCAAATAATCTCAATTAGATCATTTTTCCACAATCGTGTAGCCTATTACACAGTCTTTTGTTGATTTGTCACTGAATAATAATGGAGAAATATGTCAAATGCCATTATTTCTTACTGTATGTCATAATCACCGTTTGTGCTCTTGCATGAAATTCTGAATAACTCAGTGTTTCTCTTTGTAGCGTTTCTGGATGAAGCAGAGAGAAAGTATCTGTTTGAGTGCGACTCTAAAGAGCAGTGCGGCGAGTGGATAGATGCCATAATCAAGGCCAGGTAGGCCAGACTTTATATACATATAAATGTTTAATAATCTGCAGGAACAGCCCTCTTACTCACAGTTTGAGGGAAAGTCCAGATCAAAGTTGATACTTGATACAGTGCAGAGATCTGTTCAGGATCTGGTGACGTGTGATTCGTGGGCAGTTCTTTCTTTTTAAGGACTCAGTCATGTTTTTCTAAGCAGAATTTTTAAAAATCAAAATGATACTTGAAATAGCCATCAGACGTACCTTGGGGTTAACAGTACACACAATTTTCAATTTGATACACAAGACAATTTAAAAAAAAAAGAAGTTTAGATTACTCTCTTGCTTTTTATATTTCAAAATCTCAACAGGTAACAGTGGGGCATTAAATTTTGCTGTATAACTTGAAACATTCATACATGCCTGTGGTCTCTGAGCAGTGTGTGTGTTGTTTTAAAAATCTGATTAAACGAGTGAAAATAATGGCAAGGTTCCAAGAGTGTGTTTTCCACGACTGAATGCAGTAACAAATCTGAAGCAATAAATATTGTTGTGTCGTTGATTGTAGCTTCAGCGGGACTTAATGTGTAGTGAGATGTGAAGTTGAACAGCTTGCACCTCTGTGTGTTTAAGCCTCCAGTAACGGAATCACGAGTGAAACTGTCGCAAACGAATAATGCAGCTGTTTCTAGAAACATAATGTCAGCATTGTTACGTTTGTTGAACAGTCTGACTTAGTCATCACTCCTTGAAAAGGGTACAAAGACAGTATATGCTTAATGTTTTACCGCTTCAACTCCTTTGATTTTTTTTTTATAAATACATAATTATTCTGAATTTGATGCTGTTAACACATTTCAGTAAAGTTGGGACAGGAGCAGCAAAAGATTTGCAAATTTGTGGAATGTTGAAAAAACATACCCGAAACATTCCACTGATAGACGAGTTCATTGGTAACATGTGACATGTGATGTATCATGATTGGGTATGAGGGATACATACTCCAAAAGATTCAGTTGTTCACTAGCAAGACTGGGGTTATGATCAACACTCTGTGAAATGAATAATTGTATAAAGGATATAACTGCTCTACATGGGCTCAGTTGTCAGCAAACACAGTTTGTTTGCAAATGATTGCATTCTGTTTGTCAGGATAAAAGATGTTTATTATCAGCCCAGTAAAATTCCGTAGCTTTCTTTTTTCTGTTTTCTTTAGTCTATATTACTGTTATCTATTTTATATTTTTTATATCTATATAAAACAGGGACGTATGAAGGGAAGAAATATGAAAACGGCAATAAAGTGAAAGTGGAATATAAATAGCAGTGAGCAAACAGCAGTAAGCGTTATAAAAGCAATAAAAGGTACATATGCAGTCATTAATGGGTATCACGCAGATGGTTAGATTGCACTTGTGTTTGTCTGTGTCTGGTGTGTGTGTGTGTGTTTATGTGTGTATTATTTATTCTGGAGTATCACAGCCTGGGGGAAAAAGCTGTTCTTCAGTCTGCTGGTGTGTGATTTAGGTGTCCTGTATCTCCTCCTTGAGGGCAGCAGGGAGAACCGGCTGCTGTGTGGGTTCATTTTACACAGCATCCCAATTTTTTGGGAATCGGGGTTGTGAAATGCTCCCAAGCAGGGGATGATCTTAGAGCCTAGAAATCTTCTTTTTCTTTTTTTGTTTTCCCAACCTTCCTTTGTGCGTACTGAGTTGAACAGCACTTTAATTTTCAACATATGCCTCGATGTTCTGTGTGAAGGCCTTAGTAGACTAATGAAGCTGCAGTGTTTAGATTTACAGGACGTGCTGAGCCCAGATTTGGTTTATGTTATAAGCCTACTTGCAGCCTTATTTTTATAATTTGTTTGAACACTAATTCTTCCCTAAATGTCAAATTAATTTGTCATCTCATCTTTTGCAGTTATGAGTTCATGAGGAAGAACCTGATATTCTACCGAACGGAAATCCACAGGCTCACTGGCAAGGTGAGACCCTTCACAGCAACGTGTTAATACACTAAATGCTGCACAGATGGTGCTTCAATCGAACACACTGTGAAGAATTTACACAAGTGTTAAGTGTAGAGGGAGAATTGGATATAGGATCATCTTAAAGGACCACACCAGTGTCAACATCAGCCACATAGGTTACGTAAACCCACACATTTTTTCTAAAATAGCTTTATGTGTGAGATATCGTGTCTGTTTACATTTTGTCCATATTTGCTAAATGTTACAGAAAGGGCCTTTAAAAATTAGTAAAAAAAAAAAAAAAATCTGCAAAAATCCTTAGTTCTAAACAACAGCAGTTTCCAACAAAGTGTTTGAAAAAAATCTGTTTTTAAGGTGATCAGATGTGATTTTTGGATGCCGAGCTTTTGTTTTGTCACAGTTCCGCTCTCTTCTCCATCGTGCGCTCTCTCTCTGCAGGACCCCTTGGAGCAGTACGGCATATCAGATGAAACGCGTTTCCAGGTCAGCAACGGACAACTCATGGCCAGAGATACCTCCTCCCTGTAGAGCAGCGTCCTGCGTCCAGATGTGCTTCATTTTCATTTTCAGTTCACCCTGCCATTCAGACATTCACTCCTCACTGGCTTGAAATCGATGGCATTACCATAACCACACAAGCTTTTTTAGATGGTCACTCCTTTGGATGTACATTGTGTAGCTCCAGAGTTACAGTGGTTCTTATACAGATGTTATGCAAGGGTATCTGAAGCCATGCAGAGCAATAACTCTGATCGATCATTTTATGTCATTCTCAATCGTCACAGATAATGTAGAGCTGTTAAAAAAAAAAAAGAAGTTTGTGGGATTTTACAGGCCATTTTCTTTATTATTTTTCCGTCTATTCCTTGATTCATTGTTTTTTTTTCCTGTATAAAAACGTTTTATTTTTTGATTTTTATTAGGCATTCTGTACTAGTAGGTCATGTGATTTTTAGAGCCTTTGATTGTACTTTATGCTGTAGAGCCACGGCTGTTACTTTCTAATGAGGACTATTAGTAAGATTAAAATGACATTGATTAACAAGAATCCCTCAAGGACATGTGAACATTTGCTGTAAAAACTAGTGTTAATCACAGTTTAAAGAAACTTAAAACATATTCTGCCCCATTCAGAAAACCTCGACAGTATTTACTGTCCCGATTTGGACTGCATGGGCCCCTTGATGTGCTGAGATGAGCCTCCCATTTCACTCCATGTTGCTTGTATGAAAGAAAATGTTTAGCTATTTTAATATGTATTAATCATTTATTCCATTTAGACTGTTAGGTTTTGAAATCTGTAATTTTGCACATTTCTGAGTGTTGAGGGTTTTTTTTATTAGAATTTAAATAATTAACTTGAATCTACTGTACATTTTCTGTGGCACTTTGAATCAGATTCCTTTAGATAAGCTGTTGGACCATGTTGGGGTAACAGGCTCTTGACATGTATATTACAAACAACAACAGAGTTGCAGCTAATGGTGCGTTGACTTTTGTTTTTCTTTGACACACTGTTTGGCTGTATCCTGTGTATTTGTTTAATGTTGATTTCACATCAGGAGTTTACACCAACAATCAACAAACAGGATAATGTCTTTGAATGTGTCTCTATTGAAATTTTTGCACTCAGAATCTGTTTTTTTCATCAGGTTGTATTTGTTTCACAGGCATTTCTTTTTTTTCTTTTTTCTTTTTTTTTTTTACTTACTAATAAAGCCATTGAAAAGATACTGTAAATTAATAACTTGTGTTTTGACTAGAATGATATTTGCTCTCAGAGGAAATCACAGATCACCATCACATAGGTTAAAAATTTGAATCATTATCAATATTAGCTTTAGAAAAAAGTGATTATCTGGTAAAAAGCTGATACATACTTTTAATTGGCACTTTGAAAATTGTTAATAAAAGCAAATAACACATAGTCAAATTTGAGAGTATGTTTCTTGTAGTAATAATAATTCAAGAGGGGACTTATAACCAGGTAAATTTTTGATTTGTCAAATGTTTTCTGTTTTTTGTTAATGTTTGCCTCTGTGACAGCACAGAAACTCAGCTTCACATGGTTTATCTTTTGCTGAAAATGTGAGCGGCGGTTTACTGATAGGAGGCATTGTGACTGTGACACGTTTCCTTAGCAACCCCAAATGTGTGATTCAAAATCAGCGACGTCACGTCTTTCCCGTGATGCCTAGCGAGCCTGGAAAGCTAGCTAAAAGAAAACATTTGGATTTTACATGTCCTCCCTTTACGACTAAAACGCAGAAAATAAAATATTTCAGTTGGAATTGACACCGCGAAGAAAAGCAATTCAACGGCGCGGAACGGGAGGATTTTATCGGGGCGCGGTAGGTGTTAATTTAAGTGTAGGTTGTGAACAAACAATGTTGCTAACGCATTAGCCCGACAGCTAGCGAATCTTACGTTAGGTAAACCAGCTGAGCTAGCGTCAGCATTAGCACAGCTCTGTACTATGGATGATTGAATTAACTTGGTTTTTGAATCGTTTGTATCTAACGTTAACGATTACACATCAGTAAAAGCACAGTAAGTTTTTTTTTATTCCTAGAATTATCAAACAAATGTACAGTTATGATTTGCCAGGTCTCTCAAAGATAAGTTAATTTTAGTGTTGTTAGCAAAACACTGAGCCCCAAACGCAGCTCATGTGTAACGTTACTGAATACGAGCAGGTTTGCTTCAAGTTAAATGGTGGAATTGAGATTTAAAGCAGATTCCTGACCATGCAGTTGACTTGTTTGTCTTCATAATCACAACAATTGATCTTTATACCAGTTAACTGAGGTAACTTGAACGTTTTGTTACACAGATAATTTATTACCACAAAGCAATTACGATGTTATGCTCAGACGGTATGCTCAGAATGCTTCTTGAAGTTGCCTGTTAGTTAAGTCGATTATTTTACTTTCATCCAGTTAATATTTAATAATAACAAATGTCATAACGTTACATGTCGACATCATAGAAACGTCTTGTGATTGTGTTATATTCATTATACCATGGGTTTCTCATCAAATAACACGGCTTGTCAGTTAGCCGTCAGTTGTGGTTGAATTGAGCACAGTGTAAAATTATACATTGCACTTTTGCAGAAACAATTCGCCTGTTTGTTGAATCGTAGATCTGCAATAAAATCTTTAACAATACTTTGATAATCAGTTTATTTTGAAGAAATTCATCAAGCAAAGGGCCAAATATGTGCAGGCTGCAGCTTTTAAACGTGATCTGTTTCTGCTTTTGTCTCTTTCGCATTGTGTAAAGTTGAATATCTGAGAGTTTTGGACAGTTGGTTGGACAATCAAGCAGTTTGTAGACATCAGCATGAGCACTGGAAATTGCGATGGATTATTTTCCCAGTATTTCTTTATATTTCATAAATTGAACTAGTAAATTGGTTGATGTATTGTTTGATTGTTAACATGAATAACTGATACTTTCAGTGCTATTCAACATCGCAGCTTTCTAATCTCTTACGTTTACGCTGTCTGTTGAGAGTTCAGTCACTCAAGATTACAAGAAATAAACAAGTTGTAACTCTGAAATTACCAGCATCTGTTAGTTACCTGGCTGTAATCTGACTTGTGCCTCCAGTAAACTGTTTCATGATTGTTTTGACCAATCTTATCTGTTTTCAGGCATCATGGATCAGGACTATGAGTGCAGGCTGCTCAGGCAGATCAATATCCAAAACGAGAATGCAAGCCCCATAGTAAGTACTATATAATGCACACACTTGTAGTTTTTTGTCTATTTTGTTAGGGTTGTTTTGATGCCAGTATCAAAAGCCTTCCAATACAGCCTAAATGCTGTATGTAGTATCAGTAAGTACATGAGTCTATGAACCAACCTTACATCACACAGTCCCAGCAGCTTCCATACACCTGTCTGCAACCAGCAGATTTTTGACTGGATAAGTAGTACTTATCCATAGATGGTAAGTGACTTGTGAAACTTCAAGCACATCCATAACGTAACATCCATGCTGGGTTATTTGTACACACCTTTTAAAAATCATAATAATTTGTACAAATATAACAATAATTGGGATGTCGAATTTGGGGCAAAGTCCATCTGTGAGATATATTATTCTTATTGGCTGATGGGCTAAAGTAGATCATTGTGCTCAAAGAGAAATGGAGATGAGTAGAGAAAGCAAACAGAGTCGAGAGGACACACATGGAAGCTTCTTCACGTTTTCATCAGTCATTCCACTATATGAATATTTTCACAATGACATGACCATCTGTAATGAGGAAACTAAGGACCACCTGATCAGCATTATTCAGGAGCGGCCAGCTCTGTGTGACAGTGTTAGGCAAACAACAGTTTGTACATCCGCAGTCTGATATCTTGTGGTTCAACTAATGACACCTGCTGATATGGAGACTTATTTCCTGTCAAGCAAGAGTAGACCATAAATGCTAGCTGGCTATCAGCTGTAGTCTTTGCAGTGTGTTCATGTGTAAAAACACAGGCGGTGCATCTGTCAGCCTCTGTCTGCTTTCATTCTTTGATTTTGGTTTGGTGTGTCTGGGACTAAAGCAGGGCAAAGTGGGTGTTACTCAGTCTCAATGTGTTGGAAGAATTAGCGGTTTAACAGGCCAGTCGCTTTCCTTTGACGGTGTCACCAGTGTTGAGTGATAACAAGACCTTACCGGCCAAATGACTGGGTTTTGTGAATGTAGCCTTCTGTTGTTAACACCTCAAACAAATGCACCATCTGCCTCCACAATTATTTCCCTGTTTTGCTATCAAGTTTTCAAATCACTGTCCAAGGCCTGTTTGTGTTTGGCCTCCAGTCAGAAAATGCTCTCTCCTCTCTTGTGTAGAAAGCTGTAGGAGCAGTGCGAGCTCTGACACCCACCAGCTCCCCGCTGTCCTCCCCTAGCAAGCATGGCGATCGCTTTATTCCCTCCCGGGCAGGAGCCAACTGGAGTGTCAACTTCCACCGCATCAATGTGAGTCGTCTGCGATACACTCGGGACTTCACTGTCTGTCCTATCAAAAGAACAGTGTTCTCAAGATCAAAGTGTTGATTATGGTTCTTAAGGAAACATGTTATCCATTAGCATTTTTGTATTTGTCTGTAAATACTTGTACACAACGAGTTCATTGGATTCAGTTGAGAATGATCTTTCTTTTTCTTTTTTTTTCTTTTTTCTTTTTCTTTTTTTCCTGCCCCCAATGTTCTGATACAGGAAATTGAAAAGTCACACAATCAAAACAGGAAAACCAAAGATGGGACAACAGACAGCAACAAAGGTAATCAGTCCACCTTTATACCAAAAAGAGGTAGAGGTGGAGCAGTTAATGCACAGGATTGTGATACAGCACCATTTAATATGTACATTATGACATTGGGCCCTAGTTTCGTGACGCGGTGCAGGGTTGCGAAGCCGGCGCAGTGCAAGTTTTGAGCAATGCAGCCCCGCGCGCAGTCAGTTTGGCAGTTTGGTAGACCGTGCTGTGCCAATATAGGTGTGGCAGCGCAGCAGGGGGAGGTGTCACATATTCATCATGGCGCAGTCAAAGTTTCGTGCGAAAATGCCTCGCCGAGGGTGCGCCAAAAGCTCGCCACCTCAAACCTGGTCTACTCTCAGCGCAAGGCGTGCGCAGC
>JAQLOL010000004.1:10535278-10550335 GCA_029783665.1 Naso thynnoides
CTTGGTCTATAGAGTGTTTTCTTTGCTCAGCATTCCTCTTTTCTCCAGTTTGCACTCAAGGACCCCCCTTTCCTCTCCTTGCTTCCTTCTTTCTTCCCTTCCTTCCTCTCAACTAAACTGTCCCCGTCTTCCCATCCCCCCTCTTCCACTGACTCCCAGTCTTGTTGCATAGCTACCAGCTCAGAAACATACTGGAGATGCAGGACAATCTGTCTGTCTCTTTTCTCTCCCCTCTCCCTTGCAGTGCAAATGTGACTTATTTGAAAGAAAAACACAAATCACTCAGTTGATGCTCTGCGCTACGCGCTTCCATTTTGTCAATCTGAATAGGGTGTAATTGCAAATTGTGCACAGCTTCTTCTTCTTTTTCTGTTTCATTGCATATGGTGAGCAGCATTTATTCTGAGTGCTGTGCTGTGATTCTCTCTGTTCCTCCCCTCCTCCTCCTCCTCCTCCTCCTCCTGTCTCCCTCTTTTGAGAGGAGCTGAAAGGTTGGCATTACAACAACAAAGGAAGGATGGAATGTCAACAGGCTTCAGAGAGAAATGCGTTCAGGGAAACAGAGGGATGGGAATTGCATGTAGTGTCTCCATCTCCAATATCTAAAGTTCACAACCTATCAACACACCTCTAGTGGTCAGATGCTCTGCAACACCTGTGACACAAACACATCCCGAAATGCTCTGCAGGTTTGAAGGCTGCGTAGGTGACGATGAAAAATCGATATATTTAACACCAGTGCCGTGGCGGAAAGGTCTCAATGAAATATTTCAAGGCCTGATCGTGTGACAAGGTTGTCTCTTTCTTTCTTTTATTACAGATTGAAGCAGTGGGTGTGGAGCTCCTAACAGCAATGAGAGGATGCATTGGCAAAGTGTTGGTGGTGCTGAGTGGAAGACTAGTGATTTTGTTGTGACGCTGATCAAAGAACAACAAGTCCCAGTCTGCCTCTCAGCACAAGCAGTGCTCTTCAGTGCGTAAGCTTTAACCTGCACCGACTCTGCAAATCAGAATCTGTTCACATTTCAGTGCTGCCGTTGTGACTGAGTTTTCCTGCAGCTGCAACAATACATGAACTGCCCTTAAAATGTTGTGATGTAGTCCTTGCCTGCAAGCCCCTGTGACAGTAATGTTCAGCTCTGTTAATTACCAGCAAAATTAAATTTAAAAGCATCATTTAGGCAGAGATATTCATGGACGCGAACCATGTGCAGTGAAAACTGCTCCAATACCTCGGGGAAATACAGTAATAATGGCGTACAGCAGTACACGTTGTACAAATTATTACTCATTCAGTTGCTAACCTTCACTTCTGTACAGCTATATCACGTATTGTAATTGTTGATCCAAATGTTCATTTTTCATTACTTCATTTCATTTATTGCCTTTTGTGTTGGTAGAATAAAACCTTTCTCACCTCAGCACAAATGTGACAGCCTTGAATCACCACACACGCACTTTACAACACACACCAGAGCTCCCTAAGCACTCTGGTCTATCCTGGTCCTCTTGCGTCCTACTAACTACACTTCATTCTTCACTCTAACGTATTACTCCTCTCAGCTGAGTCTGGAGGCCTCACTTTAACGCTGGACTTTGTGCAACACTTTGAGTACTTAGAGGAATAAATACACACCACCCATCAATACGAGAAGTCTAAATCACTCTGTTGGCTTAAGTGACTTCCTCAGTCACTGTAATGGCCAGTAGGTAGCATTGTCTTCCTGTGGTGCTTCAGCGGTTTCTTTGGTATAGGTCAGAGTTTTGAGGGAAAAGGTGAATGAAAAAGGGGAGTCAATATCAGAGCTTTAGTGTGGTGAATGCTGAAAATATCACAAAACCAACGATGCAGGCAACCTCTTATTTATTAGCAAAAAAGTGCTGGGAGGATGACCTGACTTTCTGCATGGTGACTAGCAACACGCTAAGCCGCATGGCGCCAGAGAAAGCATTCAGTGTAAACTAGGGGCTCATTGGGATGATGGGATCCGAAAAGAAGTCGAGAAATGAGTGTTACACACATAGTACCTATCGCCCAGTGTTTGGACTGCATACAGCGTGGAAGCAAAGCCGGGCCGATCCTGAGCGCCGATTAATATCAGTAAACAGATCTGAGCAAATATAAGCAACAGTGGCTATGAAGTCTGAGAGGCATGCTCACACACCAGAGAAGACGCATGTCGAACAGAACATGCTCTTTGCTCCAGTGCTGGTATAATATGCTGTGTTCATGTGGATGGAAAAAAAAAGAAACAGACAAAGATGTACATTTAAAATACTTCAAATTACTCCAAATCATCAAGATTTTTAAGTATTGTTTCCAGTTCTACCAACTGCACTTAAATGTGTAAAAAGCATTTAATTTAAAGGGGAATTTAACAGGATAAATTATAGGAAATGAGGCTTTAGACATGAACAATTCAAAACACTGCCACTTGCATTAATTTCTACAAGGTAGCTGTTGGGATCCCCATTTTTCTTTTGGATGACAAACAGTGCGCCCTCAGAAGTCAAACCCAACTAACATAACAAAAGATAATCTTAAAAAAAAAGTCACTTTATGTGCGTAAAATGTTCTCAGATCAATATATGTGAGGACTGCTTGATTTACCATCATTGAAATCCAAAACTGACATGAAGCTGACATGTAAGTTATGTCTTGAATGAGGAATCATCTCCTCTGCCACTCAATGTAAAAAGAATCAATCACGCCACCACCTCCTATTAATAATGATCCCAGACAATGCTTACAGCCACTTTCACTCAGAAGAGCTTGCATCGTTTTAATTAAAAATGCATCGGAGGCTGGTCTCATTCACACCGCGCTCCCTGTAAGTCTCCAGATTGGCAGCATGCTGGTTTTTCATATATAAAAACCAGGGACTGGCTGCCGTTGCTAAGCAACACAAAAGAGTCAAGTGCATTTGTTTATTGGCCAATAAGAATGCAGACAAAGTTTCAAGGTTTCCGAGGAAGGTCCTGTAATAACAAAACTCACGGAAAAAATAGGGCTGAGGATTCTCTTCAAACAACCTTTTATGTAGGCTGCAGTATGTGAGTGAGTGTAAAGAAAATGTTCTTCATTGAGAAGTTTCCGTTCAAAAAGCTCATACAGCTCAACAGCTTTCAGCCTGTTTGGCAAAGAAATAAAAATGTGCCCCTTTCAATGTTGGTTTCCACATAAAAATGGTCAGTTTATCCCTTTTCTCATGTTTAAAAGAGGCTCTATAATTTTAAAAATAAAGAAATGAACAGCAGAGAATAGGACCATTTTATAATACACTCTATATTCCTGGAATGATCAGTTCTGTTTGCACATTTTGTTCAGGGATCAAGGGAAAAAAAACAGCCCCCCCCGCTGTTTTGTAGGTGTCCAGCCTTGTTGGCCCCTGAGCACTTCTGCCCCCCACAGGACTGGGACAGAATCACACATCGCAGGCATAACTAGGCACATATGGTCCTTTATTTGTCCTGAATGAAAAATCAAAGCCACTATGACCTTGTGAGAAAAGATGTGTTCACAGTAAAAGACACTTGAGTTCATAATCATTATGTTTGTACAGTGAAAGCTGTTGCCAAGAGTCCAGAAAGGAAGGCAACGGTAGAAAATAGTGATGAATGTGTAAAAGGAAGTGCTCAACAGGTAATAAATTGCATCAGACACGTTGTCAAGAGCACAGACCTTGTGTAATGCATGTACTCCCTCCTCGTTGTTATTACTATCTGGGCAGCCAGCCTGGCGTGATGGTATGCCAACTGTTCCCCCGCTGTCTGTACTGGCACCCGCTACCAGCACCCTGGCACCCCAGGGAGGAACTCTGGGGGAGGGAGAGGCCGTCAGCAGTCAGCATGTGGCTACATGTGCAGTCAGGAGGAGAGGAACATGTCTGCTCGTCATCAAAGCAGGTTTGACATTTGATGAGCAGACAGATCAACCCTGTTATCAGACATAAGCTCAACCTCACGGCAGATTGCGCTTGGCATTAAATAATTGCAAAGATCTAAGCAGGGTCATCTCTAATATAATTTTGTTGATAATAAATAATTTACTGTACTGTACTGTAGGAGAAATAAAGGCATCTGTCATCAGTATATTTGCAATAAAAAGGAGAGAGCTAGGTCACAGCCAATGCAAAAACATCATCTTAAATTGTTGACTTCATGGAGCATAAGAATGAGAAAGTAAAGAATGGTTAAGATAATGTTTAGTTTATACAGAGTCTCTACCGCTGCAGATATTTAGATGAAATTATCTGCAGTGAAAGTTTATAGTTTCTGCTCCCCTGATTTCATTGGCCTTTCAGTACAGAAGATAATCAGGAATCTGATTAAAATAGGCCACAATAAAGGTGAAGCAACAGAACTAGAGGGAGAGCAATGAGTTAAACTTTATCCAGTTAGTTAATGAACTTTTTAAAGCATGACCCATGGATTTACTTTTCAAACCTAGTCAAGCTTTTGTCCATAGTTTTAGCCATGTTGTCAGACAGGTGAGCATGTTGGTTCAGTCCACCACTTTGGTCCAGACACCATTATCTGTATTTCCATGATAAATCACACAAACGTGCATGCAAGGAAAAGCTGAGACTTTTGGCTAACCCTCAACTTTTCCTCTAGCGCCACTGTGAGGCTTAAATTTGTTGTTTTGGGTCACCTGTGTCAAAAACTCCTGAAGGCTTTGATTGAAAATTGGTACAGAGTACATTCACCATCACAGCATGAATTTTATTTACTTACTCTTCAAGCTTAGGGCAAAGTCTGAGCAAAACCTTGAGAAAATTGGTTCAGTAATTTGATTAATTAGCCAACAAAATAAACATGAAACTAATGACATCTCAGTCAACCTCAGATGTACTTTGTGTTTACTGATTATTACCAAAAGTTAGAATGCTTACACGCAAAACTGAGCTGATGAACATGGTCAACATTAAAAGCAGTGTGCTAGCATCATAGGAATGTTATCATGCTAAAATTTGGATTTAGCTAGTTTTCTCTTTGTTGGCTTGGGGAAGAGTGAGTTTATTATTCATTTTTTGATTTATTAAACTGTATAAAACTTTTAAAAATGTGCACTGAATTTTGGAAAACATCAGTAAGAAAGATGATGAAGCACTGCAATAACGTAACAAAAAAAATAAATAAATAAAATTGGGATTTAGTATCAGATGCCACTGTCTCACATAACAGCTATCAGCTTTTAAAACATGACACACACTACTGCTTTAATGATTTGGCACACTTTTAGCTAATGTCTAATAGCCTGTTTTTGACTGTTATTGTATTGGTAATTGTGTTGTAGAGCCCCTTTAAACATGTAGCAGCTTCTGCAACACTAGCAAACACGGAAGGCCAAAGTGTCAATGTCAGCATCGGCTGTTAAATAAGCTGAAAAGGAAAGAGAGCTGACTAGACTGAGTTTTTGACTCAGTTATCAATAGACCACTATAACAAGCTAGAACACCTATGACAAAATCTTTCTCATGCTGCATCGACCCTCTGCTATTCTCTAACTCTTAGTTGCAAACATCACCTGCACTGCTTACTAGACAGCATGTCAAGGTCTGCTCACCTCCTGAAGCAAGTGTATCTCCTTAACATTTATTCATACATAAAGGTCAATTAGGTTGTTCCGCAGCAATCAAAAAAGTCACACTTGAGCTTAAGTCAGCTTCAAACTGTGCTATTAAAATGTTAGTACTATAATGTGTATTGTTCCTAACTACAGTGTTTGAAAAGTCTAAGGCAGCATCCAGTCATTCTATATATATATATATATATATTTTACTTAAAATATGTTCAGTCACTTGGCCAGTTGTATTTGAAAGAGGTGCTTCATAAAAAACTGCATTGTATTAGAGCTTTTCAGCGCGCAGACTGAGTCCATTCACTGCATTGTATTCACTGCATTTAGAGGTCAAGGAGAGACAACTCTACGCTCATGCAACTGTTTAAAGTGGAAGATTTCACATGCAGTTGTGTGTTTAAGACACACATAGGACCTGCATTTTTGAAAATACTCACATTCTGAATAGGTCATGTGCCACTATTATAGCAACGTAAGACAGACATCAAACTGCTGGTCATGAAATCAAGATATTGAACAATGAATATCACCTTAATGTCTTGAGATCACCCTGAAAGAGGTAAAATATGCACCAGGTCATTATTTCAGAACAGATCAAAAGCATTTCAATATAATATGCTAATTACTGGTGGGTTTTTTTGTTTGTTTTACTAAAATAATAAGGACCCTGTTTTGGATCAGTTCATAACCAATTTAAAGGGAGTCGCTCATGTGCCTGATCTGATAAAAGATGTGTTTACTATGTGATTAAATTCATGTATTGCGAACTCACAGCACATAAACGAGCAAAGACAAACAGCATTTCACAATAACTGGAAGAGAAAATGTTTTTCAAGCAGCTTTGTTTTACGTTCATAAAAATGTCTCAGATTATATTTACAGAAAACACATTTAGGGTCACAATGAACAGGATTTTGAGGCCTGGATATATCATATCATGTCATTCATTTTTGGCAAATAAAAAAGAAAAGACTTCAATCTGAAATACTAAACGATGTCGGTGGCCAATTTAAACTACATACAAATAGTGTGGAGCACAAACACTGATGAAACAACTTGACATCAACATCAGTCTTTTTCATATATTATTATAAGGTAGAAAACTTGCAGTTTACATGAAGAAACAGAACAGAAATATGATACATGATAATTTTTTTTTTTTTTAGAATAATCTGTTGTTTTTTTAAATCAACAATGTGAGACATTCAAGTCTCATCAATGCCTATACACTTTAACTGAAGTCGGAGCTCACTGTGATGGTCAAATTAGCACACTGGTCAAATGAATGTTACTTCTATATTCAACAAACTGAGGCCTACCCATCAACACACATGAAGCACAAGCAGACAAGTTTTGCCAAAATGTTCCCAGCAGCACAGCCAGATACTTCAGATGAAATAAATAGCACAGGCATATAAAAGTGAAATGAAATACGAATAAAACACAGAGGTATAGATAAGAAAGCTGAATTCTTTTAGTTTGATGTGTTGCGTACAAAAAAGTATTAATTTAGAGTTTTAAAGGTTGCACTATACAAGTGAGAATCAACCAAAACAAACGCCTAGCTCCATTTCATCTGCTGGGCTGTACAACTGGTCTCAGACCTGCTTTATTTACATGAAGACAACCCAATAGACATACATTAGGGTCAACTAAAAAGTCAGAATCAAAAACTAACATATCTTTAAATGTGAGAATGAAAGAAGCCTCTGGAGGCTTTTTAAAGATTAAAAAAACAAAACAAAAACAAAATAAACCGGGGCTTTCGATCTTCGGCACATCGCCTCCTAGTGGAGGAAAACTGAAATCTTAACACTTTAACAGGTAACGACTGATCGGGTCAAGAGAGAGCTATCAGCTGAGGATGACACCGCACAGTCGGTACTAGGTGGTCTTCACCAGATCGTAGACGTGGATGTGGACGTCATCGTCGTATTTTATGTAGTACACTGTGGGCTTAGCGGGCACCTGGTAGATGACCAAGCCCGTCCTCTTCAGACCATTATCTGTGACGTACTCGACCTGTTTACCCACAAGGCTCTCTGGTTCCTCACCGGGCTTCCTGTCTGCCGGCAGCAAGTGTTTGTTCTCTGGGGGACAGAAAAATAAACAGCCAAAGTAAGTCCAATGTAACAGGAGTAGGGGTGTAAAGCTGTGTTCAGACAGAATGCAATCAATGCAAATTCCTAACAAGTAATGCCAGTGACGCATGAGACAACACCACAGGATCATATTGTCTCCAACTGTGCCATTTGCTTAAGTGAAGCCAATACACACAGCTTGCTAATATTCGACTGTTCACAGGAACGGGGGACTGAACATTTTTTCTGTCATTAACTACAGCCAATATAATCATCACTGATGTACTGTATTAGTTGTGGAAGTCTGAAAAACGATGGGAAACTTAATGACATCGTGTCTGTGTTCATAACACAATTCAGAGGTATTTGAAGTCTTGTTTTACAGCTCCATGTATCCACACAGTAAGTTATTTTGACCACTGATTCAACGTCTGGACGTCGGGGCGTCAGGAGAATCTCGACACTGAATGGCTGCCACAACACAGCGTCACATGCATTGTGTCTGATCACGTCTTTGCATTGACTGTAAGTAATCTTGGGGAATTTGCAAAATCCCTTTCTGTCTGAACGCTTAAAACGTCAACAAACTCAAGTCACGGTTCCAGACATGCCCAACCGCTGACACCACTGCTGCTTCACTACTGTTATCTCTTTTACTTTCACTTCGTGCTGTTTATGACCGGCCCTGTCCCTTAAAGGAACAGCAACAACACACATTTACCCTCCGACAGGAATCCCTTTTTTCGTCTCCAAAATCTCCACTTTTCTTCTTCTTTCTGTTTGCTTTGTGTTCTGTGTTGTCACACAGTAATTTAGCTGGTACTGCTGAATGTGCGCTCTACATGGCGCATTCAGGGGCTGCTCATGATTTACATTCACACTGAAAATTTCCAAAGAAGAGAATATGTCGACTGGTCTAAGGAGAAGTTTTTCTTATTAATCTTTGTAGGATGATCCTATGCAAGCTAGTCAGTTAGCAAACTTAATCTTTCTTCATCCTGTTCTTCAGTGTTCTTGATATTATGATTGCAGTTGATTTGACATAACACAAAAATGTTTACCTGTTTTTTTCTTGTTCACTCCCAAACCCAAAAGAACGAAATAATTAAACCCAACAAAATTGTTTTAAATCTCACATACTGTCCCTTTTAGCAGCTAAGGTTAAATTTTTGCAACATTGCTTCAGGGTTAAGATAGTTATTTGCAGTTTGAAACTGAACCTTATACCCCTGCCAAACAATGTTATTTTGTGTCTTTCAGTCTCTGACTCCTTAGAATTTTCTGTTTCTTTATGATGAAACATGAATGCCCCTAACAGAACATACGCTTGTACCATTAAATCAAGCAAAAACTCAGCACAAAATGTTCCTAAATATTCAAACAAAAAAACAGCAACAGAGAGATTAGTGTTTTGTAATGACGACTATGTAAATTTGTCCTGATCTCTTCCTCCCACCTTTGAGGAGTATTTGAAACATGAAATTGACATTTTTATGCACACAAACAATGAAGCTGTAGTTACTGTACCGGATTCAGGCAGGACGCGTAGATCCCCGTCCTTATAGTCGTCCCACAGCTGGTACATGTACAGCACCGGGTCCTTCTCGTAGGTGATGTAATACCAGTGGGTCATGATGGGGGCTCGAGACAGCACCATGCCTCGCCACTCGTTTTTCTCTCCATCCTCCTTCTCAAACAGATGCTCCACAGCTCGGCCCACCAGCTCCTCGGCCCCGGGAGGCACCTTGATCTTATTGTTCACTGAGGGAGAAAGACGCTTTCATCAGCCCATTAACCAGAAAACAGTACTGATCCCGAAGAGAGGTATTGATGATAACAGTTACATTTGACAATGAAATATTTATATTGCGTTAATAATACACACATGACAACATTGGATAAATAATATAGATTCTTTTAATCATTTTTCCCCCCTTTCTGTTTTTTGTTTTCAAAGCATGTGGCAATATAGCAGATAATTATGACTACCACACACCATAAAAGGACAAAATTCATTCAGAGTGATTGTTCTTTTTTTCACTCAATAGTGCACAGTTTAGGTAAAAGACTCTTAACAGCGTCCTACACTCATGTGTGATTCATTTGCCCAAAAAAGAAACAAAATGTGCAATTAACAAAGTTATAGAGGATTCAGACTTCATTTCAATTTTTTACGGATCTCGTAGTAACATTACTGTCATAAATTCTTTAGGTCACAATAATCACCTGATGGCGTGACAGCTCTCATCCCTCATGACACATTTAAGTAGGACATTCAAATATTATAATATTATCTTTCAATGCTGACAAAGCACCAAAAAAAAACAAAACCCTTTACAGTCCGTGACAGATTATCATTATTTTAAAATATTAGCTTTATATCAGCTCATTGAGGAAGGACTTCTTTTAAATGACTGAATAAAAATTGTTGACTGACGTTTAAAATAATTAATTCCTCTCACTAAAAAAAAAAGTCCAGTACTGCTTAGGCTGAAGTGCATAAATGAAGTATTTGACTGTTTTCAACAACCCACGTATTTATACCCCGACACAAAATAAGTGATAGGTTTCGTGATTTTGTCAACCGTGACAATGAGGTACTAAGAACAAACAAAAAAACTGGGCAGACAGCTTTAGAAACGGCAGTCACAATATTAGCAGACAATCCTAGGAGAAACAACAACTCAAGCTTCGAACTGAAAACCTGAAGGAAAGACCACAATCCTGCTGTTTGACTGCAAAGGGATCACTGTTTACAAAATGCACATGCAAACAAAGGAAAATAAAATGTCCAGAGAGAGACGCTGACACACTTACCGACTTTTTCTGACAACACTTGCAGGTTGGACACTCGGTTATCTTTAAAGAGCTCGATGCCGTACACACAATCAAAGCCGTCATATTTGACCATGTAGAGGGAGCTGTTCACAGTTAGGCGCTCCAGAACGGTGCCTTTCCACTTGGTCACGTTGCCCTTCTCCCTCCAGGTGTGCTGAATCCTTCTGCCCAGCAGGTTGTCAGGGTCTGGGCTCAGAGTCGACGCTGAGCTTTCACTCAGCTCTCCACTGCTACGCTTCCTGTGAGCATGGAGGGAATGAGGTCCATGTTAGTATTAATACCTTAGTTGTAGCTATAAAGTTAAGAGCGCTTTTTGTCGTACTTTATACAATCAATGTTAGACTTCTTAATTAAATTAAATGGCACTGAGCATTTACTAAACATCCAGGGTGCCCAATAGATACATTTACCCCAGTAGTGAGGACTCTATTTTACAGAAATTTCACACAAGGGTGCAACACTTCCACGTATTTTAAAGTTGTACGTGTCATGCTGTCAGTGAGACAGGTACCCCCACTCTAAAGGATAGTTTGGTATTTTTGAAGTGGGGTTGTATGAGGTACTTATGTATAGTCAGATGGCAATCAGCAGTGTCACTCTATTAACAGTGTCAATTGCACGCTAAATTTAGGATTTTTTCACTATTTTAGTTTCCGTCAAACAGCCATTTATTTTGGCGCTACAGTTTTTTAACTGAAGTCCCTCCGTACATTACTACTACCACTTACGCAGTAAACTAAAGCAGTGGAAAAATCCTAAATTTACCATACAGTTGAGCGGATATGGATTTTTTTTGCTAAGCATTTATATATGTGGCTAAAAACTGTTTTTCTCCTAAACACCTCTGCAATATTTCAATGTTTCTTCTAAAAGTGACACCACTGATCATCATCTGCAGAAGGTAACAGAGTGATTACACTTCAGTACCTCATACAACCTCATTTCAAAAATACTGAACCATCTGTTTAATGAGTGACAAATTTGTTGTTGTTTAGTCATCTTTCCATTGACTAAAACTTGCTTTGGTGCATCTAAACACACCAGTACTATTGTGAATAGGACAGCATGAGTAGGAAGCCTTGTCTGAGCCAATAGTAAAGTAAAATGACTCATTTAGCACAGAAGTAGTAGAGCCAATGATGTACCAGTGCTTTAAACCCCACAGATGATTGGCAAGTTGATTATTTAAAACACAGTCCAACCATGCATGACATTATTTTTAATAGGGCACGACCAACATGGGATTTTGGTGGCCATGCCAGAGACCGATATAAGGAAGCAAGAAAATTCTGATATCCTATATATCGGTCGATATTCTTAATAGTTTTTGAATGTGGTTATTCAATGTGTGTGACAAAGATATGTAATGAGGGCAGAATATCTAAAAAACTTAATTTCAAACATCAGCATACTAAACGGTAAACACTTCACTCGATACCAAAAAAATATTGGACGGCGCTCTGCTTGACAAAAATACGTGATTACGCCATTTTAAATTACGAGTCCAAGCATTTTTTCGGCCTTTTAAAACAGTTTTAATACAGGCACTTATTGGACAACATATATGCTGAAACCAATATATCTGCAATAAGCTAATACTGGCCAATCGTATTGGCAAACAAATATATCTGTCAGGCCCTATTTTTTAATCATCATCCAAAAATGAGGGCCAGACATGACAGGCTGAATGACAAATAACATGTCACAAAATTAGACATTATACTTCAAAAGCACATCCAGTGTTATCTGTCTAATCTAAATGCGATTCAGCTTTAGTAAAAATCTGAAGCAAGAAGTATAGACTAAGCAGATTTTTTAATTATGTTTTACCCGAGTTTAATTCCTGTATCCGATAGTAAAACTGATGTGGAAAAACAGGAAACAATGGGAATAAAGTTACTAGAAGTTCACAGATTAGCCTGGAATGATAATGTTATTTCTTAATGTGTCATTCTAGATACATAGTGAACTATATACTGTGAAACACTGTAATAACATCAGGGTCAAAAGAGTTCAATCCGATTTCATCCTACCTGCCCCGTTTCTTTGACATGTTTCCATAAATTCAAACAACCCTGTAAGACACAAGACAATCCAGTTAGTTAACATGACTGGAGCAGCTCACGCTTGCACTCTTCACTTTATTTAACAACTTAATTCATAGTATGCAAAACATAATTAAGTAGTTAATTTGCACCCGACAGTCTCTCTTTACGTAGCCAGTCTGCTGCCCCCAAGTCAGTCATGCAAATTGGCCAACAGACCCGCATTACCGGATGTAAACAACATAACTGCGCCAAGCCTAATGCTAAAGCTAACTAACGTAGCTAGATGCTAATAAAGGCAAGAAGCCTACATGTAAACGTTATATATTCATACAGCTAACCATATGGCTGATAAATGTGTACCTCCACCGAGACTAGCTGAATAAACGCCGACGTGTCGACTGTCGTCGGGACCGTGTCGCTGCAGTTTGTCTAAAATTGGAAACAGCTAAATAGCCCACGTCAATGAATCCTTTCAGTCAGTTTTTACCTGTAATGAGTGACATTTCTGGGAATTTGGCGTCTGTGTTTCCACAGAATAGCTAGCTGAACAAAAGGAAATGCATCGCCATGTAACGTTACGCGCTGATTTTGCACATTGCTTGTAGCCTCTACATTAACGGGGAAAACCACGATGGCCATAAAAATAATTTGGCATTTTTAATGAGACTGATAAGTTAAATATGCGGGAGCCCGTAGGATAAACTGTTCGCCCTACCTGATCAATAATTTCACATGTGTTTGTCTTTGCAGAGCAGATTCCACCACCTAACGCAGGCTAGATACACGGAAACGACCCTATGTGGACTACAACTACCAGAGGAAACTGGCCGCACGCTAAGCATTGTGGGATTTGACGTCATCTTTTATGCATTTCCTTTGAAGGTATTACAGCTTATGTCTCTGGAGCTAAATATCAAATATTTACACACCTTGGTGTGTATTTATAAAAGTTATTTGACGTTAGTACAACCATGACTGTCATCAAACTACATTTCCCATCATTCACTATGAAAGAGTCCACATTTTTTTCCCTCAGCCATTCGCTGTTAATGACGTTAACACACATTTCTTTCATAACCACCTCGCTCACCAGGTAAGCAACAATAGGACAAACATTCACAGACAGTTTGGGAGTTGGGCTGTTACAGGCCTGTATTAAGAGAGTACTGAATATTTATATTATTGTTAATTGGGCGTAAATTTTAGAATAAAATTCCTTCTTTGCGTGCACACATTTGACTCTTTATTTCAAACTTAATTTGACCCAATGCATAGGCTATTTGACATTTTTATAAGAAAGTCTTTTAAGTTTCTTTTGGCTTAAAACATGCATTTGACTTGGATTTTGTTTAAGCCTGTGAATTTGGTCAGAATATCATTATAGCTTAGATAGCCTAGATTTTATATTTTAATAGCCTAATGCAATATAATATTGAATTGTTAGAGTTTACAGGTGAGATTGACTGTAGGCCTACAAAATAATGAAGAATAACACAAAGAAAACATTATTATAGCTCATATACTGGTATGCTACATATATTTTGACATTTTTTTGGCTTGAATGTCTTCTGTAATTAAAGAGTTACATTAGATTTCAAAAAGGTGCCATTACATAAGTTATTTGATTGTTATTTGACTTACTATCTATCAATCATCTACTTGGAGCATTTATAAAAGGAAAATTAACTTTACCTAACCAATGTATGTTGAGAAAACACCACAAAAATTGTTTTGTTGCTCTAATGCTCTCTAATGGTGAGGGTAAATGTGGACATTTCTCATAGATGAAACGTTGATTTACACCACAAGATGTCACTCTAAACACAACATCTCTACCACTGGCTCCCCTAACAGACTTGAGCTGATGGACTGAGCAGTGTGGAGAGTGAATGATGCAGTACCCTTGGCTGCCTGTCTGACAGCTTTTTCATGGTGAAAGCTTTCGGCTTTATCTTGTGCCAAACCACCTGTATGTGTATGACTCACCTGTGATGTGGAGGTGAATAAAAACAGTGCATAAATCCTGACCTCCTGTTAACACTATTCACAAAACAATCAGCAGTGATCGCACATGTAAGTTAAGGATTGTGGCCTCATATCTGATTACCTTAATTTATTTTTATTTGTTTTGCATGACCTATTATTCATTTACGTATTTTTATTTAACATTTTTCTCTTACTATGTGCAAAATCCCACTACTTTAATACAAACATTCATACTTGCCATCCACAATACAGATTTTATGACAGAACAGAACAGTAAGAAGAAAAAAAGCAAATTAAGTAACATGAAGCCATCCAAAACACAGTCCAAACAACCTGAGTAAATGGCCACCACTGTGGGCACTGGGTCATGTCCTCGTATCAAATTTAAACTGTCTGTGAATGTTCTCATTTGTCCAGGTCATTGTTATCTGGGCGATTAAATCGAAGGCAACTGGACTTAGTAATATGTCTGTGAAGACGTTTCGCCTCTCATCCAAGGGGCTTCATCAGTTCATGCGTG
>JAQLOL010000004.1:10574334-10604633 GCA_029783665.1 Naso thynnoides
CTCTTTACAGTAAAGACAGCGATATACAGTAGGTGTTTGGAAGCAGAGTGTAAGGGGTGATACTAAGACTAAGGTGCTGGCACAGTAGACTAGACCAGTTCAACCTTAAGTTAGACTAGTTAAATTGTATAGACTCCTCCTAGCCGAAGTGTCTCAAGACTTTGAGTTGCTCTTCTCTTTCCGCTGACACCAGCACACAGTGCATCCAGGTCGAATTACTGGTGGCGCTGGCAGTAGCTGATTGGTCATTTAGCAGGCTGACAGATCAGCTGGACTGACCTAAAACAAACAGATTCTCCTACAAAAAAGGCCTCTTTCCTGAACTCTACCAGGGTCACAAGTTGGAAGACAGCCGGGATCTGGCAGAGTCTAGCTCTGGAAGGCTGACAATTGAATCTTTCTTAGGAACTCCAGAGTCTGGAGGTCCTGATCCAGCAGCTGCTGCTACTGCCCCCGCTCCAGCAGGTCCACCGGGAGGAGGTGTGGAGGCAAAGGCCACCCTCTGTTGAGCCCCCGCCGATCTCCCCACCCCCGAGGGCCCTGGCTGGGTGGGCTGCGGAGGCTGAGGGGGACCAATGGAGTTGTTGGAGGTGTGGGTGGATGGTGGAGGGCTGGGCGCTGCAGGGGCAGCTTGTGGTGTTCCCTCCTGGGGGAGTGAAGGCTGGGAGGCAGACAGGGCCCGGGTATCCTGGCTCAAGCTGCCTGTATGAAGGGAGTGGGTGCTCTTGTGTGAGGCAGGCCTCTGCTGGGTCTGTGTGGGACTGGGTGCATGGTGCTGTACTAGGGACAACTGGGAACCAGAGGGTCCTGCACTCGCCATGTACTGGAAAGTCCGTCCTGAAGCTGCAAGCGGGCTTTGAACAGGCGGGCTTGAGATTGCAGATCCAAATGCCCCTCCAAACGCCTGAGGGGGTTGAGACTGAAGAGGAGACATGGAGACTGGGCTGGACAGGTTCTGCATCACCTGGAACCTTCGCACCATACGGGGAGATTGCAGAGTCCCCGGACCCACCAGGGGACTCGCCATTTGAGGACAAAAGCTCATGGCTACAGCCTGCTGAAGAGTGGCAATAGCAGAGCCTGTCTGCGGCTGGCCAGGAGGAGCAAAGATACCACCTATGGACGGGGTCATAGACATGGCCCGCGGCCGCTGCAGGTCCACCAACTTCACCATTTCACGGTCATACTTGACAATCTCCTGAATCAGCTCATTCTCCTGGTTGTTAAAGACACCAGAGTTGAGATCGTGCTGCACCTTGTGCATCAAGATGGAGTTCTTTTTACCTGCAGAGAAAAAGGAAATGGATTGATTCATAAAGAGCTACAAACAAAAATGAGAAAGGACAGGACAGAGAGGACAAAAGGTAGACCAGAGCGTGAGGGAAACAAGAGGATTTGGAAAGAGAGAACAATATGAATTAGATGTTGTATGGGATGTCCTTCGCACCAGGTTCATCCTCCAGCAGAACAAGCCTGGAGGAAAATGGATGTGTCACTGTGTACCCTCATCTACAGTTACAGTGTTCAGTGTCATTGTGAGGGAACAGCACAGCTCATTTTACTGGCTATTTTAACATTAATATTCTGGAAACATCCTCTAAGCATAATATTATGTCATTTTCTATACCTAGGGTTCATTTTAGGGTGCTTTGTTATTTTTTTATTCAAAAAAGAACTCTTTGCAGACACCTATTGTCACTTTCATAAATGCTTCACAGATGTTACTTGCTTTGTACTGCTAATCATATGTGTGGCTGCATAAATGCACCCATTCATCAGGCTCTGATCTCATGTATGTAGACTACCTATGCGGTCTAGACGGTCGATGGCAACGGTCTCGAAGGCTCGTCTCATCATGGGATATTCTTCTAGCACCTCATTGAAGTGGTCAACAGACAGAGAGTAGAGTCGACAGTAAGTTTCGGCTCGCACGCTGGCTGTTCGCCGACCTCTCGTCAATAAACAAATCTCTGGAACAAGAAAGAAGACAATGAAACAACCTTTAAAGAGAATCTAACTATAGCATTTCCAGAAAAACCTAGTGCAAACCACAAACTGTCTCGTACCGCCAAAATAAGAGCCATCTGAAAGTTTCATTGCCAGAGTGCCCTTGGTGATGACGCTGCAGACTCCGTGCTGAATGAAGTACATTTTCTTCCCAATGGTGCCTTCTCTTATAATGTAATCATGTGGCTGGAAAACCTCAAAGTGCAGCTTGGTCAACATGGCTGTCACAAAGTTTGGCTCTGCATTGGCAAACAGCGGCATAGACGCCACCAACTTGCGACAGTTGAAGTTTACGATTTCCTGAGAGGAGACACATTGTTTAGTGTGTTCAAGAACAAAAGTGTGTCAAACGTGCAACTGAGCTTCAACAGTGCATAGATTCTACTTCTGCATGAATGAATGGTGAGTTCGGGGATTTAAGCATTGATATCAGGGATGCACAATAATATCAGCATCAGCGCTGGCCAATAAAGAATTGAGAGAAAATATCAGCATTCACGGCAGATGAACATTTTAGTTGATTTGGTAGGCAAATAAGATGATGCTCCAATTATGAGGACACGATGCAAGTATGTCTATGTTGTGGAGGTCTGTTGAAATTAGGGCCGTGCTAATAAACCGATACAGCAATATATCACAATATTTATTTTTGTGATATACTGCAACATATCATGACCCATGTACTGTGATGTGTACTATATTGTGAAGTCCTTGCCAATACTCCACCCTAATCTACATAAATTCAGTGACACAGAAGAACACTTGCGTGCTTTATTTTCATGTTTTCAATTTCAGTGTGTCCAGTTAAAATGCAAGAGTGTACTGAGATTTCATTTTTGATTCTGATGTTATGGCAGCTACATCAGTGAATTTGGTAATTTGTCAATGGTGTTTAAATAAATTGAAAAGGAAATTGAAAAGGAAATTTTGGATTAAATTATTTTGACTAAATTTATCCGCTAAATTATTGATATAATGTGTTGTAATGTATTGAGACTACCTAGATCATGCACAGCAACTTATATTTTAGCTCTCTTTTTACATTTTCAGTGAACAATGTCTAACATTGCAATATATCACAATATGCATCATATCGCAATGTATCGTTTTATTATTGTATCGTGACCCATGTATCGTGATACTTATCGTATGGTGAAGTTCTTGCCATTACCCACCACTAGTTGAAATTAATAGAAAAGTTACTGATTATAATGATTGCTCAGTATCAGTCACGCAAGGAGGAGCCAGGCAGCATTCCTTCAACATTAGGAATTTCACAGTTCACCTTCAGAACTGTCACCCCAAATATTATGACAAATTTCTAAAGAAAAAAAAGAGGAAAAAGAAAGCAACAAATAAAACCTGTCAGTAGTAATTTTCCAATAAGATACTGAAACCCAAATTGCTCTCAATGACTCTTCAATAAGTGCATGAATGTGTGTGGGAGGAGGTGAATGCTGAACTGTACGGCAAAGTGCTTTGAATAGTCCAAAGATTAGAAAAGTGCTGTTTAAATGCAGTCTACTTGAAAAGCATTGTGCTTTAAGCCTGCATTTGCCAGTGGTCCATCATGATAAGAGCAGGCATATTAATATGTTAATTCCACTACAGGAAAAACGTGCCGCTCACTGCAAGTAGGCGGAAAAAATATGTGCATATATCTGCATCAGCAACTGACCAAAGTTAGTTCGAAAATATCTGATTTTAGATACTAGCAAAAATCTAAAATCATGCATTCTAGATTTTTGCACTGTGAAGTACAACCTCAGTGCATTAAAAAATGACATATTGATATTGATATATGAAAATTGTGTGTCTTATTGTTTATGTCTTACCTCTCTGAGAGGCTCGCTGAGTTCCCCCAAAATGCTCTCTTCATCAAACATCTTGCCCTGGTATCTGTGCTCATAATAGTCATGGATTTTCTGTCGGAAGTCGGCAGGTAGCTTGTGGAAGGACATATACTGTTCCACTTGTTTGTACTGAGAGGGAGCAGGATGGAAAGAGATAATGTTCAGTGAACACAGGACAAATAATTATTCAAAAGCATCTTGTTTTCTTTTTCCAATGTTCCAGTGTTTAATTAATTGTATTGCTCCTGTTATAAAAAAAACAAAACCAACAATGCATTGATTTGACCTGTGAGTATGGTCTCTGGAGTCAAAGTCTGATGTGGATTATTCATTTGTGGCGTGGAGCTCCTTTGTTGCCCAAAATATATTAGAAACCACATCAGTGAGCCACTCTGTTACACTGCACACATTTGTTTATTATAATGAAAAAAGGCAGCCCAGTAATTTTTAAGTTTATCCCACTTACACCATCCTGCAGCTGTTAAATACTCACTAAGAATTAAAGGTATGATGTGTAACGTTTTTAGTGCTGATTTTGGTCATAAACTCCGGAGGGCCAATGTGCTCCTTTTGTGCGTTAATAAACACTAAGAGTGTTAAGATATAGGTTTAATTTATGTATTTCTCCACAGCTGAAAATAGTCCTCTACTAATGCTTAGATTACTCCTGTTTGAATAACACGCGCTAAAAGTAAAGTTGACCGCTCTTTCAGGTAATTATTTAGCCTTAAAAAAATATGAAGTATAAATTTGTGACCAGCTTTGAAAGATTAACATCTAAGAATAGCTATTTGGCTTGGGGCTAAGAGCTGTAGACAGGTTGAAGAGGTTTAAAAAAATCTCGGAGAAACAAACATATAGCTGGTTTTGGCCTTGTTTTATAAAATTTGTTGACAACTGCAGAAATTGAGATAGTGCCTGTATTATCCTTTAAATCAACAAAATAAACAATAAACAAATTTAATAATTTTGCAAACAATGTTTTTTGCATGTAGCCACCAAAAAAAGGAGCAAAATACATTCACTGATAAGATATTCTGAGAGCAGTTAGACATAAGTTTCTTAAACCACACACTCCAGTCCCATTTTAAATACAACAGACCTACAATAAATCCTGCCTTCATGAAGGTTTTAATGCTCAGGTTATTAGGAGTGAGGGAAAAATCAATAAATAATACAATATAAATAATTAATTTACAGATTAGACAAGCAATCTCTGTCGATAATTTTAGGAAGCAGCTCAAAACCTTTTTTATGGCCTTGCTTTTGATTAATTCTCCCTGTATTAAATATTTCTTTTATGTTGCTCTTACTGTTTATATCCTATAATTGCACTTATTTTATCAACTGTTGTATCTCTTTTGTCTCTGGATTTTATCGTTTAATTGTTGTTATTACTACTTTTTTTTCTTTTTCTTGTAGAGCACTTTGAGCTGCATGAAATGTTATGAAAGGTGCTATATAAATGAAGTTTACTATTATTATTATTATTATTATTATTATTATTATTATTATTATTATTATTATTATAAAGCATTGCAGTATTTGTGTGGTTGATATTGCATTAATACAAGGACACCAAGAATCGATATTGTAATACTGCAAATACAAATTAGTATTTTTATTTTTCAGAATATTCAGAAAAATAAAACAATTACTTTTTCACTCCACTAAATGGTGCTAAGTTTTCTCTCTGGTGAGGGCAGCACAGGTCATGATCAGTGTATTTTGTAGATTTATTTATTGTCAGTTTGTGTTTGTTACAATCCGACTTTGCTGCAAAAAAATGATGGAAGTAAGATTAACAGACTTTATCTTCTTAGGTATAACACGTTTTCCATTGGGAATGTAATTTGTAAATTTAAAAAAACTTAATAAATCACAACATATTGTTTTATATTTCATTAAAATATTCAGCAGATCGAAAAATATTTAGAATCACAATAATTTTGTATCAGGGGGCCTCTGGTGATTCCCACTTTGGAAATGTATACTTTGGAGGCTGTAGGTTGTGGTTCTGTATCCTCAGCAAGTTTTTCTATTATTAATTTTCAGCTAAAAAGTGAATCAGCTCATAAATGAAAATAAAAAGGGTAAACCTCTGAGAATAACGCTTTTCCAATGAGTCAACAAACCCAAACAACCACACAAGACAGCACACACAGGCGTCCTTTAGCTGTCGACCAAGATGAACACACTCAACCACTGATCAATGCTACCTGGAAGTTGATCAATGCCAGATCAATAGAAAGTGATGCGTCCAATGTGGCAACAACACAAAAAATCAGCTCCTATCATTGAGATATGCTAATCACCATCCACCCGGGTACCAATAAGAGACCAGAAACGTGGCTGGGCTGCAGAGCCGGCAGCGAGTGATGGATGTGGCCATAAACTGGACAGACAGTAAACTGTGGAGAGAAAAAGCTTTCTCCTTGTACTTTACTGTCACGCTGCGTGCACTTCAACTCACCTCAAATGGAAAGCTTCATAAGACACACAGCTCAACTCTGCAACCATAAAGCTGTCCAAAACACAACTTTGAGAGACAGCTCAGCGGGCTGGGACGCACCGTGAACTCACAACTTTCAGCGACTGAGAAAGCCATTGTCCATTTCACCTCTTTTTCCTGTCGGCTCTAAAACTCTAAAATGCCATAAAAGCTATCAGCTGGCACTTCCTGACAATGTCTTCAGCAGGTTTGCTTCAGAGAAGAGAGACCGCCCCGCGGCTGGAAGGTCCCAGGTTCATTTCTGTTACAGACAATATTGCGTCCACAGTCGTGTGTCCAGCCAGAGGCCCCGAGCAAAACAATGAGGTCCACCTGTTTGCACGCTGTTACAAGCTCTGGGTCCTCAACAGCATCTGAAAAATATCTAAATTAGAAAATGTTTGTGCTCTGAGGCAAACAGACTGGCTCCCTGGTTCCAAAGGAGAGACATATTTGGCAAACAAAGATTTCAAGTAGTACATATCTAAGTACTTAAGTACACAATGCTGCATTAGAGAGCACTGAAATCTCCACTTTCCTGCCGTCATTACAGAAGGATGCGAAGGTTTTAAGCTAAAAAGAATCCTAGATAACTCTCTTTGATGTAATACCAGCTCCAGGTTTTAAGTGCTAGGACCGCACTAGCACCAGAAATTATTTTCTCTGAGCAGCAAGACTTATTTACTGTGTTTGCAGAGCAGTTACAAAGTCTTGGGAACAGATCTGTGCTTTAGCATATTTTCACACTAAAGAAAGTGCTGATCCTCTCCTTTGTTTGAGCGTAATTACATCCACATCAAGTGAACTGTTTAAAGACAATGTTGTTCTATTACAGCCCACACAGTATGGCAGTGAACTTAAACAGTCTTCATATTTTATGGCTGGGTGGACTCTATATCCCACAGATGCTGGCAACAGTGTGAAGAGTTTCGATCCGAACGTTTCACATTTTTGTGTCTTTTGTTCGTTATGCACCTGGTGTGTAAAGGCCTTCACTGATGTATTTTATGTTGCAGAGGAAAAAACGTGAAACTCTCTTAACTGCAGACTTTTTTCAGGCATCCAACTAAAAACTCTATTTAAAAAGCCCATTGACTTCAGATGAGAAAACTGGAGTTGCCTACAATGAATTCATAGGATGACTTTTTGTGTTAGATCTTTTTTTGATTTATTTTGACATAAAGCTTTTATTGTATTGAACAGCCAGTCTGTTGTTTATTGGTGAATTTGAAATGCGCTCAAGCTTTTAAGGTAGGAGGGTGCTGTATTTTAAGCTTTGGTGTGGGGTTTTGTTGTTGTTGTTGTTGTTGTTGTTGTTGTTGTTGTTGTTGTTTTTTGGGGGGGGTCTCCACACTCACCTAATGACCTTTTCTTTCAAGCCAAAGTTTTCCCAATACCTTTAGAATAGCAAAACTAATGACATTCCCATTAGCCTCAGCTGGATCCTCATCGTTTTAACTAATTGCAAAGTTCTGGCATGCTAGCATGTCAAGCTAAGGTGACTGTGTTAGCAGCACTGTTATTTTGAGCATGAGGCAATGCTGCTGTACCACAGCCTCACAGAGCTGCTAGCATGTAGCTATCTGTGGTCTCTCTGACCAAAAGCAGAGAGTCTAAGAGTCTTTCTCTTTAAAGACAGTTTTCACAAGTTTTACATTATGCCTCCATCTCACATGAGGAACAGTAGGTGGTAAACACTTACAGCCTCATGATCCCGGTTCTCTTTCAAATCCACTGTGCTGGATCACAGAGCCAAAACAATGAAAACAAATACTTTTCTGTATTTAGGTTTAATGCTCCCCCACTAGAGTTGCACCGCACAGGCAGAGGGAATGTTACAGCATAACATCACAGCCCAAGACAGGAAAAGTTTTGTCACTGTGCCCAGAAAAAGCAATGCGTGTTTCTGACTGATACTGTCACGCACAATGCTCCCTTCTGCCATGCACCATAAACATAAATAAACCAAATAAGCTACATTTAAATAATTCAGCATCTACATAGGGAAAAGTCTCACAGGCGGGCTGATGGAGTTACACGACACAGAGTCTCACCTGCATGAGTGACTCTGCTTCTTCCTGACATCTGCAGATGGAGAGCAGCCTGAAGAAATGACCCTGTGTCACAACTCTTTACGCGACGTGACAAAGCCGACCCTGCAGCTGGTGTTCCTTTCATAGAATAAAGGTGCTGATTGTGAACAAAGTGTATGTGTGAGGTGGTCAAGCAGCAAAGGGAAAACCTCACACTCCCCGCAGTGACACAGCAACAATGCAGCCTTTCTGGCAGATTGTGACACGGCTATAAGTCTGAATGAATGAGGCAGCAAAAGCCTATCTGATTGAACGTGAATGGTGGCATTTAATGACGTGACTTTGAGAGCCAAGTCACAATGCGTCGTATTGATCATCGCCGGGCCAAACTCATATCTCTCCGGTGTCACAGAGGAGAGGGAGCAAGTGTTTGGCCGGTGCGTCACAGCACCCACAGGGGACTGACAAACACCCAAATAAGAGTGAAAATGACATCCATTTTCTGTGTCATTTTGATGACAGTGTGTGCCGCAGCTCAAATGCTCCACTGACAGTTTGTCATCTAAACTGCTGTTTTTGGGGAACTCTTTGCATTTTCTGATTTGTTATTCTAAGTTTTGTCTTTGACTTGTTCATATTTTTCCACTTTTAAGCCCATTACCTACCCAACGTCCCTTTCCCCTTTTTTTCAGTTCCTGTCTTTACTTTCATTCCTTTAATTTCGTTCAGAATGTCTTCCCCTTGTCTTTTCTCATTCCACCCTTTCATTCCACTTCCTTTCCTTTTAATTTCCTTTACTTTTTTTGATTTTTCCTTTCCTTTCCCATCTCTTCCTTTCCAGTTATTTGCTTCTCTCTTTTTTAACACTTTTTTTTGCCACTCGCCCCTCCCTCCCTTTTCTTTCTTGTCACTTACTTCCTTTCTTTACCTTCCTTTCCTTTGCTTTAGCGTCTCCTCCCTTTACTTTTCTTTGCTCTTGCTTGTCTTTTGTTCTGTTCCTCTCCTCTCCTCTCCTCTCCTCTCCTCTCCTCTCCTCTCCTCTCCTCTCCTCTCCTCATTCATCCCACAACTTCTCTCCATTGGAAATTCTAATTTGGGTTCATCCCAAACGGCCATGTGGATGTATAATTCATTCACTTAATTCCCTGCAAAATCGCCTCATTATATTATGAAGCACATCCAGCAAAGAGAAGAAAATCAGATAGTGGTAAGTCAGAGCTTGTCTTGTCTCTCTTCAATTCAGAGATGTGTACACAGGGGAGGAACAACACACTGTGGGGTCTCACACAGTACAAAGTCTCATTAAATGAATTGAGGCTTCTAAGGAAACACTGAAAAATCCTATAATGCAGTCAGAGGAAGCGACGACCAAAGGAGACTGATAAGGGCTTGCTCATCAGACACACTTTCTACCATAGTAGTGAATATCACTTGGCACCAGTAAAGGAAAACTGTTTTTGTTGTACACGTTGGCGCAGGAATCTCTTTGGCCACTATCTCTGCAAAGTCAGCCTGGTTTCTGGATAATTAGAGAGATCAGTGACAAGCAGTCTGGCTAAAAGAAGACAGATCATGGTTGTTGGTGGCAGGGAGGAGAGGAGGAGAGGAGGAGGAGGTAGAAAACAATCTTGTATCCTGTCCTGTGCCACATTAAGGCAGAGAGCTCAGACTGCTGTCTGCTCTCTGTCTTGCTGAGTGAGATTAGTTTCTTAACCCACTGTGAGGCCATTAAGAGCTGGTTATTGATGCAAAAGGTGTATCTGTATGGAGTCTATGACTGGTCTACTGTCTCTTGTGTGTCTGAGGATCATTTTCATAATAATGGCAATAATAATAACTCTATATATACTGCACCTTTTAAAAAATGCTTTACAACAAAAACGTAAAAATGATAAAATAGTTCAAATGGTTACAACAAATACCATTAGGCAAGAAAAAGCAATATGATAAATCGAGTTTTGAGAAGAGATTTAAAAGATACTGAGTTTGCCTGTCGAAGATTTCGATGAAGGGACGTGCACAGCTGAGGGGCCCAGAACAGCAAGGGCCCGGTCACCTTTAGTGACAAATCAAGGCTCGGGGACCATTAGTTGGGTCCTGTAGGAGGAATCATGTTCAATGACTTCAGTGATGCAATCAGGATCTGGACTCTTGCTCAAATGACGTCAGAGCTCACTCTCTCATGCAATATTGCTCAATTCATTCAGTTCTAAAACTCACAGGTGGATCTCAGCAAGGATCACCCTTATGTGGCTGCTTCTCAAAAATTGCGTGGTTTTTGACGCTGCAGTTTTAAGTGATTTTCTCAATGATACAAGAAGTAAGAGCATTACAAGAGTCAAGACTGGAAGAGACAGGAGCATTATTGAGCTTTTGTAATGTTTGTGATTTCAAGCAGTTATTCCTAAAGGGACGGGGGGGGACCCCCAGGGGAGTCGCAAGACACAGAGGGGGTTGGGGTTGTGAAATGCCTTTCAAAAAACAAATAGTTTTTAAAAATAATTTAATATTGCATATTTGACCCATTATTGTATAAATTCTGTTTAAATTCTTTCTTTAAATACTATAAAATAATATTATGGCTGTTAGGCTGTTGTTCTTTTGTGTGGTATTACTGTAATACCCATGTTTGCACAGTCCTAACAGGGCTGAAAAGCTTGAGAAGCCCTGATTCAACTGAAAGCCCCACTACCAAAAGTTAAAACAAAGTTTCAATCTCACATTTTAGGCCTACTTAAAACCAATGACAGGCCTGTCAGTGTATGGACTAAAACAATGATTAAAAACAGTGAAAGTCTGCGTTCACTTTCATGCTGTTAAACATTTTATTCCTAACAACCTCCCAAAAAAATTTGCTTCGCACTTCACATGAAACCAGAAGTGATGCCATGTTTTTTAAAGCAGCATATGATTGATTAATTCAACATTTAACATTGGCACACCCTGACCTAAACATAGTTACCATATTGATCCAACAAGATATCTGTCAAATGCTGTCGTTGGCAAGATATTTTCACAGTTGTGGCCAAAAGCAGGAAGAAAGGGAATATTGTGCAAAGTGTTGTAAAAACTGTGGAGTAAGCATGTCTAGCAGGCTAACAACAGCAGTCCACAAAGCTGCAAATTACACAGCATTTTACTGCCATTAACCTCTGTCATTGTCCTTGTAATCTCTGCAGGCAGGTAGCGTCCTTTCCTCTCTGCAGCTTGCATTGTTTTGTCATGCAGTTATAAAACAAGAACTAACAGTATTTCCTAAATGAGACATCAGTTCCACTCACAGCTCTCAAACTTTCTGACACCGAACACACTCATGATCAGATGTCAGAGTTCATTCAGAATGAATACACGGGGGGCAAAAGGTAGCCTGACTGCAAAGGCCTGGCACACCTACGGAGATGTTTTCTCTTGTTTTACTTCATTACACCAAACTTCATGAACCGAGAAAGAATTATAAAGATGCTTTACCTCCCACACAAGCAGTTGCAGCAAACAAAGTGTCAGACAGACGTCAGTCAAGCACAGTGCTTAATGCCTACTTTCACGCTGTACACACATTTATATTGTTACATTAGCAACAATAGACTGCTAACAGAACAGCTGCAAAAACACCATTGTAGGGTGCTGCATCTAAACTCATTCTGATTTAAAAGGAGCCATATACAGTGTGTCTGTATCTAGCTGCACTTAATAAGAATCACTACAAAAATACATCAACAAAAGTGGCAGTATTGGGAAACATCTTGGAATATTGTGTCAGAAGCGTCGGAATAACTGCAGGTTTTCCTGTCGTTCTTATTCTGCCAACAATGTGTGAATGCAGAGAGAACGTCTAATCAGGCAAAATCAGTGAAAACACCTGTGTGGGTGGATCATGGGTGTGAAGGGTCTTTAATGCAGCATTTCTAGTGAGGTTGCAATGTTTTACGTAAAACAGGGCAACCACAGAGTCAAAATCACTGGAAATGATGCACCAAAAACATTTTATCGGCCAATCATGGAGGTTTGCAGATCGATACCAACAAACATTCTAAAATGTGAAAACAACAAACACATAAGCCCGAATTTGTTGGCAGCATTGTTTTTAAAAGTGCATTAGAGGTGGCACTCATGAGACTGCTTCTTCCTACATAGCTCTGCTATGTGTCAGCCTGCACTGTCACTAAGTATAAATAACTCATAGGTCTCTCCACCAACGCCACCAAGCCAAATTCTCCCTAAATGTAACCAGCGTGCACTGTGAGTCTGACATTACTGCTGGCCTGAAATGAAAACCTCCACACAATACTAGCTCAAGCCTCACTGGGGCTGTAACGAACTGCCAGCAGACGTGTTTTGCTAACACTCTCCGAATGATAAAAATGTCACTCACAGTCCTATCTGGAGGCGTGGCGAATTCAGCCAGCAGCATCAGCATCAGCCTCACTGGCACGGATGGCACTTCACTGCTCCATGCTTCTTCCTTTTTTTCTTTTTCCTAACAAACACTTCTTCAGCTCAAATACTAATCCTCACAGAGCTGAAGAAAAAAGAAACTTTGCAGCAGAAAAAAAAAAAGAAAATCTGACAACTGGTCAGAAAAGGATTCTGGGGAAATGCACTTTCCTGCCCTAAGCAGAAAAAATAAAGAATTCTGGGGTGAGGGTCTAAATGTGAGTGAATACACACAGAGCACATAGCATTATGAAGTAATGTGTAGCATGCATGTTTCTTACATCTCAATTTGTTTTTTAACTGGATTAAAAAAACAGGCTATTTAAGGGTTATACACACTTATGCAACTCATCAGAGCTCTTAAATAGGCTACAGAAGTCTGTCTGTAGTGTAAATATACTGCAAGAAATTTACAACTGTAAATAACAAGAAAGGGTCAAGTAATAGTCTCTCTCTCGGACAGGTAGCTTATTTCAATGACCCCCCCATGGTGGAAGGAACCAGTCCTTACAGACGAGACATAATGGGTTTCTCTCTGGCCTTTTAACTCCCATCATACAGTACAGACAAAAGCAACAGTAAGCACTTAACTTGCTGAATCGTGGTCTTCTAAACCTTTTATTGGACATGATTTATACCTAAGAGTGCCGCCACATGGCTAAGAAAACCCTACGGGGCACTCCCCACAATGGAGGCCGGTCAAACAGCCAACAAAAACACTCTTAACGACCTGAAGTAGTGTTCAAATATCTTGCAGTGCACCAAGACTTGTGTCGACAACAGGGCTCACCCGTCTACCACAGGTTTCCCCTCCCCCTCTCCATGCTCCCTGTAGCAGACAGTTAGCAGTAGCACTGCACCTCTCAAGGACACCACCACGAGAGAGGAGGGAGAGGGGAGGAGAGGAGGATAGAGAGAGAAATTCAGACTAAGAGGAGGGGAGAGAGACAGAGAGGGAGGGATGAAGACAAGAGGGAGATAAGAGACAAAGCAGAAAATCTGGAGGGGAAGAAAAGAGAAAAGAGGAGATGAGATAATGTACAGAGGGCCGCTTTAAGATGCATAACAGATGATACAGAGTGCAGGTGGAGTGAGAGCTGGTGAGTGAGTGATCAGAGAGAGAGAGGCAGCCATGGTTGCTTACGTCACCTTCAGGATGACATTGGCAGGACACACAGGTCTGCTGCCTCATCAATTCCACTGCTGCCCAAGAGGACATCATATCACACTCGCGCACTCTCTCTCTTTCTCTCTATGCTTCTCTCTCTCACCCATATCAGCAACCCTCCCACACACACATACGCCGAGCCCCTGGCGGCACGGCTCTACCTGGCCGAACACACCCGTAGCCTCTGATTGGCTGCTGAAAGCCAGCAACACTCCCCCTGCTCCCCAGCCAGCAAGACTCTGCTTGGATACAGAGAGGCTGCGCTGCTACAGGCCGTGCTGCAGCACTGCTCAGCCCTGCTCTGATAACCATCCACCCCATGTGTGATAGTTAAGAATTACTATATAATTGTAGTATCCAGTGCTATCTGAAGACAAAATATATTGCATTGTTTGGTTAAACAGGACCTCATAATGTGTTTTTGAGGTCATAACCCAGAGTAATGTGTTTTCGTGTGACCTCATGCTACACTGTGCTGGTGCACCACAGTGCACATGGTTGCAGCCTTTTAAAAGTTGTATTAATTGGATTCAAATCCTGCATAATGAATAAATAAATAAGGGAGACTACAGTACAATAAATTTCCATTTAATCATTAGCAAATAATAATATTCTAAGATCAGCTGCCAGCGGCTAACAAAGACAAGGAGAAAAGATGCTTGTTGTAGTGAGCTGTTCTGCAGCCTTTATTAACAATGAGACGATAAGAGAATTTTAAAAACTGACCTCTGACCGGTGGGCCAGTCAAACCTCACTGCAGCCACACAGAGTCGAACCTTTTCTGCCCCAATACAGATTCTGATCACCAAGCCAAATGGTATTGAGTCAGTACTTCTCAGATACCAGAGATTGTATTTCAGATTTTTTTTAGATTTAAAAATTCTGTAAATCTTTTCTGTGTAAGGTAACTATATATCAGATATCAGTTCAAACTATTAGATTATTAATGTCAGTTCTCATTTTCTGAATGTCTGTCCTTTATCATGCTAAACATGTCATGAGCACAATTCATCCATCCAAAAAAACCTGATCCAAAGACATAAATCCAAAACTATAGTTCTTTGGTAACAATGACTAACCATGCATGTCACTGTCAGCACTTTCAGTATCACAACAAACGCCTTTTATTGCAAGTAAATAATTGGTCCAGAATGAGAAACTTTATGTATAATATTATATAAGAGCAGCAAACAGAATATCCCTAAAACCCACAGAATTTTATTTTAACTTCTAGTCAAGATACCAAAGTTTCCAAAGATACAAAAAGTAAACTTTTTTGACAACATCTAAAATATTTACATTTGCTGGGCTGGTGCAGCCTTACAAAACATGACGCGTTTCAATTGTTCACACCTTACAGCTTCAATAAAGAGCTGAAACCAGCTGATACATTTGTGAGTGTGGAGAAAAATGATTTTAACAGTGTTTAAGTTACTTTTTTAAAATGACATTTTGGAAATATATTTATTTGCCTTCTTACTGTGAGAGTTAGACTGACACCACTCACACATGGGTGCTAAACATGAATGGAAATCCAAAAAAGTAAACTGATGTGAGATATTAGTTAAAGTGTTGCACAGGGACTGGGAGGCAGATTTGGTTATCTTTGGACAAAGCCGGGCTAGCTGTTCTCCCTGTTTTCAATCCCAAGCTAAGTTAGCCAGCTCCAGGTCTTAGCTTGATTGCCACTGCACAGACATGAAAGAAGCAATTCCGATAAAAATCTCGAAAAGAAGGAAAATAAAATTATTTTGCAAAATGTCAACCCTTTACTGTGGCAAATTTGATGTTCAGACATGAATAGGAAGCAGCAGACAGAAAAGTGTTGGGACATGAGACAGAGTTGATTTAATGAAGCTTCTCACCTTTTCCTGATACTGACGTCTGGAGGAGTCCAGGGACTGGATGAGAGCTGTTGCATGGCCAATAAAAACAGCATAGCATGTTGCTCCTACAATCATACTCAGCATAGTGAGCCAGATATCTGACAGACTCTCCGGGGCCTGCCGGCCATAACCGATGCACAGCATGTGACTCATTGCTTTGAACACGGCGAAGGAGTACAGCTCTGACCAGGTGTCATTCTGTAGAGAGAAAACAAACAGGTTTAGACATCATTGTCACATAAAGAAAGCAAGGTTTGTGGGAGAGAGTAGGGAACTAGAAGAAAAGCTTTGGGGACAGCGGGGTCATGGAAAAGCACTTACACAAATGAGAACTCCAGGGACAGAGTTGCATTAGACAGAAAGAGTGAGGGAGAGGAAATGACATCGGGGGAATCCTTCGAGGCCTAATCAGTAAAGAAGAGACGGTTTGGAAATTATTTCCTCCAAGAGAAATGATAATGAGAGGTCATTAAATATGCCCTTTCAGAGCTGTGTGAGTAGGAATCTACAACAGGCAGTGACAGCCAGGCAGCAGCCACCAGGTTGCCGGTGTTGAGACTCATGAAGGGACAAACCTCAGGTCGCAACTTACAAAAAGATCAAGAGGCATCTGTCATGTTGTTGGATTACTTTGAGAACGCATGAACAACACTCTGTACACTTCCTAAATGTAAATAATGGCTCAGTGATTTCACTGTACACTCTATGCTAAAGCTTCCTTCATCATAAAAAAAAGGGGGTGACTAAGACTTTTGTCCACCAGGCATCCATAGTTTCTTTTTGGCTGGAATGCAGGAGTGGTGCAGCCCTACAAGTGAGTGAGTGAGTGAGTGAGACTGGTCAGACTGGTCATTACATCACCACTGGGTGTTTCGCCTACTGTGGAGTGAATGTGGAGAGAAGTCAGGCTAAGTGAGACAACCAAAATCCAAAAATGTCTCTACGAGCTGTCAAATAATCACATAGATGTTGTTCTATTGTGCTGTGATTGAGATTCGGACCCACAATCGTGGAAAGAGGCAAATAGACGTTTTTCACTCAGAATCATTTCACATTATCACTGTGAGTAGACGCGAGACAGCAGGAACTTCCTGCTTCTCGCTGCCCAGGATGGACGCTGTCGCCTTGGCAAGAGCTGATACGAAGCATCAGTACAGACAAACAGGTGGCAGCTACTTTTTCACATTCAACTTCAGCAAATCAATTGCCAAAGACACCACATACTACCCCATCACTGTTTTTTGGTCCTGTTACGTGGCTTTGTGGGATGGATGCATTTAATCAGCGCTGTTTACTTCAGTTTTAGTGCTATTTGTTATGTGTTTTGTCTGGTGTTTTTTAAGTGTTACATAAGCTATGGAGACTTTTTTAATTATTCAAATTTGGCTGGGTGGTTAATAACACTTTTTTCTGTGGGGTGACAAACTCAGAAAAATGTATTTTTTTGCTTTTTCAGACATAACTGAGTCTTGGAAACACAGGTATATCCACGCATAGAGATGACAGCAAACTGAACAGATCATTTAAACAGATATAAATACATTTACAATAGGTTGTCTCTCAAATCACACATTCAAAGATAAGAGCGGAGAGTACTACTGTTGCATCTGCATTTATAACCTTTTATTTAATTTAATCTGCTAATTCAGTGTAAAACATCAAATCTACCGCTGACTACCCATTAACCCATTAACCATTTACGCACCTTACCCAGATGCGTCTGACCATATAGTAGGTTTTCACCCAGCCTTGTTTTCTTTCATCAGCACTGAGTGGTGACTGTGGCAATCTCGCTCTGCCTGAACAGACTTCTGATGTGGATTAATTAAAGGTTAAGCCAAAAGTCAGAATTGAAACCAGGACTTTTTCGGGGGATGGGATTTAAATTATTTCACTACCAAAGAAACTAGTTTCCTGTGAAATGAAACTGTATTACTAAAGCCTCTGACCATGAAAAAATTAAGTTAAAAACAGCATCCTAAAACCTCTTAGAGCTTGGCTTCAGGAGTACAAAAACATTTCTATCATGGCTCCTGACACACACACACACACGCACACGCACACACACTTTTAGCAGGTTACAGTCTAGTCTGCACTGAGACAGCAAAATTCTCTCTAATAACTTCTTGAAGTGCATTAGCGGTCTATTAGTGCATTTGACATTGCATTATAAAGCACACCTTCTTTACCCAGACTTTTCAAAACAACAAAATAAGCCCCATCCCATCCTGTTTCATTCACGTATTTCTAAAGGTCAATATTTCATTAGCAAAGAGTGAGAACACTGTCTTCAGCTGTCTTCAGCTTTTTAGCAAAACATATTTCCAAAAATATTATCATTTTTCTAAAAGTTTATTTGTATTAAAAAGTATGTGAATTTTCTCAGCCCTTTAAGGAAAACTACTCCCCCATTTTATGTGGAAATTTCAAAAGACAGAACGGTCAGACGTAAGTGATATTCACCGGAAAGTGAAGTGATTGATTTTAAAGAACTGTGTATTATAGCTGATTAGACAATGAATCAGTTTGTTAATTGGCAGAAAGTTCACTGCACCTGTTTTGATAATAAGAATTTAATAATTATTTAATTCATTTTTCAAGCAAAAATATCAGCGATTGTCTGTTTTAAGAGCTTCTGATATATATTTTTGCTTTTTATCTTTATAATGCAATTGTAAATTAGTCATATTATTGTCTTTGTCATGCTTTGACAGCTTGGTTTCTAGAAACTGTAATTGTAAAATAATTTTTGATGTTATGTTGATTAAAAACTGTTTGATCAATAGTTGATTTTTTTTTAAATCCTAAGTGAAGTGAAGCAATAAACAAAAGAGCAGCATGCGTCTTCTGTACGGAGGTCTGCGAAGGACATTAAAGAGCCACACAGTGACAGCAAAACTTCTCCGTCATAAGCGGAGAAAAATGAAGGCTCCAAAAATAAACACAGCTCCACCAAGTGGGCTGAGGCTAAATGGTGTATGTGAAAACAGAAAGAGAAACAGTGGAGTGAAACAGACTGAATAATAGATGAACGATGAGCACTTTGATTCTGAAATAGCACAGGCAAGAGAGAGGGAGAGAAAGACTCCGTATCGTCATATGTCTCAACAGCCCTCCCCAGAGGTTTCAGTTTGGGAACTATCCGTTGCTTTGTTGGTAATCACCGACTCCATAAGCTGCAGATAGTCTGTTTGAAGTTGGCTGATAATGCAAAGGGTTCTAAATTTATCTTCAAGTGTCCTAAAGCGCCTCTTTGTGTATGCTGCTGCGACCTTGCTGCCTCACATACATGCTCAAACATCAATTTCACCTTCCAAACAAAATGATCACATGCATGTTATTTATGAGCCTTCCAGAAGTAACAAACCGTATCAGCATTCGGCTCAGGAGGGGTGCTAAATTTGACAAGGACAGACAAACTCTTTAATGTTTTTGCTCTTTGGAACTGAAAACAAAGTGCTGGATTAAAAAAAAGAGATTTATTTAATAATCTTCAGCAGAAAAAAGATCTTTAGCCACATTTTTTCAAGGTCGTCAAAGGTTTGTCATGAGAATTACAGTTATGTGTTGGCATGGCAGTAGGATATTACATAGTGGCCTTCGTGGTGGTGTAGCCCCCTTGGATTAGCATGTTAGCATGCTAACATTTGCTAAGTAGCACAAAGTGCAGCTGAGGCTAGTTAGAGGGGAACATCTGCTCCAAATTGCAAGGTAATCATCCAATAGCTGTTGAGATATTTCAGACTGAAACACAAATATCAACTTCATGGTGGCGTTACAAAATAAGGCAGAGGATCATCCTCACAATTATTATGATTAGTTTTCTGGGACCATGAATGTATTGAAACATCAACATTCCATTACACTCTGTCCATCAGCTATTGACATGTTTCTGCATCAAAGTGGACGACCCGCCAAACAAACCAACCAACCAACAGACAGGCACTGCCTTTCCTAGAGTTGCTAGCTAAAAATAATGGCGCACTAAAAGACCTGCACAAGGGATGAACTTTAGCCCTGTTACCGATTTCAGGAGTTCACTCCTCCATGTTTAATAAGGTGGAGGACTGGGGCAGAACCGATAGGTGCAGGAATGGAAGAAATTACCAAGACAGGATGAAGCAGATGATGGGAAAAAAAGTGAAACCACACTGAATGGCCAATCAAATATCTGTGTGTTTGTCGGCTAATAAGCTGGACAAATACCACATACACACATGTAAAAAAGCCACTTACCTGTCTCTGTCACACACCCATTGGTTTAGTTTACAATGGCTTATCTGAGTTTATTGTACGGTCAGCTCTGTGTCTCTTTCTCCCTTTCTTCTCCTCTGTCTCAGTGAGTGTGTGTCTTTATAATCTGCAGGGTGGGCAGTGGAATGTGCTGTTTCTGAACTTAGAAGTCAAAGCCCTCTCTGTCCCCTGACAGTTCATTTAAAGTCCAAAGTAAATTGTACTTCATTTTCTCTTTTGTATCTGAATTCATCATGTTTACAGCTCAGCATTTTGGGAAATATTCTTATTATATTTCTTTCCCAGGAGAATGCTACCAAATGTCTCTGTGGGAAGTATTTAGCTAGAGTTAGCCAGCTTGCTTAGCCTGGCTGGTTCCAGCAAGCTAACATTCTCCCAGCTCCAAACTGAACACACAGATATGAGGGTGGTACTGATGTTTTCATCTAACCAGCATGAAAACACATTCATATTTCCCAAAATGTCAAACTAGTCATATTAGATAAATACATGCAGATAACACTATCAGAATTGCTATAACAAACTCTGTACTAATACTCTCATTACTATGAAGGAATTTACATTACACTTTTGATTAATTATTCAACTTCTAAAGGGGTACTTCAGAAATTTTGTGCTGTGCTTCTACAAAATAAGTTAAATCATAAGAGACAGATGTATAAAAACAGTAAAAATCAATTGCAGCGAAGTCATATAAAGACTTTTTCTCTCTCATATCGGTCATGAAAAAAAGGACAATCCGAAAATTCCCACAATGCAGGCTAATAACTTAAACACTTGCCACGTGCCTGTGTCTTTCAAACTCCATGACCTCAGTTTTTAACATTGTCTAGAGGATCTTTGAAGAAGACTTTTAGTCATTTCTAATTCTTTTACAAGACCAGTCAAACTGTAGGGCGGGCCCTGCTGGTGGGACAAAGAGCCTCTGCAAGGGGGCCATGGATAACCATAGTTAAACAAAGTTAAATGAATATCTCAACAAGGAAGCGTGTTGAATTTGCAACATATTTCATTAAGCACTAACACTTTATTAGGAAACTTTAGTCTTGCACATTTTGCATCCTAGTTACAGGTTTTAATGCCCAGTCTGTATGTTATTTTAAATATGCAATGAATTCCCGGTTTACTGCACTTCAGATTTAACAGCTTTCAGCCCAAGTAAACTACAGTCTTGCTTATAAGAAATGCACTTAATTTTTAATCTTTCAAGTGTTTTTTTACGAGTAGATTTATTTTGTTATTTATTCTGCATCTTAACATGTATATCCTTGTATTCTGTGATGTTTTTTGTCATACTGCTCTGAAGCTGTCACAGCACTTTGGGGCCCAATACAATACAATACTTTATTTTGGGACAATGAAGTATTTGATTTGATTTGACTATGATTTTTGTAGAAACAAGCACAAATTTGCAATAGCTGCAACCAGCAGCAGTCACAGTTGTCTTGGGCATCACATGTTACCATAAAGTCAAAGACACATCATAAATGGATTTTTATGTTTTATATAATTACTGCCTCCCACAAGAGTCTACGGTCTACGACAAACGATTGATGAGTTATGGAGGGGGTGTTGCAAGCCATAACCAGTGAAAGTGTGTGTGTGTTTTTCTACAACATTTGGCCAAGTTACATGACTCCATTAAGAAATTATGTGCCTTTTTGTTACAGGCCACTCCCACTGCCACGCCGAAGAGTTGATTAGCTGTTCTTTGGCACATGATCAACCATTTCTCTAAATCTTTTCAAAGTCTGTGAATCCATTTGGAAGTTGTGTTTTTTTTTCAAAAGGCTGCTTCCACTACCACACCCCCTTTTAGCCAGTTGGCATGAACACGAACACACACCTTCATACACACACTTGACCTCCATTCCAAATTTCAGCTTCCTCAGTTGAAAACTGTTGCCATCAAAGAGCAGGGAATTTTTTTGGACCGACCAACCGACCGACCTATAGAGCTGCTTGTGGCAACTAAAAAATGCTGATCTTTAATTTGTTAAAATTCACCTGATGTAGAAAATTGAACCTTCTCTTATTAGTTGCTTCTCCTGTCATTGTAGTGATTGATAAAAACTGTGGGAGTGGGAGTGAGGTGTGCCAAAAAAGTTTGAGAATGTGGAATGTAACTGAACTGACAATGGAAATTTTACAATTGGATGCCACTTTGCCTCTTTTGGCATCACCATGTGTAACTGTTACTCAGTAGCAACTTATGCACCTCAGATGAAACAGCTTTCGGCACAAGTAAACTTGTGTGATATTGAAGTGCAGTTCTTTTTGTTGGAGTTGGATATTGCAGGACTGCTTGTCCCCAGCACATTGAGATCCTTCAGAAACAAAAACACCTGAGTTCCTCTGGGATGGTGATAATCACATCCTCTCTCTCTTTGCCCAGGAAGCAAACACCACCACATTCCTAGTCCATTTACAGAGGTGAGACTGCTGCTTTCACTTTTCATGTTTATATGCTGTTATGGGCTTAGGGAGTAGTTTAAGTCAAATTTGCAACGTCCAGCAGCAGACCTGTAATACTGTTTGGTCAAACTAAATGTGGTGAGTAAACAAAATGATTTAACACCGGCTTATCATGTCCAAGGGAGTGGACCACTGCGCTGCAAAGCCCCTCCTGCTGATGGCAGCAAGGGATCGTAAGAAGGAGACGTCTCTGTGATGTGGATACAGTAAGGGATGGATACACACACAGTTGTAATTACAGTGTTGAAACTATACACCCTGTGTCTGTTAGTTAGTGCCACTGCTGTCACTATTATTACCCCGTCGCCTCCATTGAGAGAGGCGAGGCTCTGCCACCAAAATGCACTCTAGCGTGGAAATTAACTATGTGGCTGACAGGGCTGCGTAAAGCTAATGCTAAATACAAAGGAAATTAAATTATTGGATGGAAGTTAAGGTGTGCTGTAGAAACAACCTATGTTCCCTGGGGTATTACAAGTTCTAGTGAATCCAATTAGTGGTTGGTGGATGTCATCCAGAGTTACAGAGTGTTCACAACACCCTCCATGGGTCCTGCCTGTGGGCCCCACACCACCACAGCCACTGTAGGGTGTGGGGCTTGATGGATGGCCTGGCTGCATCACAATGGCTAATGTTACAAGCTGTCAGCCACTCAATAGGGGGGCAGTCTCAGGTGGCTGTAGGCGGCCTGTACTGTGCTAGAGCGGCCCTGTAGTTTGAGAGTGACGGCTCTCAGGAGACTGACTGTATTTGACTATACAGAAATAGAGAGCAATGAAGGAGTCAGTGGCCTGTCAGCTCCAAACTTCATCATCCTAGAACTCGGCACACAGCACAAGGTTGTCCTCCTGAGTGTCATCAGCTTATGAAAGCAGAAACATTATTTTTTTTCTTGAAGTTAAGGTCGTGATGCTGTGAAGTTTGTGCTCTACCTATAGCTGCTTACCAGTGTATTGATATTATTGTGTAGGATTGCAACAAGTAATTTACTTTCATTATCAGTTAATCTGCAAATTATGTTTTATTTCTCAGATAAATCATTTCTTACACAACATGTCAAAAAAAATAGATAAAAAACAAATCGCAACCTCTCAGAGCCCAAGATGGCATCTTCATTTTTTTTTTGTTTGTTTGTTTCAAAACCACAGAGATTTAGTTCACATGATTTAAAATGGTAATCGTCACAACAGAAGAATGGGAACTCCTGAATGTTTTTTTAAAAACAGTTTTCAGCAATAAATCCATTATTAAAATAACTGCTGATGAATTTTCTGTCCATCAATAATCAAGGGACTGACAAATAGCTGCAGCTCTATTTTTATCACCACATCTCCCAACCTAACTACATTGCTTCTATTTTTAAAACATCAATACAAGGATTCAGTATTTGCTTTGTTACGCGCAGCGCTTGTGCGTGTGTGTGTTTGAATTTCAGTGGAGAGCAAACAGTTGAAGGAAATGCATGATGCAGTTTTTAATAGTTTATAACATCAAAGACTTGGGGTAAACATGGACAGAGTCAGCCTCAGGGACCCTGGACCCACCTGCTCTGACTGAAGTCTCTTATTCTCTGCATTCTGCTTATTGTTAACAGTGAAGCTCAGATGTTTTCTTTTTTATTACCTTCTTATCAGGCAGTAATGTGAATCTACTTTCTGAACTTCAATTATTTTTAAGCTGAGTGATATAAATAGCAAATGCTTCTACCTCTCTCCAAGATTATGTCACCGTCAGCTAATTTTGATGAAACATTACATAAAATCACCACTCATCAGACCCAAAATATTCCCACATTTTAAATCTGAGAGCCTGAGTCTGTATTTAATTATATGGTTTTGTCAGTATTGTCCAGCTCTATGGATGAGTGCCAGTAAAACTACAGTAGGTCTCTGGCTGGCATACTAAAGGGGAATTCCAACATTAAAGAGAGTGCATTTCTTCTCAGCATCTCATTAACTTGTTTAATCCAAAATTACTTTTGTACACCAATAAAAACAAGGGTCAGAGCAGCCTTTCAGCAAATATTTTAAATCTGAAATATACAAGCACTAATGGCAGGCTCTGACAATGTCGAGGAGCAGAACCCAATCTGTTTAAAACCCCATTTGGGCCTGTGCCTCATGTCTGGGTTAGTGTGGTCTCCCCTCAGTAAAAGGCTGGGCTGACAGACAGACCTATAAACAACCAGCTTTTATCTCTGAGAGAGACGTGGCAACAAAGAGCCCAGCTGCCTGGCCATATTCCCCCACCTACCCTCTGTTTTTCCCCTTTTATCTTTCCTGTCATCACCCCACCGGACTGAAGAGGAGGCACGGATGGATCTGGAGGTGCGCTTAAATCTGTCTTTTTCACAGCTTCTTCACTGGTATCCTGCGGTTGTTTTTTGTGTCTGGCACACAGGCTGAATGTTGCTGTAGAGGGCAATGATATGAGTAATTTTCTTGATTTGTTGGAAAGAAACACTGACTTTTCCTCCTGAATCAGTAATGGCACGATTGCAACAGCCATCACTTTGGATGATAATGGCTCCCTGAATAGTGCACTGCACTGTTTTCAAAGTGGACCATATTGATCTAAATTACACTATATATAACTACCGCTGCTAACCTGAAGCACCCTTCATTTTTATCCATGGTAGCAGCACGCAGTGTACCAATCACAAAGGGTGGGGCTTTAGTAAAATGAAGGGTATCAGAGAATTGTAAGCCAGAAGCCAATATTTTGCTTTATTTTTGTTCCAATATTTTATTTAAAACTATTTCAGCCTCAATTGTGCTTTGTATTTAGTGTTAAAAAAAACAATTATTAGAATTTTCAAACACCAGTCTGAGATAGTGAACTTCATTATTGTAAACTTATTATCTTGCAGATGCATGCAAATAGTTTTGGCTGTTGTTTTGCCAACATCATTTGTATATAACCTGATTTTTGTTGGTCTATTCTGTACACATTACATCTCCTGCATGAATGTAGGTCCTAGGAGAGGACTCTTTCCTCTGCTGCTCCTCCTGAGGTTTCTCCCATTTTTTTCCCTATTAAGGCCAATTTAAGGGAGTTTTCTTCATCAAAATTGCAAGTCTAAGGAAAGAGGCTGCCCCTACACTGTACAGAATGAAAAGCTCCCTGAAGAAAACGGCAATTTGTGATATTGGTATACAGGAATAAAACTGATTTGACTTGACTAGCACGCTGATGTTAGTACATAGCTCAAAGCAGTGATATGTTTAAACACCTCACAGGGCTGCTGGTGTGGCTTCAGTTACCAGGACTTATACTTATTACTGCTTGTGCTCATAATGGAAACACTCAGCCTGTAGCAAATTTATATCTGTGTAGAATGACCCATGTTCCTCAGATACTACAAGAGACTAAACTACCAATCGATTTGTTTTTGTGGCAACAAAAATTAATTAATAGGAAAATAATTTCATTTTCAACTTTAAAATAAAATAGTTCTTTCAACCTCTACTGATGGCAACATCCTCAGTAAAGCGCTGAGGTTCCTGTTTTAGTTCATCATGGTCACAAAATATTGATTAACATTCAGCCAATTTTTCTGAGGACAGTCAGAAACTTCAATCAATATTTCTGTGACCACCGATAGCGCTTTCCCAATCAACTCTGAGTAAAAGATGCAAATCCAGTGTTAGGATCCGGAGTGATATGTGCAACTTGGTATGCGCTGACATGATTCCCAGACACTCACCTCCATCTTGTTGAGGGACACCCAGCAGTCAGAGGGGAAGTCCTGCAGCATGGGAACCAGGAACTGTAGGCAGCCGTCCCAGTGACACAGCAGCAGCATCATACCAATCAGGTTAAAGATCCGCATCACCGCACTGGCCAGGTCATAGGTCATATGGAAGATCTGAAGTGGGACAATTAGAGAGGGAGGGGACTTTAAACTGGGTTGAGATGCATAGAGAGGAATAACATATTGGATTTTATAAATGAGTGCAGTGAATATGGCTTTCATAAGTTTATCAAATACTTTGTATTTATATTTTCAACAGCAGGACTGGCTTCCCACTCTGCGCCAGTCTTCTTCCAGTTTTACCAGGTTTGATTAATGACTAGGAGAGACAGGTTCCCATCAGTCCCAAATCAAACGCAGCAGGAGCAGGAAAGACATTTGTTACACCGAGACGCATGACATCAATCAGAGGCTCAAACACGCACACGAAACACTCACGCATGCCTGCAGGCACAGTGATACACTAACGACACAGACAGACATGCCAACATATACACACACACAAACATTCGAAGCCACAAAGTGATGGACAGGGACCATCATGATCCTTAACAACTGATAGTCTATGTCGTCTCACACATCAATCATTCTGAGTCACTGGACAGTCACTTAAGACAATCCTCTCTCACCTGACTGACTTCAGAAACAGTCCTATTGGTGCTCTGGCTGCATTTAATACTGACGTAATCTTTATAAGGCCTAAATCTGTTGAAATAGCAATAGCACTTTTCAGAGTTAAACATGTTGGAAAGTCTGATCAAATCTATTATAAAGGAATAAGCAATGGGTCGTGTTACTTTGTGCAACTGAGGGAGAAGTGATACTCTGTGATTGGAGCGATGATGAAGAGGAATGAGACTGGACATGAATCACATGTGCTGATCTTTCTAAATGGCGCTTTAACCTTTATGAGGCTTTCACTGTCAGTTTTTATCAATCAGCAACTTACAAAATAGAATCATTTGTCATATCTTTTCCACTGAGAATGGATGAGAGAAACTGTACTTTATACAATTGTGTTGTGCTGGCTGATGGAGATGCTCAGCACCATGGACAGCTCCACTAAAGCTACAGGAACTCAAACTTTTCAAAATAAACTACGACAGATCATTAAAGACTGGGCATTTCTTGACAGTGTCTCACTCTGCACCACATCTCAGCTCTCATTCTCCATGCATGCCAAGTATCACTTCCCATCATTGTGTGTGTGTATGCGCATCACATCATATCTTCAGAAATCCAATTATCCAAAGGTCAAGTTCGCAGCCCAGCCCCACTGCGCAGCTCACCACTGCAAAATGCCAACACCAGGCTGCCAATACTGGCATAAACGAAAAGTCGCGTAATCTCGTGACATCGTTGGACCTTCTGTCACGCAGGCTGCCCTCCTTCATTTGATGAAGGAGTTCGAGGAGAGCTAGAGCAGGCCCCCCTCTTTGACAAAGTGCATCCCTTGAAGAGTAAATAAAAGCTGAGTGGGCAGGAAGGCCAGGAGTGGGTCCTTTGAGTTCAGTCTGCAAGAAGCAGGAAGTCTACTTTCCAACAGCACCCATTTTCACATAAGTGTGCCAGTCAATCCTCAAAGGAGATGTCTGCTTATCTAGCCTCTCTGATCCCTTTAAAGGAACAATTAGTTACATATATAATCGCAGTCAACAGCCCCCTAGTGCTGCATATTATCATCACCCTCTACCCCACCTGCTCTTCCTCCGGCATCTTAATTGATTAACTGTGTGTGCCCTCTTAATAGGTTTCTTATTAGACCGCCTGATGCCACCTGTGGGACTGCCGGGTCAGACAGGGAGAAGACAGAGAGACGGGGTGGGGGTGAGTTGGCAATAACAGTAATTAGAAAACAAAGTTTGTTAAAGCTCACACATCCTCCTGACATTAGACATTTCTCACCAGGTGGCAGGTGAGAACATTACCATCGAGCCTCCACATGGAGGAGAGCAGGCCGCCCGGAGCAGACAGAGAAGCAGATTGTCGGTTTGGTCACGAGCCAAAAGCAACATATTGGAGGCAAATCAGTGACCTTTTATCACAGACTAGATTTGGGCTTTCTTCCTCTGTGACTGACAGTTGTGTGATTAGCTTTCATACAGTATTTACAGAGGCACAGTCATGTTCTTACCTCTTCCCATTGGTGGATGTAGCGTATTAATCTGGAGAGCCTCAGCAGACGCAGAAGACTTAGGATCTTGGTGAAGCGGACGATCCTCAAGGCCCGAGCAGTCTTGTACACCTCGGAGTCGATCCCTTTCTCCACTATGAGGAATATGTAATCCACTGGGATGGAGGAGATAAAGTCCACAATGAACCAAGTTTTTAGGTACTTCTTCTTAATGGTTTTAGGGTCCAAAATGATGTCCGAGTTGTCCTCAATGATGATCCCAGTGCGAAAGTTGAGCACCAGGTCCATGAGGAAGAAGGTGTAGGAGACCACGTTGAAGATGATACAGGGCGTCGTGGTCTCGTCATTGAAGAAGGTGATGCCAACGGGGATGATGATCAGGTTGCCCACCATAAACAGCAGCATTGTGAAATCCCAGTAGAACCTAGCAGGCATGTGTGTAGTTGTGGTGTGTATATGACAGTGTGTTGACAGGGGTGGGGGGTGGGGGTGGGGGGCAAAAATAGAGTTAGAGGAGAAAAGAGAGTTCCTGCGGAAAGCTGATAGACACAAGAGACTTTCTAACTCAAAATGGAAAAGTGCTGAAGAAATGCAGGAACTGCACTTGGCCGACTGAACATGCAGAAAGCAATTAGAGAGATTTTCTGCTGAACTACCAAGATTCTCATCCTGTAAAAACTTGTTGTTTTTGATTGTCTATGGAGTAAAAATTATAATTTTATAACAAAGGCTGTTTTTTGTTGCTGTATGATGGTAGATTTTGCTTTACAGACTGCATTTCAAGATTTCAACAAGTTTTTAAAAAAAGGGAGATTCTTAACGCTTCTGATTTGCTTACATTTGCTTTACATACACTCACACCACTACTGTACATGTAAAAATAAGCACAGGGAACTAAAATGTAAAATCCATTTTCCCCTTTTCCTCTGAAATTATCCAAACCCAGTGTGCAGAAAAGTTGCAAAACCATATTTGTTCCTATTGCAAACTTACGAACTGAGCTTGCGTGTTTAATTAACCTGACAAAAACTGAAATAATCACAAAAAATTAGACCTCTTATGAACAAATAACTGTAAAACCCTAATAATTTCATCCAACATGAGGAGGGTTTGCATAAAATCAGGCCTCTTGTCAACACCAACCTTTGGCAAAGCCAATGAATTTAGACATGTTTTACCATCAGGGATGTTTTTACATTTTCTGTCGACTAAATTGACAGGGTTGGAAAAAGTCATGAAGTGAGAAGCTGATAAAAAAAACATCACGGTAGGTGAGTGTCTGAGCTGTTAATAAGGAGGCGGGGTCTCCTTGCCCTAAAACAGAATATCAGGTGCACTTTATAAGACTGCATTTTAAGTTCTTATCGAGCTTCTATTTAAACATTTATACCAAGTGATGACAGTCTAACTATTTAGGCTACCTTTAGTGGTGATGTGGCACTTTGCTGAACGGGACAGAGGAAGTAAAAGCACTGAGATCTGAGTCTGTCAGGGGAGCCTCTGCAGGACAGGTGCAGCGCTGAGTCATTACACTGCGACTTACGCAACAAGCTCTGACTCCTCCACTCCGCGGCGACGACAATAACCACCGCGATCATACTGTTTGAACTTTGCTGCTTTGACTTTGCATTAGCATTCAGCTAATTAGCATAGCTTGACTACTTCACGTGGGAGTTTGCAGCCAGAGGAAAAAGTCGCCGAAGTGGCCTGTCGTCAAATGACATCTCCGCTGTTGAAAACGCGTCTCAAGTTGAGCCTTGAGTGGTCGGCTGACTCGGCGTTATGCGATACAAATGGGCCAAACGTGAAT
>JAQLOL010000004.1:10607876-10623772 GCA_029783665.1 Naso thynnoides
GCCTTCTAGGGTGCCCTTCCAGTGGATAAAACAAGGTAATGTGGTTTCGAGGGTTCCTTTCCATTTGTTAAAACACGGTAAAGTGCCTTCCAGGATGCCCTGTGATTGGACAAAAAGTGGTAAAGTGACCTTTAGGGTGCCCTACAAGTGGACAAAATTAGGTAAAATGCCCTTTAGGGTTCCTTTCCATTTGTTAAAACATGGTAAAGTGCCCTCTAAGATGCCCCTCAATAACAACTTTTTGCACGCTGGTGCTCTGTGGCATACGAGTGCCCTTCTTACTATTTTCGCCCCTGCCCTTCAAAGACCCTGAGTCTGCCACTGGACATGGTTTAGAGGCACAGATGACAAGAGTGTAAATGTAAACCATGGGTACAGACAGTACAGACCTAATCCAAACAATGAAAATTTGTCCTCTTTTGATTCTGTGCACACCTGAACCTTATTTTTTAAATATGTAAGACCTGAGAAACACCAAAAGAAGCACTGAGGGGGTCATCCATTAGCAATTCAGGTCCTCTTTCAACAGCAGACAGCCAAAATGTTTTAACATTCATAGGCAGAGACAGCTTATGTATAATCCATGCAGATGCTACCTGTGACAGCAGAGGTGTTGATGTGGTTTACACACTGATGGAAGGATGCAGTCAGATACAGCCTCAGCATTAAGGATGGACTATTTGTTGTTCTGGTTTAAAGTGCATGTTATGTGCATTAAAGCAGCTTGTTACAGAGCAGCAGTGAATGCATGTTTATCAGCACCTCTGTTGGAAGGTGCAGTATGAGAAAGCCTGAATGCATGTTTGTGCCAGTGGCCAAAGCTTCAGCTGCAGAGCATTATGCCTCCACTCCGAGGATGTGGGCCATGATAATCGAGTGCTTTGTCACTTGAGATGAAGTGGCTAGCCTATTTTCTTTGATCTAGATTTGGTTGCATCTAATTTTGGTTTATGTAAAAGCTATAGCTTCGTTTTACGCAGAAATACATAGAGCTTACATAACAATAACAATATAATTATATAACTGGTGATGATTTGCACATAATCTTCGCTACAAACTAAGTTTTCCAGAAAAATCTGATAAAATTTCAACGTCGTGGCTGCATTGAATGTTATTGTTTGAAATTTCCTACCTTTTCACATCAGTTCTGGGAATTCATAAACGTCATCTCTCTCCCCCTCCCCTCTCTCTGCCATCCTCCCTCAACTTGGTTAGTTAAAACATCACAGCTGCACCAAGGTTCAGTTTAATTTCCCTGCAGAGGATGCAGCAGTGTGACGCTCTCAGGTGGTTTTCAACAAAAGACAAGAGACCAAAAAGACACAGTGAGTCACCGAAATGACGAAACATTACAGGCAAAAAGAAGACGAGTAGGCAAGTTGTGGTGGTATGGCCCTGAAATATGGGACAGTAGTAGGCCCTCTACACGAGAGCCAAAATAGCTTATCCTGTTCACCCTTACAGGGAGCATTAAATGAAGATTTTGTGTATAAAAAGACATAAATGTCCTCAAGTAGTAAAAACAAATGAGGAAAATTATCAATCACATAATAGCTTCTTTTTTTTCCCTCACAATTTTACAACAAACAACCCAGACTTTCTCAACCAGCCCCTGTTCCTCAGAGTCATGTAAATAAGCAATTAAAACCAGCCTGAGAACTTTTTGCAAATTTGCAACACTGCAACTCTGGGACCATTAGGAAAATACATTTAATTTGTCATTCTTCTTTATTTGAATGTGTAAACCTCTCAGGTCACTGGTATGATGACTCAGCCACCAGCTGCTTGTTAATTAGTGCTTAAATTTTCTTGGGCTGGTGTTGAATGTCGAACAAACACATTTGTTTTCACAAGATTGGCTTTCTGCCTGGTTTCATGGAGGTACTTCAGAACTAATTTTATCAAAATTAATTAGGGATTTGTCAGCACTATAGCAGCAAAGGACAGATTTACAGAGCCAAGATAAAGAATTTACCTCCTTTGGAAGTTTTCATGTTTTCAGGAGGCTAATGTGAAGGCTCCAATGTGATGCAGGAGATTTTTTCTTATCATTTTATTTTTCTGATTATAAACCAACATGTGCATTTTCACTTTGACATTAAAGGGTCTTTTTGTGTTGATCTGTACAACAAAAGGCACATTAAGTCTCCTCTAATTCGATGCTGTTAGGCCAGAAAACATAATAAACTTCCACTTGGGGTTAATCCTTTTAAAGGGTTGTGAATAAGATCCAATTAGGTGCCACCGCTGCAAACAAGAGGAAGAGTTGTGAATAATTATCAGCCACTTTACTACATGATCATTAAAAGGCTTCAAGAAGTAGACAAAGCCACCTTTCAATAAACACTTTAAATTACTGTAGGGTCAATTTTTGAAAACATGGTTAAGACGTTTTCATGCTCTGCTGACATTTAAGCACAGCGAGCCTCAAAATGGGAAGTCCTGACTCAGAGAGAAGCAGGCAAGGAAAACAAATTGTAACTTTCTTCCTCTCTCCTTTGTGTGCAGAGAAGGTCAGAACAGGTCTTTCTCCTAAATACAGTAGAAACAATGGAGGTTCGACCAATATTAGCGCATTATTACATCTGAGAAATTAAACAGTAACTGTGGGGTAGCACTTTATGACTGCACATTATCAGTTGAAAACTTCAAATTTGTTTTAGCACTTTATTAAAACTGTACAAAAAAATCAGTAAATAAAATAATAAACACTTGTTTTGTGTAACACATTTGGTCAGTTCCATAGAGGTAAGATGATCCCATGCCTGTTTTTGTGTTTTTTCCTTTTACAAGGCTCAATCCGTGTCTTGGGCAAGGGTTCAATAAATATAGGTTCTGTGAAGATTTCTTCACTTGATGAATAAAAACACGTCCAGAATTTTCCCTTGTCAAGATAAACCAAGTACATTCTAATAAAAAAAATAATAAAATAAAATACAGTCCTTAAGTGTTTATTCAATGTTAAAATGTGAAAAATCTTTTTTTCAGTAGTTTCCCCAAATTCACATTCTCAACATCAGACGGAATTTTGTGCAAAATAAAAAAAAGAGGTGCAAATAAATAAAAATCTGATGCATACACTTGGTTTCCTTTCCAAAAGGTTTTAGTTTGACCCAACAGTTCAAAATGAATTCTCTATCTACACATCTATGTACTCTGCACCACCACAAGAAATGTTTTTTTTAAAAAAAAGAGCATTTTGTCTTTTAAATATAAAATGTGTCCCAGCCTCGTGGCAAAGACACGTCTCCATCAAAAAGCAGTCCACTCTGGCTCAAACTCTGCTCCCGCTCTGGTTACAATCCCAACCTCATTATCACTATTTCTGGATCCTCCAGCACCGCTCAGTTCCACCTCCTCTAATACTCGGCAACGATAGCAGCAGGAGCTGGACCCGGCGTCCGTTCAGCACAGGGGGAGGAATGATGACTAACAGTCTGCAACAGATTCAGAGTTCGTCTCCACTCATATCATTCCCTTGAACTGAGAAAGACGACTGTCCTGGTGTCAGCTGTGGAGAGGAGTCGTGGAGTCCACGTTGACGTATGTTGTGAGGTTTTTCAGATGTGAGTTGGCCGTGACGGTAACAAATCTACGAGTTGCTGGCAGCGTTCTCATTGCTAGGTGAGTTGGGTGAGGAAGAGGAGGAGGAGGAAGGAGAGAAGTTCATTCCTGATAACCCTGGTGGGTCTGTGGCTGTGTTCTGTCCGCTAAGACTCTTCCTGCAAACAGGACACGTGTCGTGCTGTTGGAGACAAGGATGAGTATTTTCAGTACATCAGCAAAATGACAGGACTGGTTTGTGGAAGGTGAGCAATTGTGGACTTTTAAAGACCCAAATAATAACGATAGTTTGGAGAAGGAAAAAGCCGATAACAAATTAATCATCATATAAAATGCCACACTACATCTGGTGCAAGTGTTCAATTTTGTTTTTTTGTTTTTTCAGGTGAAGCAGAAATGAGTGGACCCAGTGATGAAACTGTGCCAGCGCTCTTGATGACACTTTAGAGCAGGGTCCAAGATGAACACCCGCCAAGCGCCACATGCAGCTAGATTTTTTTTTACTCAGCCTGTAAATTTCAGGAGCCATCTGATATATTGCCATGTGACTTTTTTGCAGCAAAGTATGAACAAAACACTGAATACAGCAAATAAAGTCCATGGCTTGAACTGCTTGCGGAAGAGCAGAAGCAGCGAGAGTGGAAGCCAGGAGCACACAAGTGGTAATGACACAATAATTAGCACGAGCCCACCCGGGCCAACAAAGAGAAAAAGAGATGAAAACGTGGATTGGGTCAAAAGGGAAAAAGTTTTGCCACAATTGGAATCAAAAAGAAGACTGTGGCAGAGAGGACGTGGCTAAATGACGACGAGGCACAGCAGCTATGACATTTGAGATTTGTAAACAGCACTCAAAAGGCAAAGCTTGCCAAAACGCGTGTTGTGGGGGACGGAGCATGTAAGCGAAGTGTGACAATTTTGGACTGAGCGGGGAGAGCAGATTTTTCAAACGGCTGCCTCATCTCCTGCTCCACCCCACACCAAATTCACTCCTGTGCCGCTCACACCACGAGATAGATACATGCCCGACCCAGAGTGCATTTGTGTATTGTGCAATTTACCCCACCCACCCACCCACACTATTTTCTGTCTCCTGCTGGCCGCTGCAGCTCAATGGGCTCACAAAGTACTTTAAAAAATAAATTGCAAAGTCATAAGGGTGCATTATTCCTGTTCCTGTAACGGATGACAATAATGTCATAAAAGCAAGAGTGCAGAGTGAGTGGTGAGCAATTTCAGTTGAGCGTTGCGAAATCTGAGTTGAGCGCTGAGCGATACTGAGCGGAGCGGTAAGAACGGACAGCTGTGTGAGCGATGAGCGGAGATTTTTAACCCTCAGCTCCACTCACACACTCTGTTGGGGAACACAAAAAGGCTGTATATATGCATTTAATTTTTTGACTGGTCAAAAAAAGTTAAGTTAAAGGTAGACTATATCTACCAGACATTAGACTGGTGAGGTGAAAACTTAAATTTTGGACACTGCTTGAGAGAAACACCAAATAAATTTCTCAAAGATAGAGACAAACTCTCAGTTGTTATTTGTTTAGTTTTTTTTTTAACCCCATTATTGCTGTTTTTGTTTTTGCTTGCAGACACATAATCACTATCAAAATATTTAACTGAAGCTGCTGGCTGCTGTTTATTTGTGTCACTGTGCAGTTCAGTGGCTCACTTTACAGTATATTAGGAATATCTACCAATGTTTTAAAATGCACAATAAACTGTAAAGAACATCTATTCAAAATCAAATCACTTTTAATAAAGCTCTGAGGCTTAACATAGCTGACACCAATCATATCACTGATCGACATACATACCTGTTCCAGCCATGGTACTATACAGTCATTGTGAAACAAATGGTTGCATGGCAGTTGTCTAACACTCTCTTCAACGCTGTAGTCTTCTTTGCACACAGGACACTCTAAACCAGCACCTGCACAAACAGAAAGCAGCATCTAGTCTGTGTGTCTGTCTGTGAGAAACATGTGGTCACATGAGTGAGCTGCACAGGAGACTGCATTTACTTTATAGTTCTGATTATTTGAGTTTTGTGCAGTGGAAGGTTTAAGGTTAAATTCAAGCTCTTCACATCTCTACCAGTAACAGCAATATAATTCAAAGTTAAAACAGAAGTACATGTGTATATGTAGAAATCTTATCACATTAGTCAGTAATGATGAAAAGCTAAAAACCAAAAAAAAAAAAAATCATTCCACAGCATTTCAAAGGGTGATTATTGTCAGATTTGTATTTTTAATAGAGAAAATACAGTTATGGTATTAGCTTAAAGGTCTATGCTAAGAGAGAGAGTTTTGCATGAGGTTTGACTAGAAGGTTTTAGTGACATGTCTGCATGAACACTGATCAGAAAAGACAATCTGCTATTCTGACAGATAGTAAAAAAATTTTAAAAAAAGCTATAGAGTTGCTTCTAGTACAGAATGGGAGAGCTTATGAGTAGCTGTGTGAGTGTGAGTGTGAGTCTAAGAGAAAGATGTAGACGTACCCACATGTTCCTCTGTAATGGAGATGGTAGGTAAACTTTTTATTCTTTCTCTGTCTGCAGGAGGGGGACCCGTGTTTTCAAACTGGTTCAATAACTACAAGACAAAAGGAGCATAATCCTGGTATCATTACATTGCTATCGAATAAATAAGAAAATCATTCAAATATATTATTAGAAATTAATTCTGATCTTATGAAAAGCACAACTCCCGAGACTCTGTTAAAAGGTGTTAGAACACCGTGGCTGCCTAACTGATATGCAGTTTTGTTCCCATTTATACCTGTGTAATGATTGCATCAAGACCATTGGCTCCCCAGGCATAATCCATCGGATTGGAATGTAACATACCCCTAAAAGACAAGAAGGTTGTCGACAAAAACAATGAGAGTTTATACATAGAGCATCATTTTATTTTGTACTATGAAGCAAGTAAAAAAGCATCACTGTTTATTATACTGTACTTACCAGGGTCCCATACCGATATTTGGCATGGCTGTAGGCGCTATGATTCCATTTACTAGCTGCTGGATAATACTGTATCAGGGAAAAACATCACAAAATTTTCAACAACCATATATTGAATCAAACTGAAAAAAATCACTTGTAAATTACATAAATAGAAAATGTCTGCTCTTCTTAATAATCTAATCACAGTCACAAAACACAGTATTTCAGTACCCAACATGGCCTATTTCTATTGTCTATGTCCATTCTTGACTGATCAGAACTTTGTAAATATAATCACATGATATTATTTGTTGTTTTTAATTTATTTATTGATACTTAGGACTGTTACTTTGACAACACTTACTGTTTCATTGTGTTCTTGCAATGAAATGTATGTTGTTTTTTCCTAGATGTGGTAAGTACCACAATATCCTCCCACACACACACAACAGCTGAAAATGTCTCACCCCTCTAACGTGGGCACTCCTTCATGGCGCGTACCCTGTCGTCGTGGAACGTGTCGACCCCGTGGTTGCCGCGGGCTGTATCGTTGCCTTGATGCCATTTCCCGTTCTCTCCTGTTTTCTGTCTCTCGGTTGTCCTCGGTGGGTAACCGCGTTCGAAGATCGAAGTTGGCATCAAAAATCCCAAGGGCAAATGGACCGTACCCCGGGGGGAAAGCGAATAATTGTTGGTGATCCATGTTCTAGTAGAAAAGACGGAGGCAACGTCAAACCTCAGTGCAAGGTGCAAAATGTTTTCCTGGACCACCGAATTTAACAATTCACACTGACCTCAAAGGATGGCCTGTTCTGATCACTACTGGAAGACATGGATGTGGAGCCATTTTCAGTACTGTATAAACACAATGGTAGAGTCATTAAAAAGATAAGCCTTGGAATGCATTTAAAAATAAAATAAGAAAATTCATGAAACAAAGAAAAATCTACTGTACCCTCTTTCTTCAGGCAGCTCCTCAATGAAGCCAGATTCACAGCGTGGACAGGTGTAGTCCTATGGTGAAGATGTTGGTGTGAATATGTGATATGTAACCACAATACAAACAGCTTAAATTAATGCGCTCTAATTTAACAGCATTGCAAAAAAGTTTACACTCATACGGGCTTTCAAGCCTAGAGAAGGTGTTGATTTATTTTGATAGTCCTTTTGGGAGATGTGTGCTACTATTGAATTGCATTATGTTAGATGTGTTTCTAATATTTAATTTACCATCACTGAAATAAATGGAGTGACAAAGAGGGAAAATACAAAAATCAATAACACCACAAACTACAGTTTCCATACAGAGCATACAGTACACACTGTAGGCACCTCCAGTTAATATATACATGACAGTCAGTGTCACACAGGAAAGTTGCTCTGGCTGTCTCTCAATAATATAACTTTTACTGTATCATTCAAGAAGCTTCCCATGAATGGCTCGACAACAGACTGTTGTGGCAGGCAAGCGGATTGTTGCCACAACAGCAAAGTTAACTGACTGAGACTGGCTTTGAATGACGAATATTGCTAAAGTTTTACTTCTTTGCGGTACATCCCCAGTAGATGTACGTCAAGCCACTCGACAATAAATTTTCCACGTTGAATTTTACATTTTTGCTCACTGAAAATCATTGTATCAGAACCAGGACTTCATCATCGTCGCCTGACAATCAGAACCTAAAAAAAAATGAACCCACGCTTTAGCTTTAGCTGACGTTAAACGCCAACACTTTGAGACACGTCAGTCTGTTGAGATGGGCTCTGCTAAGCTGTTATTCATCATACCTGGATATAGATAAAATTATGGGCTAAACACACTGAATTATATCACAAGTGTGTACTATCACTATCACTCAACTGTCACTCTGAACCGTTGTTGCCTATGGAGCTAGCTACCTCAGCGTAGCTACACAGCAGCAGTGATCCGACGTAACTGGGTGTGCGTGCGACACAAGCACACACACACACAAACAAGAAACCATACCAGCCAAAATATAAATTATCTTTCTTCGAGTAGGCAAAAATGTGTCCTATGTCCTTACCGGTAAACGCGGGCTTATCTCTGCTGAACACCGGTGACAAAAAAACCGGCAGGGCCGTGTGGGAGCTTCAGCCATTTCTCAGCAGGATACCAGTTCGTACAACACGGACGGGTAGCAACGAGGGACATTAGCACCTGACTTTCGCAACGGTGGAAACGGAAACATACGAGCGCAATTATAAAAAATTAACCAACTGCAAGACTTCCGGTTTATTTTATTTTATTATTATTATTATTATTAGTAGTAGTAGTAGTAGTAGTAGTAGTAGTATTAGTATTAGTATTATTGTTGTTGTTGTTGTTGTTGTTGTTGTTATAAATTGGATTCATAATCATATATGAATATATTCACGTAAGGACGCTTCAGACGGATAGAAAATCAACTTTGCACCCCAAAAAACCCCAAAATATTTGTAATGATATTAAATCGTCAGATTCATGCAATATTTAAAGTTTTCAGTGTTTCAATGTTAAATTGTATTTCTCAAATGTCTAGCTCAAAAAAGGTAAAACAAACAAACAAAAACAAACACCGTGTATCAGCTATCAGTTAGAAGTGAGTCAAACTTTTATTTATTCATTCATTCATTTATTTCAAAATACAATCAATTTGCAAATTGTTGTGTGGGTTACGTGTGGTCTGTCATCGTTTTTGCAGTCACTACAAGCACATGTTAGTGGAAGTGAGGACTTGTCTTTAGGAACTTTGAGAGTGTACAGTGTAAATTTGATTGGCACTGACTGATTTTTATTTATTTATTTTTACCAGAAGTACCTAAATCACAGCACAGAGTGATAATTATTTGGCTTTTATCTAAAGACAATGTAGTGTTTTACTCCGTGTCTAGATGAAGTAGACATGTAAAGATGCTTTTATTCTGAACTAACTAGAGCCGGAAGTGTTATTCTTGTTTTAACAAGCGGACACAGCTGGTTCAAGTCAGCTAACGCTAGCTACTGCGGTAGCAGCCGGAGGCCTTGTTTTAGTTCGTTGATTTCGAAATAGGTTTTAATCTTGCTGCGACCATGGAGTCTGGCGATTCAGGTGATCTAAACTATACTCTTTATATGTAGCATTTTCCTTTAGAAAACATGTAGGCAAACCAGAATCGTCATTAACGTGAAGTTACCTAGCTAGGTAGCTTTTGTAGCCCTAAAACAGCTAACGTTAATGTTAGCTTGCTTACATGACATACGTTACCTAGCGGTTAGCTGTGTAGTAGCGTTGAGTAAAACAATGTGGTTAACATAACGTTAGTTATCAAACAGAAATTCGATTACATGCGATTGACTTAACAATCAACGGATTTTCCTTAGTATGCAATCTGTAAGTTAGTATTTACACATTATAATATTTAACTGTCGCCAGTTTTCCTCAGTTAAATCTTAATAGGTAATAAAAATGTTTTATTGTTTGATTCAAATAGAAGCTTAACTTTCTTGTTTGCTAACGCCCGTCCGCCATGGAAACTGGAATATTGTGTGTAAATTGTTCATATTTCATTTAGTATATATCAGAAAATATTACCTTTATTACCTTAACTTCCAACTCCAATACTTTGTAATATGCATATTGTTAGTTATGAGTACTTTTGTTTGAATTTTTTTTTTTTTTAGGGCGAGGAGGATGGAAATCCAAGCCTGGCTTGCCACAGAAAAACAAGATGAACATGAATATTCTGCGTCAAGAGAAGCTGATAGCACAGAAGAAGAAGGAGATTGAGGCCAGAATGGCTGAGCAAGCCAAAATCAATGTGCAAACCACGAGTAACGTTAAACCCCTGTCTCCGAGGTAACAATATACTAATGGAGTCGCTACTTTGGTCAGACAAAACAACTCAGCGCCGTAAAAATGTAACTTTTTTACGTAAAATAATGCCTGGTGCAGTCATTTCGATTTTGAATGCATTGTTTTCTCTGACACCAACTTTGATGTAAAATTTTAACAAATATTGTGTCTGTTCTAGTCCCAGCAGTTCTCCTAGTCCTCAAGGAGCTTCCTCAAACAAATTTGCAAATGATGGAAGCTTCTTACAACAGTTCATGAAGATGCAGAAGGAGAAGTCCAATAACGGGTCTGGTAAGTACCTTAATCTGCACAGTTTTGACCAATGCGTCACAGTCATGGTTTTTCTCATTTTCTTATCTCATGTAATGCGTCATTCTGATGATGTGCTGTGCAGTGAGTGCATAGAATAGCAGCTGTGGCCTTGTAGTTTTGACTGATGTAATTTTGGCTCATGTAAACGACAGATAAAGAGGCTTCACAGCGGCACAGTTTATGTGAGGGAAAGGTTTTAAAGACCGTGTCCCAACTCTAGGAAACTAGAACAGGGACCAGAAAAAGTACCTTACATTACTTATTTGTGTTGGTTACCTTCAAATGTCTTGATTGCATATGAACCATAATCCTCTAAAGTAGAAAAGTTATAGCATTTGCGTAAGAACTAGAACTAGATCTTTTAAAATGTGTGTTTCATACTTCTCTTTATTAGGTTCCACCAGTGATACCAGAACTTCCTCACCAGGAGGAAATGCACTGCAAAAAAAGAGCATCCTTGTTGGGAAGCGGCCTGGCCTTGGAGTCAGCAGCATGCTTAGTCAGTTCAAGAGCTTCTCACAGTCTAAGAAGAATCCCGTTGTCAGCGAGAGGCCGAGTGTGTTTTGTTCTCCAGATGATGGAAGTGAGGAAGAAGAGGCAGATTACTCCAGATTCTTAGACATGAAAGGTAATTTAAGGCCTGTGTTTTTTAGTGTATCTAAGGACAACTCCAAGACATGGACATTTCAGTGCATCTTCTGCCTACTCCAGTGGCACAGTTGCCTTGTGACTGGCATTTTGTCGTAGGTGCCCTTACAGTAAATGTACTCATAGCCTGCTTAAAGTCTCTCCCCCAGAGGATTCAGACATCCGACTCATTATCGACAAGATGGCCTCTTTTGTGGCAGAAGGAGGACCTGAGCTCGAAGAAAAGGCCAAGGAGGACTACAAGGACAATCCTGTTTTCTCGTAAGTTTGAAGAACAGTGTAGCCCATACAGATTAATCTGCACATACAGTTTTTTCCACACTCACCTGACTTCAGCTGTTATCTTTGCCTTTCAGGTTTTTATGTGATAAGAGCAGCATGGAATATCTCTACTACAAAAAAAAAGTTGCAGAATTGAAAAAGGATTTGCAGAGGGCTGAGAATACATCAAATAATGGTAAGATTACCTCCTCTCATACTTTTGTTTTTTATCTGTGTTCTTTGTCTTGCCTTACCTTTTTGAAAAACACAAAAATGTAATTTCCAAAGGGGTGGACAGTATAAATATACAGTTTATATAATATCTTCAGTTTCAAATTAAGTGACCAGTGACGTCATCTGTCAAACTCTGTTTCTCTATAGCACAGTTTGGTGTAACCAACTTGAGTAAACATGCCATTAATAGTGTTACCCAAACCACAACAGGAGGAGCAAAGACACTTTTCAGCTTAACCTCTTAACTATAGACTTTCCCCTTAATTACTTAAGTTGAAGAATTGCATAATGTGTTTTTCGTTAAAATGTAATTACATGTCCATGTAATTCTTCAAGGCCTCTAGCTTGAATGAAACTGTGTTACTGACGGAAGTATTCGGTTGCATTTTAAAAGGTTACTGGCTTTTAATAACCTCACAGTCATACAAAAATAATTTCTCACTGACTTACTAATCTGGTTCACCATCAATACTGCTTCTTATTTTAGGCTATGAATAAACATGTCATGACTTATTCAGTTTTCTCCGTTATTCTCTTGTGTTTCGATAAACCATGTTTTTTGGATTGGACTTAAAAAAATCTGCAAATAGACTACTACACTTTAGCCAGTAAATTGTGAAAATGCTATTTTTTCGATATGGCTTATCCCTAAGTTGTAAATAATTCAATCTTGTTAAGATTTTACAGATGGTGGAAAGATTGTCTTCGTAGTTATGCACCACAGTGTACAGAAAGACATTAGTTTAACACTATGTGGTGGGGCCTCTCTGGGCTTTATGAGGTCCTAATTTGTTACAGTCAAAGTCTCATATTCATACAGTTTCCCATTCACCACAACTGTCCCCCCTTGCTCCCTCCTTCCTCTTCTTATCCCCTATTGGCTCTAGACTGGTGGTGTATGAGGGCCAGTTGAGTACGGTACAATAGTAGAGTGTGAATTGAGTCCCAGTACTGATAGGCTGCTTAAAGTCTCCCCCCCAGTGGACGCGGAAACCCAGCAGGTGGCTGTGAACCTGGCCAGATTTGTGGTGGAGAGCAGTCCTGAGGTAGAAGCCATCGCTGCTGAGCGCAACCGAGAAAACCCTGCCTTCAGGTCAGTCACTTTATATTAGTTCTCGTTCTTTGCACTTTTTGCTGTGGCATTTACCATTCACTCAAAATCTTTATTGTTCTTTAGTTTTTTATATGACCATCACAGTCCAGCCTACCGCTTCTACAAAGAGAAAATACAGGAGTTTAGTGCCGCAGCCTCGCAGAGCTCTTCACCTCCAGCAACAGAGTTGGGGAGAGACCTTCAGCTACCAGTTGCACCACCACCGAATCCTGCTTCTGTACCTCATATTCAGGAGGCAGAAACTCCGCCCGTCAAGCGTAAAAGAAAGAGCAGATGGGGGTCTGAGGATGACAAAGTCGAGTTGCCCATGCCTCCCGTCGTCGTTCCTCAGGAGACTGCTTGTCCAGACCCAAACGCACCTGCTCTCTCTGGTACATGAACTTGTTTTTCGCATTCTGTAGAAATGTGTACATGTAAACTTTTTTTGTTTGTTTGTTTACAAAGATCCTAAAATTTGTGCAACCCTTTAAAAGACTGTCCGTATGTTGATGCAGCTGGTATGGATATTTTCCAACCCTTACATGCGAATACCATAATATGCATTTTGGAAGACTCATAGAAGATACTGTGTTGATTGTCAACAAATTGATACTTTTTTCCTTATACATGCAGATCAAGAGCTCCTTCAGCTTTGACAAACAGGTCTTTGCTGGTTGACATAAAACACATTGATAGAGATACAATAAAAAATCGCCCTGGACTTCGTATTTTAAAACACGGAAAGATTTACCCAGTGGTGAAGGGCTTAATCAGCATTATGTGAACTTGTTAGGAAGAGGCTTGAATGTAATGGGAGTTCAATTGTATGTAAAAGTCTCGCACTGCAGGTTTAAATAACCATAGCTTTTGAAATTCCATTTTAATTTTCTTTTTTTTGGACACACTTTCAGTTGATCTATCAATACATTTATAGTATATAAATAAGTTTGTTGTGATGTGCTTTTCAGCCCAGGAGCTGAGAGGTCTCGGTTATAAGAAGGGGAAGCCTCTTGGTTTGGTAGGAGTGACAGAACTCTCTGACGACCAGAAGAGACAAATCAAAGAACAACAAGAGGTATGAATATGAAAGGATATTCTTTTTTTTTAACCACACACCAAAACTGCCTCAACCCCCCCAAAAAATATTAATAATTCACACTCTTTGGTTACATCATAGATTAAGATTTCTTAACCCCGGAAAACTAATATCGGAATATGTGTTGCTCACTATATGTGTGTTTTCTCACACACTCTGCAGATGCAAGAAATGTATGACTTGATCATGAAGCACAAGCGTTCAATGGCAGAGATGCAGATTATGTGGGAGAAAGCCATGAGAGAACACCAACAGGAATACGATAGCGATGAGGAAGTGGACCAGCAGACAGGCACCTGGGAGCATCGTCTCCGAAAGATGGAAATGGAGAAGACCCGCGGTAAGACTGACCAATAAAAAACACAGAAAAGTGTTCTTCCTCCTGCGACACTTACAGCTGTCTCTGCTTGATAATCAGTGTGATTAACTGCTACTTAAAAAAAACAATGTCTGTATTGTTCCAGAGTGGGCAGAATCTCTGACAGAAATGGGTAAAGGGAAACACTTTATTGGTGACTTCCTGCCCCCAGAGGAGCTGGAGAAGTTCATGGAGACCTTCAAGGCACTCAAGGTTAAATTTTCTCTGAATTCTCTTGTTCTCAAAGCTACCAGGGAAGGATTTTGCTGTTGTACAACCATTAGGTTTGCCCTTACCTATCAATCTCAGTTTAAGTGAAGGGGGCACCAAACTAATGTGATAATAGTTTTTCAGATACCCCTGGAGGAGTTGGGTTTTTTGTTTGTTTGTTTTAAATATGTAATTTTAAGAGGTGGATTGAGGGCAGAGAACTTTGTTAAGCGATTCTAATAAAGATCTTTTTAGTGTACTTAGAAATTTGTTTCTAACTTGTAGTGACGATTAGCCATTAAATGTGTGCTTTTCCACAGGAAAGTCATACACAGCCACTGTCACTTAGAAATGTCTGTAAGCAGGATTGTAATCGCCCATCCGTGTCGCTGCCTTGAAGCTGTTTAACCAGGTCAGAGGCACTGTGGCAACAGCCAACAGAGCAACCATGAAGTCCCTTTTTTTCCTGCAAATTCTTCAAGCCCCTCCCAAGGGACTTCCAAGAGGAAACTATAATTGTCACTTGTTTATACGGATATCTGTTTAATATAATTTAACACTGCTGAGGAAACCACTCCTGATATCTCTTCAGAAGTTAAAAACAGCACAGCCAGAGTTATAGGAAGTCATTTGAAAGTCAATAAGACCCATGATGTAACTCTTAAATGCCACATTGGACCATGTAAGTGTATCAGCAAATGTAAATAAAGAAAAAAGTCCTCCTGAAAATAATACAATTCTAAAGATAATTTTTCAGAAAGGTTGTATTCAGTAGAAACCTTCAATTTGTAGAAACACAAACTGTCTCTACTGACCAGTCTCAGATGTCAGGCAGTGTTTTCTCTTTTCCAGTTAGATCAACTAAATAATAGAAGAAAATCTTGCCTAATCTATGCTAAAATAGTAATCACTAATCTCCCCATACACCGTCTATGTCTGTTAGTGTCTGTGCATGTGACAGACTCACAGAGGATTACCAATCTAGTCTTAACTGAAAGAAAGCATAATACCTGACAGTCTAGACAAGCACCTCTGTGGCTCACTGCTGCAGAGGGGTTGAGATGCAAGAGTGAAAAATCAACAGAATCCCAAGTGTTTAAAAAAAAAAAGAAAAGTAAACCTTAAGTTTGCCCTCTGCAGATAAACGTCTATGGATCCTAACAGAATTCTTCCTCTTCTCTACACTGAGCAGCTTTCTCTCTGCAAGCAATGGCTCTGTCCCTCTGCTCTGTCCAAACACTGCCACACTCAGCAATCATTCATTTTATTATACATAAGATCAACTTACAATGATTATGTATAATTATTATAAGTTTAGTCTTTTTAACTTG
>JAQLOL010000004.1:10630282-10651558 GCA_029783665.1 Naso thynnoides
AATCTGAACGGCTGCTAGCCAACGCAACTCCGGTTAGCTTGCGTTAGCTGTCTGCATCTGGTTTGTTTCTGTTGTGTGGTGGGCTAATTTTGATGTTAGAACTTACGTCGGTTTTATAATAGCTTGAAGATGTTGCAGTCAAATCCACCAGTATATGAGGGAAATTTGGCCAACGCCAATCATAATGTCAGGCAAAGTTGATTAGCTAGCGTTGCATCACCACCGCTAACCTAACGCTAGCCACAGTTGAAGACGACTTTTTCGGTTATCCTCCTCAGTTGCCCCCCGTTTAGTCCGCACATGAACTTACATTAAATAAGTTGCCACTGTTTCAATGTAGGTCTCTGAGTTAAAATCCTGCAGTAGTGGCTCAAGGTGTGCACACCGAGGAGCAACAAAGTGAGTTAGTTTTGGCAAGCTAGTCAAACGTTAGTTCATTAAGGCAGACGTATTGCTAGCTTACCAGCTAACTAGTTAATAGTTTTCACGTAAAAATGTGAGTATTTCATCTGAGCAACCAATCCTACTCGTTACTCTGTTTAATGAAAGTCACATTAGAGTGCTAGCTGTGTTCTCATAGAGATTATAATCTCTTCTGTCTGATATGAGCCTCCTCAAAAAGAAAACATGAGAAGGTAACGTTAAGCTGCTCAATTGTTAATGTGTGGAGAGATAGTTAACGAAATAGAGCTAACTTGATTTAGAAGCAAGTTAAAGTAATATGTGTGTTTTCATTGGTGTTTAAAATGGTCATTGTTTCTAGGCACTAGGCAGTAGAAACCATGGTGGCTTGGAGGACACCTGAGGATGGTTGGACACACTGGATGGCTCAGTGAATCATCGGGAGCTTGGGTACCAGAGACTGGGCTGATACTGCTGTTTATCTAAACTTGGATTGAGTCCAACTGTCCACACACATGTATCCAGTGGAAAACTATGCCGTGAAGCATGGACTTAACAGAAATGTTGTGCTGCGTGGCCTTGAAGCAGGACTGGTTGTCTCCACCTAAGGCTGTTTGGTATTAATTTCATTTAGAGTCAAGCTGAGAACAATAACGTTTTAGAATCACGTTCTTCGAATTTCTGTTCTGCACTTGTCACAGATGTAATGCAAAATGCACAGTACAAAGCACTAACTTGGCACTGGATCCAATAGGTTCTTCACCTCTGGTTGCACCTCTTGAGTAAGGAGAGCCCTGATGTTTACATATTGGGATAGATCCCTCACCTCATCCCTGGACACTCAGGCCTGATCGCTCCCTCTCCCCGTTCAGTATTTTGTAATTCGTCTGCGTTTTGTCTTGTGGAATTCAAATACTTGGCTCCCAGCTGAAAGGTTATCAGTGGATTATTCTTCAGCAGCAATTATAGCTATTTGCGAACATTTTTTGCACAGGAGGCTTAAGCGGTGGCTGCTTAACTGTCAGTCATGAGTACCGGCGAGCTGCCTCATCTTGACTATCTAAATGAAAACGAACTGATGGAGATGGATACCTTCATTCACCGCATTGACTCTACAGAGGTGATCTACCAGCCTCGGAGGAAGAGGGCAAAGCTGATAGGAAAATACTTGATGGGAGATCTGCTAGGGGAGGGATCTTATGGCAAAGTGAAAGAGATGCTGGACTCAGAGACACTTTGTCGCAGGGCTGTAAAAATACTGAAGAAGAAGAAGCTGAGGAGGATTCCCAATGGAGAAGCCAATGTGAAAAAGTGAGTTTGTTTTGTTTTTTTCTTTAAGTCTGACAGTCTGCCTTTTTTGTCCCTTTATGTTTCTCCTTAAACTCTTGAGAGTTGGAGTCATAACACAAGCACCAGCACCAACACTATCACCTAACTTTTCACCTGTAAATCAGATTTTTGCATTATGAGATGCAGGATCTCTACAGTTAGTATAGTTACCCCGAGATACAATAGCAGCAGTTTTATTTTGAACCTTGATTCAAATACAAGGTAAATAATTTGAATCTCCTCACTGAAAATTTCTAAATCTGACAACTGTTAACAGGGTTTTGTTTGACTTCCCCACAACAAGAATAGGAATGGGAATAAGACTTGGTTATTGATTGGTTTATTGTTGTCTCTTCCTTTTCTGACACTTGAACTTTTTTTCATGTTACAAAAGCGTTCACCATACCTCTGTGTCAGTGAAAATACCTAAGTAATACTTCTTTTTTAAGAGTTACCCATTTTCCCTTCTTACAAAAGGAGCAAAACTTGTCAAATTTATCAGCATTTCATGGATTTCAAAGGAAAGCATACAGGGCATCTCTTCACTGAGCTCTTTTTGATTGAAATTCATGTCTTTAGTAAGGGTGGAACATTTCACAAAATCCATTGTTCGATTTGTATCACGGTTTTGGGGGTCACGGTTTTTGATTGGGTTTGGTGTATGTTGTCATTTTTCTATATGTATATATTTTTTACACTCCAGAAATATCAGCATGAAATAAGTAGCCCCATAATCCACCATTTACAGTATTCAAAAAATTCTGTTATGTCATCAGTTATCATTTCTTAACATTACATTTGAACTCATAATGTTTTCTTTCTCTTCGCCTAATAGTCATTTTACTAACAGGACCTTGAACACATCATTATGTAACCTTATGGCACTTTGTTTAGTTTGTTAACTAGCTCTTATCCTGCCAATTTCAACATGAGTTTCGACCCTGGTGTCCTTTTTTTTTAACTAACGGACTTGCTACAGAAGTTTAGGTGCTATTACCATGGCTTCTCTGAGTGGAGGAGGATGACTGTCGCACAGCAGCAGCAGATGGAGTATAGCGTAGTTTTTTTGTTTTTTGTTTTATAATTCGAAGACAGTCGAAGTTGACGGTACTGCATTTTGTCTTAAGTTCATGCCCGATGTTGAAGATGGAGATTGTGTTCCCCCCTTAGAAGAAATTAATTTGCGACATGGACAGCGTTTCAATCCTTCTGATCTTTGAATCGCTTTGCATTTTCAGCGACTCGGACAGTCAGCTCACCTGTTAGTTTGCAATTCAGTTTTACTCTGCTGCTTTATTACGCAGTCGATGTAGGTTGTTTGTGCGCTGGTGATTTGATTTAAATGCCGTGACTCGACTTGAGATATAACATTATGTTTGCAGTCAACAATCCACCTCTCTCTGCCTCCGTGCCAAATGGAAAAAAAAGAGTTCACTGGATTACTGGCACAAGGTTCATGTTGCGCATGTTGTGAATGGAACAATACACATGCGCCCCGAACCGTGACAAGCGAACGGAACAGGACAGATTTTGTTCATGAACCGTTCCGTCCCCAGTCTTTTTTACCTTTGCTTTGAAAAGCCTCACTGTTGAGTTTATTCTGTAGACGGGTCTGTATCACCTGCGCACAACATCTTGCACTCATTGCACCCTAAATACACTTCTGTATTACTTCAGCCACTGGAGGAGAACATGAAAACTCTTTGGACTGGATTTTTAGAAACTTTACCTGCATAAAAATATATTTCAGATATACAAAATACTCTCCAACTCATTCCCCTTGCGTGAGCTGGTAAAAGGCAGCAACGAAAACTCTCCATTTCCTTCTGTCTTTGGCCATTTTCTCTATGTCCCCCCAGTTCTGTGGTGTTCATAATAAACAAAAACACAAAACAGGAGTGGATTAAATCAGAAATTTATCTGATTGAAGACTAAATGAAGAAAATCGAGCCTTCAGCAGCACCGTACATTTAGAACCGTACAGTTTCCAAATGAAAAACTGCCTACTTCAACTTTAATGCCTGGGCAGTGTGGCTGTCGCACATGTATATTCAAACTCTTCTGCATCCCCTGTTTCTTGATGAGTATCGGAAGTTTTAATCACACAGTAGTTTATTAAGTATTACTCCAGCTTTCGCTGCGGGCTTGGTCTAATTTTAGAAAACTGTCAAATTGAGTTCACACAGAAGAGAGAAAGAAGAGCTGCAGGATGGCTTGTTTTAGGTCACAGTAGAAATGACACTAGAAGAACGATGAAAAATCTGGTGGTGACAGCTTAGTAAGAACTTTTTTGTTTGGATTATAGTCGCTGGTGTTTATCAGGTTCACCTAACGCTTCTGAAGTCTATGCAAAAACACTGTTAACTATTCTAGGATAGATAACTTAAAGTTAAGAAATACCTTATTTGCCCTGTAAGGATTAAAAGCAGCTTGTCAGCAGCTCAACAACAACAAAAGCTGCAGTCCTTCAGAGTTTACAGTGGATCTCTTCAGCAACACTGCTGCACCGCAATCAGAGATTTAGAGCATTAACAGTTCACCATTAATTAACATGCATAAGTCTGGGAAAAATAGACTTGGAGCCAAAAATGAAGCATCGGGAAACATCAAAGTGTCGGACATGCAAGCTGTTACACTTGTCATGTAATGTCAAGTATTGTGTTGATAAAACTTAAGTGTACATGTTTATTTAGAGGGCTGAAACACATCCTGTGTAGATTAGGTGAGACAGTGGAGACAACATTAACAGGTCTGCTTTTATAAGGTGAATGTTTGCTGATAAGTACACTGAAAAGTATTTAAAAGTGCTTTACAATACCTTTACAAAACAGTTAGCAAAGTTAACCGCCCATTTTATTGTCTAAATCTACACACACGAAAATATTTAGGGTGGCCTTGTCAAGCATGAAAAAGTCTTTTAGGAGACCGATAATGGCTCTGAACAGTTCTGCAGGGTTCTGTGGCTGAGATGGTAACCACTATGAATGCTGCAAGTGTTGAAAATCTAACATGAGATTTTGGTTAGTGTTTGCCTTAAGTGAAGGTTGAGGGTAAAATGAAAATAACAAAACAGAGAAATTATTCAGAAACACTTGGTGTTATTTGCGAGAGTACTGCAACTCTGGAGAGGGTTTATTTACCATGGAAACATCGACTCCGAAATAGCATTTCATTACATCTGGCACAAACACTTGAGCTCAAGGATAAACTGATAAGAACGTGGTCTTGAAAGATCAAGCTCACTGACCTTACAAAACATGTTTCCAGCCAAAACTAAAGAATTCCTTCGTTTTTTGTTTTTTGTTTTTTCCCTTAATATATAACAAAATTTTGCACACATTTCTAATAGGATAAAACGATGAAATGGGCATTTTTATATCCAATTTAGATGAAAGGTCAACTTCATAATGTTTGTTGAAAACTTGGTTGGCCATCATTCAGCACCATAACTCAGGAGCAGAGGTGGAGACTGTGACCAGATTTCTCTTTTAGCAGGACACTCGCATGCTTACCTTGAAACTGTGGTGATTTTGTACTTCTGTGCTGCCAGTTTAAAGACGTTCGTAAAGCATTTAGGTATAGTGTTTGCATCATTGTAGCAATATCCATATTTATGCCACGGACCGGTTCTCTGTTGGTTAAGAATGTATTTACCACAGTTTTTTGTAAAGAAGGGTTATCTGAGATGGCTTTGATTTTATACCTTGTCTTCCTCACCACCTCTGCCTCCTCACTGTCCAGTTTCATCTAATCACCTAGCTGGCTTTTCATAAAAGCTTGTTGAGACTTTTAACTTCTAAGCCTTGTGCCGCCACCCCAGCACACTCCGTAAAAAACAGAGCCAAGCTCTGCAGGAGCCCGTAGTAAACTGAAGGACCATAGTCTCCTCAGAAAGAAAACTCTGCTCTGTCCCTTCATGAAGAGGGCTTCAGGGTTGAGTCCAGTCCCATTTCATCTAAATTGATATGTACCCCGAGGTGCTGTACCTGCATGCGTCTGCTCTCTTCAGTTCCCCAACATGGATGACGGGCTGCACCTGGGGCCTGCTGTTCTTCTGGTAGTCAACTGCAGGTTTTGGTTTGGCTGGTACTGAGCTTCAGGTTGTTCTCTTTAGACCATGTGACAACGCTCTTAGTCGAAGTGAGGACAGCATGTGTCTCACTGAAAATGATTCTCTGGACTCATATGTCAGTACAAAGAAAACTTCTATGTAGCAAAAAAAAGAAAAAATACACTTGATACCTTTTTATTAAATTCCTTCAAAATCTTTACAACAAATATGGGTCTGTATAGACATTGTTGCTAACTGTAGCTTGACCGATCTGCAAAGGGAAACAACCATGAGGCAGTAATTCTAGTTTAATTATAGACGGGAGCCTTTTTTGGTCCTGTGGTTCCTTGTAATTCCTGTTTTTTTTTTCTCCTTTTCTAAGCTTTCCAAGAGCCTTTAATATCATGAGGGGTAAACATTGCTTTGTGTGAGATCATCATCTAGTGGTCAAAATAATTAAGGGCTTCTTGCATGGGTTTAGAGAAAGCTCCCCCACAGCACACAAACACACACCTCTTTTACACCAAGTTTGCTGAAAACTTAAGCTATGTATCGTTGGTTAGATTATAAAAATAGCCTGCTTCACAATCAGATGGGACAGTGGAACATTATAAATGACTTCTTATCGCATCATCAAAAACATCTTTGTTTGGTTAAAATTCTTCAGCCTTTTAACTTAGTTGACCGGACACCAAAAGGGCTTTCTTTGCTATTTGGCCTGCCAAACATTTGGTGCAACCTGTTGTACATTGAGCAAAAAGTATAGGTGCTCCTTTACTGCTCAACTCTATAAATTGTAATATGTCCATGCTTAAAATGCTTGGACAAGAGTATGGTGCTGATGTGGCATTTACAAAAACAAATTCCAAACTAAAGCAGTTGTTGATTACGTGTGGACACCACAGGTGAGGAGTTAGCAATGTCTGTGTAAAACAGTGCTGTCATTAAAATAGGTGTTTTACCAATGCTTTGTGCATCACCACAACCAGGACAGGTCCTCATACATACAGTCATTATTGTTCTTAGAAATAATAAGCTGATTAATCCAGTTGTATGCGAAATTAGCTGCTGGCAGACAGATACACACACGCATGCACACACAGGACAAAACGCCTGGAGGGAGATGAGATCACAGCCGTGTTCCTTGATGCGTAAAATTGATTTGTCTGCGTTGCGTGTGCATTTTCTGCATCTGTCTTACTTGGTGTAGGTTTTATGTTTCCCAGCCTGAGGATGTTGGGATCCTCGGGTTTGTATAGGTCTGTGTGTGGATGCCATGGTTGACTCCATCCTCTCCATTCAGCCTCTGGCATTCCTGTCTGCTAAATACTTCCTGCTTTTATGGGGTTGCCGTGGAGATGGGCATGCTCATACTGGCATTGATGGAGCGATACACCAAAAAAAAAAAAAAAAAAAGCCGTTCCCTTGTTTGGAATGATTACACACACACATACTCTAAACTAGGCGCAGACTCTGGAACAGCACAGTACCGATTCTGATCAGTTGTTTTCCACTGTGTGCCAGAGTAGCTGCCATATCGCTGAGTGCTGAAATCCTTTCAGCTCTGCAGCCTGCAGGCCTTGAAAACACAAGGTCCATCAGTGCACATTTGAACTCGGAGACAGCTGATGGACTGCTGTAGTCACTGTGCCTAAGTGGCAGTGCTACCTCTCATTTATGTGTTGTTTGTGTGTGTTTGGGGTTTTTTTTTTGTTTTTTTGTTTTTTTAAACGCTGTGATGCAGATGCCAGCTGCACTTGCTGTTCAGTTGAATGGCTGAGATGATGGACTTCATTAAACAAGGCTAATCATTTTTCCTTACCATATTTAGACACAGCTCTGGGTTTATGTATGTGTGAGGCGGATGTGTCATTTTACTAGTGCAGTGATGCAGCACTAACTGCTTGTGTGTGTTTGTCAGCAGGGGCCTGACTCTGTAACCTAACGAGTCAAATGCTCTGATGCAAAGAAGCATCTGGGGAGGCTCCATTGGAAACGGTTTGGAAAAGGGAAGGCACTTAAAAAAATATTTTGCAGGTGATTGGATAAACCATCTGTCTGTACCATCTATGGGGTCTAACCTCAACCAATCAGACCAACAAACCAGCAGAGCCACTTGGTAAATCAAATTCTTACCAAAGTCTGCAGGACTCAGGAGATGAGCAAAGTCAGTCGGGACTTGGGAGAAAAGTGATAACATTATTTCCCTTAAGAAAAGCCTTCAGTGTCGTTCTTTGCACCTGTTTCGATGTAGAAATACTCTCCAGTTCTGATAGAACTGGTACTAAATCAGCATCTATGGTAAGCTGTTTAAGAACTGCCGCCATTGTTCAGGAACCTAAAGCCTGGCCAGACTGACTTCTCCAATTGTTTGCAGAACACAAGGCTCATCATCATGGATGCTTTTTAATAAATGGCAACAAAAACATTGAAGTGACACAGAACATGAGTTAAGGTATGATTTTACCCAAATATCAAACTAACTACCACAAATCCATGTTTATCTAACGTTAGTTGTTTCAGTGAATCTCAGCAACCCATTTGCTTCTTTTTTCTGTAGCTTTTGGCAGTTTGTAAAAAACAAACATCCCTGACTTTTGAAAAAATCTGTTCGTGCAGTCAGTCGCACAACAGCTCTTTCCCATTTTACATGTGTTTCTGTGTGTCTAGCAGCACACAAACTGCACGCTAATGCTGCCACTCTGTCTCTCTGCCCCTCAGTGGGCGTATCTGCGGTGACTTTGCCGACAGTGACATCACATGCACATGTTCTATACTAACATCACTTCTACTCGATTTACAGCGTAACTTTTGCACAACTTACAACAACAGATTAAGGCCTCTGCATTACCGCTACATGCTTTTGTTTAGTATGTGACAATAATAGACTGTGAATCACGTGCTACACGTCAGTAAATGTCAGCGAAGAGACAACGACAAAACCACAATGATCTCGTTATGACCCCGGTTTTATCTTTTGTGTTGTTTTGTTGATCCAGCTGTCAGGTTTTTAAATACGGCGGTTACCAACACTGGGTCCTGATTTTAACCAATCAGCACACACTTGCGTCACTTTAGTTCCTTATGTGGTACGAAAGTACCACCCTACTCTGGAGTTGGAGCTAAAAAGTTCCTCAAAACATATATAAGTTCTATAAAAGTTCACAGTTCCTGTGGTGCAGATGCAATAAAATAGGAGGTTCTTACATTGGTAAGAACATTACATTCATTACATTACATTGGTTTCCTGTAGTCCATCAACACCTATAGACTCTGCGTGCCATTAAATCATTTGTCTAATTGCACAAGGAGTCATCTCCCTGTGACAGGCATTAATAACTATTTACAAATAGCCATCCTTCTTGCTGATGTTCTTGTTTACTTTCAAAGGCCATATGGAGGCATCAGTATTAAATTGAGAGATTTATAACTAAGCCCCTTGGGGTTTCTTGTCTTCCTTGCACATACTTTATACGATGGATCATATTGGTTATGGTGTACAAATTATTTTTTGTGAGCTAAATAAATGGGGGAAAAATTTAAACTCTTTGTACATGTAAATAGGAACCAAGATTTTTATCCTCTACAGTTCTCTGTATAGTTTGATACCATGATTTCTCCACAGTAATTATGCAATGTAGCTGAAATGCTAAAGACAGAACTCTGCTGTTGGTATTTTGGCCGTCAAGATGTCAGACACAGCTGGACATGCTGCTAACAATGAAGTTATGGAGGATGGAAATTAATTTAACCTACACCATCATATTTGATTTATTAACTCTGAGGAAAAGGGGACTTGGCAGATTCGAGCAGTATGAACGCTCTCAGCGACCCAATTTTTAGGGTCCTACTTAAGTGTGCTGTGCAGTGATGCAGGAGAAGGACTTACCCATGTTTGTAATCAACTAGCATAAACATATCTGGAAGTTAAGATGAGTGGTCTTTCCAGAAGACGTTATTGGATTGCAACATCTATAAACAATGTATATAGTAGTTATTAACTGCTACTAATTAACACACACTGGCAGTCTATAGTATTGAGAACCTTGTTGTAGTAAGCTAACTGGTATAATTTGAATGGAATCACAAGTTTCTTGTCTTAATTGTAAGCGAAAATCTATATATCTCCACGGTGTGTAGATGTGGGTTTTGTGCATGTCCAGGGAAGTCTGTGGTTTGTACTTTAGACTCTTCTCATCCAGATCCGAAGTCATGAGTGTCCTCACTCACAGCTCTCTGATGAATGTTGAGTCTCCTGGGGGAGTTGCCATGCCGGCGATTTAAACCTCCTCTCCTTGTGTAGTGAAGTGGACTGTCAGGTTATCAGTCTTTACGAGACTACTGAAAAACACTACTGCTGCACTCAGGCAGTATCAAGTCCTACAGTATCTTGCGTGCAACTTTGTTTCCCATCATCCTATGTGTTTTCTCTCAAATTTAAAGGATATGCAAATTTGTTTTGTGGTTAAATAAAAGCATTGATTTTAATAATGTGATTTTTTTTCATATATGTAATGACAGCCCAACAGCTTACTGGAAATGAGAGTAAGGAAACCATGTTATTGTGTGCTGTTGCACTTATATATGGCACCTGGCCTTAAGCCCTAAATTTACAGCAGACATGGGTCCGTTTTAAATCATTTATCACCCATTTTGTTTTCATTTTCTTAAATATTTTTTCACTTTTTTTGTGTCCATTTATAGGGAGATTCAGCTGCTAAGAAGACTTCAACACAAGAATGTGATTCAGTTGGTTGATGTGCTCTACAATGAAGAGAAGCAGAAAATATATCCTTGTATTACTAAATGAGTGTGCAACCCTAACCCTATGAGATAGCTTTGTGTATATTACCATTTTGTAGTAGAAATTGTTGTTTGTGATGCTTATTTCTGTACCTAAATGTTTCTGTGTGTTAGTTATTAGCTTTATAACTTTCTCACTTTATTAAAGGATCTGTTTATTTGGTTTGGCAAATCTCCTTGACTCTGGACCTACGTATATGGTAATGGAGTATTGCGTTTGTGGGATGCAAGAAATGCTGGACAGCGTCCCAGAAAAAAGGTTTCCAGTATTTCAAGCTCACGGGTAAGTCTGTGTTTTTTCTCTCCCTCTCCCCTCTCTGCTCCCTTTTTGTTTCAGTCTCTCTGCTATATTTAGTTTGAGCCTTTCTGCAACCATTGCTCCGGGCCTAAGTTTAGATCCAAGACTGCAGAGCCTCTTCTGTTACAGTAACTGACCGTAGATTGGGTAAATGTCTGGTCACTAATGGAAAGCTACTGATGCTAAAGGACTGAGTGATAAAGGTTCATCTGACCATAGAGATCGAAGACTTTTGTTTCCACTTCTTTCGCTCTTTAAATCGTATCAACCCTCTTTTAACCCCTCTGTTTCCATTTTTAGGTACTTTTGCCAACTCTTAGATGGCCTTGAATATTTGCACAGCCAGGGAATAGTTCACAAAGACATTAAACCAGGGAATCTGCTGCTGACCACAGATGGGGCACTTAAAATCTCCGACCTGGGAGTAGCAGAGGTAAGCATGGTGTTTTTGTTCACCCTCCAAGGGCCTATCAGTTTTATTCCTTTTTACCTTAAGTAACAGATTTCAGAAAATCTAAAATCTAATTCCAATTTTCTTCATTTCCACATTCCTGCTAGCTGGTAGTAATAAAAGTATTTAAGCTCAAATATACACAAAGCAGAGGAAGAGTGCTGTTCATAAGTTTATTTTTAAGCTTCACAAAACTGAAATTCTGTGTGTAGAAATAGTTTGTATTGTACAGGAAAGAAATGCCCGTTTAATATAAGGTGTTTTCTCTATTATGTGATCGCAGTGGATGAGTGTAAAATAAATTCTATTCTGTTTTTCTCACAGTTGTTGTAGTGTAGACAGTGCGTGTTACTTGAAAAGGAAATAAAATATTTTAAATTTACTCATGATATACATTTAATAGAGATTTAGAAAATAACTTACTCACGTTCATGTTAATCCTAATCCTAATCACTTTATCTTTCTCAGGCCCTTCACCCATTTGCAGAGGATGATACATGTCGCACCAGTCAGGGCTCTCCGGCCTTCCAGCCTCCAGAGATCGCCAATGGACTGGACACCTTTTCAGGGTTTAAAGTGGACATTTGGTCTGCTGGAGTAACACTGTAAGTGGTCACAGCCTCAGGTTGTCCAAGTTTTCAAAAACCAGAGAATTCTTTAAATTTCATGGCATTTTAAAGGCCTGTTGTTAGAAAATCTGCAAAGTTGTTTTTAAATCTAACAAAATAATAGATTGATTCTGGGTGAACTAAATTGTCATAGAAAAAGACTCTGAGTTGGGGAGTTTAAAGGGCAGAGTAGCAATGAAGGAAAAAGGGATTCGTGGTTGTACTGAAAGACACCCAAAGGTTAACTTTGACATTTTTTTAACAGACCCTATTTTCCCATATTGTTGTGTCAAAGTGACAAATAGGGACAACAGTTTTTTAAATTGGTCCACATTAGAGAGACAGCACTGCGATTGGCTGTTGTAAAGTAGGGCTGAAAATATCAGAGAGGGCCCAGAGGGAGAGCAGGCATCAGAGAAGCTTCTGGAGCCAGAATATTTTTTGCACATCACTCAGTGAAGAACTGTTATCCTTATTATTTACTGAGACACAAAAACATGGAAGAATATGGTCCAAGTTGAAAAATGCTGAAGGTTCCCTGTAAGAGATCATAATCTGATATTCAGCATCTGTCTCTGTGCTAAGTGTGCCTGTGTACATGTTCGCAAAGTGGCGTCATCCACCCCTAAGATCTTCAAAAGGTCTTTCCTTCTATTGTAGCAAAATAAAGTTTAGGTAGGTTATATAGTTAGACATTGTCAGAGCTGTGGTGAACAAGTTCCACATTATAATGATATGATAACACCAGAAAGTTCTTTTTAAATTCATACATGTGACATTAGATACATTCATTAATTAACAGTGTCTCCAGTTTATGATACACTCACAGTATTTATTGACTCCTTCTTCCTTCCATTCAGATACAACATTACAACGAGTTTGTATCCATTTGAGGGGGACAACATCTATAAGCTATTTGAGAACATTGGAAAAGGAGACTACACTATTCCCGAGGAGTGTGGACCCCTCCTGTCGGACCTGCTGCGAGGTGAGTGTGGTAATTGTTTTGACTTAAGGCCAAATTATACTTCCTCAACAAAGTGTTGGCATGGTTGCATACTTATGCCTTAAAAAGTTGATTTATAGTGCATCTCAAAATTAAGCATTGACTGTGTTTTTGCCATAATAGTAGAAAACTAATGCATCATCAAACATCATTTTAATAATGGCAGTTAATAGATTTGGCCTTTGTTTGTTTTTTGTACAAGTTTGTCCAGCTTGACACAAAAGGAATCTTTTGGAAGAAAAACGTTGAAATGGAATCAATTGGCCAGATAAAAAGAGAGCTCAAATAATACCACAAAATGTCCCAACCAGTTGTACTGTGATGTTTTTTATGTGTCCAGTAGGTGGTGCTCTGACATAGAAAGTCACTCTTTATTTGTCAGCGTGAGGCTTCCTCCAAAGGGTAGAAATCCCTCCAGCTGTTGACGTAGTTTCCAGTGATCTGGAGCCAGCAGCTGAATACTAAACACTTAATAGTCAGGCTTTGCTTTTCCCGTGTGGAATGCTGCAATGCTTCTGCCTCTTGTACAAACAGAAGAAACGAGTCAAGAGTCCTCTGTAGTGAAACAAATAATCAGCTGAATCACTGCAATTCAAAAAAGAACGGTGAGAAGATTATGTTTGGACCGACTAATGTAACCCCTCAGTGACGCTAAATTAATAGTAATCCTGGTATTTCACTTCTATATTTGAAATTATGTGGTGTCACACAGAGGTGTTTCAAATGCTGTGTCGCAGGTAGTTGAATGTTTATATAGCCCCAAATAGGTGAAAATGCTGCCACATTGTGGTGCTGTTATAACTCATCGGGCCTCCATCCCCCATTTTGTGTGAGTGTGTGACGTCTGTGTGTGATGACGCAGCACCTAAGAGATAGTCAGTCCATAATTACATGGTCTAAAATAAGCCCAGTGCCACAAAAGGTGTCCTTCAGCAGGCACAGCACTACTATCAGCACTCTGCATGCTGCCCCTCTCTGCCTGTTGGGAGACAATTACATTATTAGGTCTGGATGGGCACTGCATCACTGCTGCCTTATCACTCCGACATTCTGCTTTTCTCACACATTCAGCTCACATTATGACCATTAAGGGACAAAAATCTTCATTACATTGCTACAGCTGTTGTGCTATTTATATTGATGTTTCCTTACTGTACATCATTGACTCCTTAAGCTTTGCAGGATGCTTTGACATACAGTGATGAATGAGATTATTACCTGCATTAATTAATGTTACTGAATGAGTTCATTGGCTGCTGTTGCTACTGCTGAGCCCTCCCACCACTTAATGTTACACTAACACTTCAGAGAAAGAGATGCAAGTCGAGGAATCGTGCAGTGTTGTTGTAATTCAATTTTTAATTGTTGTACAATATTTGTTTTTCAGGAATGCTGGAGTATGACCCTGCAAAGAGGTTCTCCATACAGAACATAAGACAACACAAGTCAGTGATTAAGTATATTCATTACATTTATCAGGTATCCAATTATTAACGGCTCTCCTTTTGCTGTGCTACTGTCAACATAAATTCTGTTGAGCATGCACTAACTCAAGGTACAAAAAATAAATAAGTAAATAGGCAGAATTCTGACCCACAATAAGTGTTTAGAAAACACATCACAGCCTGGTCTGTCATTTACATCTCCGTTCTCTCGTTGCCTCTCCCTTCCAGCTGGGTGCGGAAGAAACACCCTCCGTCTGAGCCCCCTGTGCCCATCCCTGCCAGCGCAGAGAGCAGGGATCCTTGGCGAAGTATGACAGTGGTGCCCTACCTGGAGGATCTGCACGGCTACACAGAGGAGGATGATGACGAGCTCTATGATGGAGAGGACGAGATCATATACACTCAGGACTTCACAGTGCCAGGTAAGAGTGAGCTCAGGCAAATTTGAACTGGAGCTGCATTTAAATACGTTTCTTTGGTTATCTCCGACATTGAGAGCAGTAAATAATGGATGCCTTTGTTGTCTTGATTAGTTTGCGTTTCTTTTTGTTGGACTTTGAGGAGATAAATGACTGTTTGTCTGTTGTCTTATTGCTCTCTACTTCCTCCTCATGTATGTTGACACTGAACATTCCCTCGTGTAAAAATGTTGACAGATTAATCTGCAGAAACTGCAGCTGCAGATCTTTACTCCACCACATTGTTATGAGACAAAAATAGAGTCAAAGTAGTGTCAGTAGATGTGACAAATAGACTTGCACCCACACTCACTTGTGGCCTATTACTAAAAGCCATACAAAGGGTTTTTTTTGTTTTGTTTTGTTTTTTTTTGCTACTTACAGGAATATGAAAGTTAGCAACAAAAACTTTCTTTTTAAGTTACCACCATAGTAACACATCGTGTCACTCATTTTTGTAGCCTTTTATGCTGTTTTGTGCTTTAAAAATGCTGCATTTTGTGCAATAAGTTTTTGAAAGAAGGGCATAAACTGACCATTTATTAATGCTTTAACATTTCAAGCATGATTAAAACAGTCAGACACAATATTCTTATAAAGAACCTGCCTATTACTTTTTTTAGTCTCACAGTAGACATAATTATTTGCACACCATATTAAAACTACTAGAGGTGAATAAAGGCGAAACACAAATTACTTTATTTTTGTAGCTTGGCAGTCAAACTCAATTACTATATTCATTTATCCTGATATTGTGTTCTCATAAGCCAATTTTCTGTTGAAAGAATGGAGTTGTTGCTTTGTTCCTGTTTTAATGGTTGCTAAGAAAAGCTCAACTTAACATTTTCATGTTGATATTGGATCAGTACACAGACTTTTGTGCTCACTGATAACCAGTCAGCATTTTAGTACGTTGGATGCAACGCATTTCCAATACTGGTATCTTGATTGGCAAAACACCATCAACCATGCATGTTGCAGTGATTGTCGAATGCAGGTCGATAGCTAGCTATGCAAAGAGATCACGGCCCAATCCTTAATCTTGCCTACTAAGGTCTGAGTGGTTGATTTTTTTTTCCAGTGTTTGATTGGAAATCACAAAATAAGGCTGTAGGATGTCGGCATAGATTCAGAGGTTTAAAACTGGCAAACCTTCATGTCAAATCCTGTTTAATTCTGTTTTTGAAAATGTTTAGAAAATGAGATGTTTTAGTCACTGTGCGTACAAACCATACCAGGGTATTCACTGACTTTGGGTTGAATAGATAATGACAGCATCTTTATATTTGATTTAATTTGTTTCCCAACTCTTCTTTTATCATTTTCCCCCCAGAATTCCGATCCTTCATCTGTTGCCAAGCAACAGCCAGTAATAATAAATGCTGCAGTGGGTGTCGGGTATCTAGAAGTGGTGCCCCACATAAAAACCGAATGGAGCTGCAGAATGTGAATGAAGTGATCTAAAAATAGTGCAGTTGAAATGGTTTTGGTGTGGGTGTATGAATGGTTTTTCCAGGGCTCACTCCCACACACGCCGAGCACTGTCGTTCATAGGATTCTCCACATGAATGAAAGGATCAAGTGTATGATACATAAACAACAGTATGACCTCAGATATCTCTTTAGCAGTAGCCACAGCTCACCTCTGGTAACAGTGTCCCCAGTGTTACAGTTTTTGCGGTGTGGGGACTCATTAAAAGTTTCTCACAGCCCTAGCTAAAAAAGCAGACACACACACACACATACACACACAACTCTCTGCACTAGAAATGAACATGTCACATTAAGGTTAGGGCCTATTTTTCACTCAGCAGATTTCCTGTTGTTGTAGGTTACAGTTTCTCTTGTTCTATTCATGGTTGCCTGACCTGACATTTTGCTGGTGCTGCTGACAAATTAGCTTTTTAAAGGTCTCTCTTAAAAAACATGTTTACAGTTTTTACAGCAGCAGGTCTGATCATTTCGATCTGCGTTACCACTCGCAGCGTCAACATGTTATTACCTTACGTTTGCACAATAAAGCAGCGGTCAAGTCAGCACTTGTGTGAAAGTGTGATGGATTGGCTTGAGCCTGATGTGTGTGTATGTGTGTCTAGGACAAGTGGCTGAAGAAGATCAGGATCAGGCACACGCAGACCACAGTCCAGCTCTGGCCAAGCCAGTTTGTGTGAATGGAACAGAGGGGGGGGCACTGAACAGCAAGGCCAAAGCCGAGCGCCGATCCTCCTCCTCATCCAACCCCTCACGTAAAGGAGTCTCCACAGCCAGCAAGATCCGCAAGCTCTCCACCTGCAAACAACAATGACCCTCTCCCCTTCCTCCCTCAGCAACAACCCACCTGGTGAGTGTGTGGACTGCTAACCAAAGCTCCAAATGAATTGTGCTTAGAGGACACCTTTTTTATACAGTGGAGGGAGGAAAAAAGACTAACAGCTAAGGAGAACAGATTCCAGTGATAAGACTGGAGGGATAAGGTGAGGATGCGTGAGAACAGATGGAGACGTAGAGATGAGTATCAGGCAGGAGTAGAAAGAGGAAATCGGGGAGGGGACAGAGAGTCTGTGTTGATATTCTGCAAGCAGTGCTCTGACTCACCACCAGTCCCCAGGCTGACACTTTGGCGGTTTCCTATGCAGTCACAAAAAAAACAAAAAAAACAAAACAGCAACCTAGATCTGGACTGATCCAGTTATGGGGTGTCACTTTTTTTATTTTGTAAGGATTTATCTAAATTGTAACCTCCAGGGATTCGTCAGTGGCCCCTATTCAGGCATAGAAGTGGAGCACACACACCAACTTATCAGGTTGTCCTCCTCTCTTTCCAGTTACCACCCACAGTTTGCTCTTTCAATCTCTCACACATACAACCACTCACGGCATGAGGCTGTTTGTCATGGGTGCACTGCAGAGGAGACGCTGTGTATTAATTTGTTCAGGCGATGACTCACTCTGGATGAGATGAAGTGGGCTGTGGGATGTTTGTCTCTCCCTTCCTCACATGTCGATGAGTCTCTCCGTGTTAAAAGCTTGTTTCAATTCTGTGATACCGTTCAATTCTGTGATACCGTTCAATTCTGTGATACAGTTAAACTCAGAAACTTTGTTTGGGCACGCTGTGTGAAAAGTGAAACCCTCCCTTTCTTTCACTTCTGTCAGGTTGATCTGTTCCCGTCCTTCTGTGTCCAGAGTCCTCACAGTTGTGAGAGAAACCTGCTGACGTTAATGCCCCTGTACCTCCTTGGACCACTGGCCTGCAGAGTCATGAAGATGCGGTATGAGTGACGGGGAGGAGGAAGACAGCATGAAATGTTCTATTTGCTCTGAGACTGAGGCACTTGCTGTGAAGATGATATATTTTTTCTTCCGTATTTTGGCTCCTTTCAACTCCTGTCATCCAGTTCTGTCATCCAGTCATCACTCCCCTCCATGCTGTCATTCTCTTAGGAGGGCCAAGTGTTTCATTGGACTTTACAAACACCATCAACCCTGTACCCCACCCATCCACCCCCTCCATTCCTTCTCCTGCTTCTCTACCTTTGTTTTTACAGAACCCTACTGGCAGTTTTTAAGACACATTGTGATGTGTGAAAAATTAAAGAGGAAAAAAAAAGATGACAGAAGTTATAATTCTATATTTAGATCTATGATGATGAGAATAATTATGATAGTACTCTGCTACCACCAACATAAAAAAAACTGCATGCTGTACAGAGCTGGAAGAAAGGGAAAGTGCTTGGTTTGTGGACAGACTGAAGCCTTGAGATCCACACTGACCTGTTGGGGATTTTTGATTTCCATTTAGGTTTTTTTTTTTTTTTTTCCTTCCAATGAATATTTTTTAATTATTATTTATATAAAATATATCCCAAACAGGATATTTTGTTGAATGATCCTTTCTGTTTAACTTTGAGTTGAACATATTTTTATTATGCAATACACTTCAGTGGTTCATGTCCTGTTTTTTGGTTTAATTTTTTACATGTCCTTCACAAGGTTATGCTTTGGTGGGAATACTACACCCTCTTTGATATCTATGTCTAGTTTGTAGTCAGGCCCTAGAATATTAAGAGCCGATGCCGCTCAGCTGCAGGGGCAGGCAGTGTGTCGCAAAATCACCCGACCGGTCGCCTGTTCTCCAGCGATGGTCTTTGTTGTGCCGATCACAACAGCGGGAGCCCTGCCCCCCCTCTTACGCAGGCAGGCCCATCATCAGCCCCTCGCTGGGAATAGATCAGAGAGCAGGTGAGTCACAACTCTGAGGGAGGGAGAGAGCAGCGCTTATCACGTCAGCAAGGTCGGCAGAGAGGCTCTCCGCTCAACAAGACACACAAAAACATGGTGAAGATGAAAGAATATTTCAGCGTTATGATGAGTAAGTGAGGACACCGAATGCTCTCTGTGTCTTGGTACAGGTTCTGTTTTGACTATACATTACATCATCTCACATGAAGCAAGCACTTCACAACAGCATAAATCATGGTTAGGGAGAGTCACACCCTTTTTTTTTTTTTTTAATTCAGAAAAATGTTCAGTCCAAAATGAATATGTGCCTCGGTTGGTCCCACAAGGTCAAGCCTTTGTCAAGGCTGCAAGACATTTGAATTTTCTGCACTACTGGTTCTACAATAAAGCAGATGGTTCACCATGAATGACAAAGATGAGTTTCGTAAGATACACATACATCCATGTACTGTAGTACAAACCCAAGTCTGTGTGAGGAAAAGGGACAAGCTGTACCTTCTATTGCAGTTTTCCTAGGCGACAGTCTTCATCACACATAACATGCAGCAATTCTCTCATGGTGTCCAAATACATTTAAACATGAATGCAGAACATACAATCACGCCTTGAATCCATACTTGAACAGAAACATTAGAAAGAAAGCCTGTATTGTTGACAGACTTTAACATGTTGGATATCTGCAGAATTTTACCAGAAGGATAAGGCTGGCAATATTCTATATTTCCTCCTGTCAACAGATCTAATGAAGGAAAAAAAAACTTTTATATTTTAGAAGTGGTTCACAAATATATGCCTTTTTTAAATGCTTAATTTATAGCTTGGCAATTTGAATTTCTTTGTAAATATTACTCAACCGATTTGTACATATTTGGGGGGACTATTGTAAGCTGCAAATTAACATATTTTGTGCTCAAGTGCAAAATTTTGGCAGCAGTTGTACGTATGCCTTAACTTAAATTGACTTAGTAGTGTTTGTAGCAATGAAATAACATCTTTTTATGGCTTTTGAAAAACAAGGAAGCTTCATGATACAGAGTAACAAGCTTTATTAGGATCCGGTCACAAATGTAATTATCATTAATAGGATTAATTTGTTGTTTTTGTCTTTTCATGGCATTTGTTGACCATGAAAACTAAAAAATTTAACCAGAGTTATCTTTTATTTAGTAATAGAGCGTTCGTATATCCCATTTTGTTGGGATTTGGGAGCACTAAGTGCCACTGCTACTCACGTTCAACCTCCATTTTCACTGCCTCAACTCTCTGTCAGTGGACCATCTGTTAAAAAGCCTGAGAGGCTCCTGTGTCAGTCACTTTAACTATCATCTGTCATTCTCCCCCTCAGCAGAGTCCCAACAGTGTTACAACACTCCACCGGAGCTTGTGGAGCTCCTCAATACCACCTCCTTAATACGATAAATACCAGGGACAGATGACTAACAAAAAATCCTATAAAAATAGAGAAGTATGAACATAATACTTAAGCACTTATTTCCAGCTGCTGTGTTTTTTTGTGGTCTAAGTATCACATCTGCTATTACATTTACAATAGAGTTTATGTAAAGCATCAGATTTGCTGATATGGCATTAATGAGAGAAGGCTGCAAGCAATGAAGAATTAACGTTTGTGGTTTTTGTTTTGTTTTTGTTTTTTTTACATGGCAAGTGTTTTTCTTTCTATCGCCAAACAGCAACAACAGGCTTTCATGTAGACATTGACCCTAATGGTGATAGAGACAAGAAGGACACTTGAGGAGGATATGGTTTTAAAATGAGAGAAACGGGCGACAGAAACTCCATCACTATCTTTCTTCCCATCAAAGTGCTTGTTGTCTTAAGGTTAAAACTGTACAGTATTTACATAAACATTTTTTGGACATACAGTAGCATGCTGAAAATTCACAGTTAAGTCTGAAAATATTTTTTTTCTAAAGATGGGTCTATATTTTTTAAAGCTATGTAATGAGCGCATTTGGATTGAAGTTGCCAATAAAAAGGGGCATTGCATGTCACATGGTGTCACAGTGGAAACTGAGGTCTAAATGAAGATGCTGGAAGAGACTGGCCATCAAGAAGGTCCTTAGGAATATGTCTGTTTTGATGTGTCAGTGATCAGACAATGTTAACTTTGAAGTTTGTCCAAATGTAAGGGACAAGTACCAAGCACATGATAATGTTTGAAG
>JAQLOL010000004.1:10651570-10664774 GCA_029783665.1 Naso thynnoides
TGCTATAGACCATTTTGTTCGAGGCTGTCTGTAGACCATTGAATTGAAATAAAGCTGACAAAGAAGATGAGATTGTTAACAGGTTATATGGGACTGAAGCCAGGTGAGGCTGTGTGAGACACGGCAAGCACGTGCTCTGTTCCTCCTTGGTTGAGCTTCTCTGCACTGCGCAGGCTGCCATAGAGCCTTTCTTCCACTGACACAACCAGCTTGTGTGTCAGGCTACTGTCTGCCTGCAGGGAAACCTCTGATAAAATAGCTTGACTGCTGTTGTTGTTTTTGTTGTCAATTCTAGGATCCATGTGGCTCTTCTGCGTAGTCACTGTGGTCAGAGACTGGCTAGTTGTGCTTTCTGTGTCCTTTGTGGCTTGGCAACCATCCTCACCAGTTGGCTCTGCACAACTCTTTGTTGCATTGGTGCCTTCAGAGGTTGTGTTGGCTGTACTGTCTGTGGCGTCCCCCATAGCTCCTTCGCCTGATGTACTTCTGTTCTCTGTGCTCTCTTTGGCTGCTTCCTCACAAGTACCCTCACTGGCCTCTTCATCTGCAGCACTCGCAATGCGTGAGAGTGTGCTGTGATACCTGGTGTCCAGAGGGTAACCAGCACTGTCACCCCTCCGCAGCGGAGTGAACCTCTGCCTCTCTAAAGAAGGGGAGTACCTACCCCCAGTGCCAGAACCGGGGTCGCTATATTGCTTGTGTCTCTGCCACTGTTTTCGGAGATGAATTCTGGATCTGTGCCTGGAGCGCAGCGGAGAATCCTGCTGGTCGAATCGTGGATCGTGACGGAGGAATTCATTAAAAAGGGCATCTGTCTTCTCATCGATGCTGTAGTCGCGTCGGCGTAGACGTGGATGGTGAGGACTAGAGGTTGGTGGACTTGGTTTAATCAGTGGAGACATCAGCTGTGATTGTGACTCTGGTTTCTGAGGATGAAGGGATTTTAGATGGTGATATGGTTCTTGAAGGGTAAGAGACTGGCCACCAATTTGAGATTTCTCTTTTAGCTTCTCCTCTGTGTCTGTCTCATCCTCCAGCTCCTCCTGAAAAAGCTTGGCCTCAATGCTCTCGCACACTGAACCTTTCCTCCCAGAGCTGGTGAAGAACAACCTTCTCTCGGACGCCGTCTTTCCACGAGGAGCTCCAGGAGTCCCAAAAAGCCGCATTTCCTCAGGGGCCTTGGATGGTGCTTCAATGGAGGCATAGCCACTGTCCATCTGGAGGAGCTTACGGTTCCCTGCCTCACCCTCTCCTCCAGCTCCAGTTCCAGTTCCCATCTCACTATCTCCCCCTGATGCTCCTCTGATTCCTCCTTCCCCAACCTCTCCCTCCCCTTCTCCTTCGGGCTCATCATCCAGGTCTTGGGACAAGCAACTGACCAGGCCAGAGCGAGCTCCTGCACCCCCAAGGGATGAGACACTGTCGGCATCACTGCGGATTGACTCCCGATCTGTGCTGCTTTGATCAGAGGAGGCGTATTGCTCCAGGGAGGCTCGCAAGCTCCAAATGTCTCTGTACAGGGAGGGAGGAGCCTCGGAGCTCTCCTGGCGAATCATGAAGGAGAGAGATGATCCAGAGTTGACCCTTCCTCTGGCCTCAGCTCTCAACACCACCTCATCTCCATCATCTATCTCAGCCTCACTATTTTTCTGCCCATCCGATGTCATGAGGTCTGTCTTTGTGTCTTCAGTTTTCCTTAACATATCTTCAAACGTTTCCTGTATAGCAGCTTCTTGCTGTGCGCCAAACAAGTCATCTTCTACTGATTCTAGCTCAACTTCTGCTGCATTTTTGCTCAAAATGGCACCAGACTTTGTTTCCTTTTCTACTCCTGTTCCATTGATAGCGGCGTCCTCTTGCCTGCTGTAATAATCATTTTTTGAAGAACAGAGATCGTCTCCTCTGGCACTGTTGCTACCACCTGCCTCCACCATGGCTTCCAGATTTAACCTGCAGAGACGGAGAACAGTCAGTTAATAAATAATTCTGGGAACTTTGTCATGCAAGTTATGGCATCATAGAAAGGGATGGACCTGCTGAGGAAGACTGAGGACTTGGGGGTGATGGTGGGGTCAGACAGAGACTCTGCAGAGAGGGACTGGAGGCCACTGGTCTGGATTGGAGTGTGCGGGAAAGATTCAATAACTTCATCTCGGAGAGAAGAGTCATCTTCAGTGTGATCAGTGGTTTCACTTGCTGCTCTCTGTCTCTGGAAGGGCCTTCTCTTAGGGGATCCTGGTAGAAATTTACATGAAAAGGTACCTGTCATCCAGTGGGTTTTTTTTGTTGTTTTTACCTCTTCACATGCCGTTTTTTGTTATTACATGGCTATGGACAAATCAGAGTTTACTTATGCATTTATGACATTTATCGAAACCTTTTGCATCCAGGCTGGCAGCCCGGTGACTGCTGTCAAACTTCCACCTCTTGAAGTAAGGCCCTGCCCCCTCCAGACTGGCATGACGCCGCAGTTTAGAGAAGAAATGTAGAACTGAAGTCTGGCCCGAACCTTGAGTCAACTCTCCTTTGATCCCCCTTTCACTTTCGGCCTCTCCCATGTCCCCGACAGCTTCCATCTGACAGAAGAGATGAAAGAAGAGGAGGGTGGGGGAGGTGATGAGACATTAAGGAGGGGTTGAGGCAGACAAGCTGAGATGAATCGTGACGGGCAGAAGCAAAGCCCTCAGGGGACAACAGTTTGTCATATTGTCACTCAGCTGCAGTGATGATTGATATTACATCGCAGCAGAAGGTTTGAGCCCATCACAGCTGCTTTTCACAGTTCTGTTGAAGGTGGATCAATCCATATTAAAGAATCTATCTATGCAATTGTATTTCTGGACAAACAGCATGAATGCACGTTTACCCACTAAAATTTTTAGTGAAAAAAACAATAAGTTGTTTGCAGAATTTTAAAAAATGTGCTCCTATCATTTCAGCTGACAATGTTTCAGACAGGAGCTAAAAACACAAAAAGAATGTCAGCTATGCTTTTCTCACATACATTACTAAGTGTCTGAACCCGATATGTTGCCTTTTCATTGCTCCAGGAAGAAAATATTGTTGTTTTTTTCCTGAGGACAGAAAAACTAAATAAAAACACCGAGCATCTCATCCCATTTTTAGAAAATGATAAATAAGACTGAGACTGTATAGCCATGCATGTATGCTCTGCAAGGTGCAACCGTACTTTGAGCTATAGGTTAACTTAACATCAGCATGGCTCACAAAGGCACTGCTAATATGCTGATGTGCGCAGATTTTAAAATGTTCATTCATTACCATGTTAGCATGCTAACATTCTCACAAACTACAGCTCAGGCTAAAGGGTACCATCAGTCCTACTGAGGATAAACCAAAGCAATCAACAAATGAAACTTTTGGCCAGGTAATGGTGCTGAATGAGAAGACAAAGGATCATTGAAGAATTAGGGAAAACTCACTGTCTGTGACCGTGTGTGCTGTGTTTTCATGGCTAATGAGGTCTGCCTGGGCCTGGGACCCTGGTCCAGGATGGTGGAGTGGTGCGGGTCTCCTGGCAGACCTCCACTGAGGCCCTGTCCCATCCAGTTGGAAACCCTTCTCTCAGTGGGCTGGAAAAAGAAAGCAAGGCAGGTTAAAGATTGCAAAAACAACCCTGTGTTGGTGTAATCTGTGAGGTAAATTATACCCAGTGGGTGCAAAGTTACCTGGTAAATGGTGAGGGGGAGTTTGGGAGCTGCAGTCTCGCTGATGTTAATGGTGCTGCTCTCTGCTGAGTCACACTCCATGATAGTGAGTATCTTCAGGTCGCATGGGGCCGGAGGCAAGTGAAGGTGGGTCAGCCGAGCCTTTTTCAGGTGATGGAAGTCCCCTTCTGTCAGAGTGTACCTGAGAGATAAAGGAATCATCTAATTCCCAACATCTTCTCCAAATTGTAATGTAAATATTTACCATAGCTCAGTTGAACGGTACCTGCGTGCTTTGTCTTGAGTCGTCTTCTGTTCGTAAAGTGCAGATTCATTGAAGGAGACTCTGCGGCCAGTAGACCCAGTGGACACAAATCGTTCTGACTCTCCATCGTGACAGCTTGAAGCTGAAAGAGCGTCTGATTCATCCAGTTGAATGGTGATCTCTGAGTGACGAAGAGGACAAGGACAAACCGATTTAGAGAAATAATGGAGTTAGTGATGAATGTGAACTATAACACATGCATATGAACTTAAAAAAACACACTGGTCTGACCTTGAGTGGGCTGAGAGTCCTCAGCATAGGTGGTGTTGGTCTTCTCAAGGTCATCGCTGGCTCTGAAAGAGGGAAACGAGTTCTACTCTTTGCTCTCTCTCACAGAAACACAGAAACACAAAAACACCTTGTCACTTCGCAGCTTCCAATTTCATGTTAAACACAGCTTTAATCCACTGCTGTCGGGATCATATTGGCTCCCTTAATCCTCGTGTGTTTGCAGACAAACCAGAGCTGTCAGAGTCTCACAGTGTGTCACTCAGCAGGGTGGACCCACCTGGAGTAGCGTCGTCCACCCATGCAGCAGCGGTGACAGAAGAGGAGCAGCAGGGAGAGCAGGACCAGCGTCCCCCCTGCAAAAACACTCAGCAGCACCAACAGCAGCACATAGTTCTCCACCTGGCCCGCAGACACAGGCACATCCTGGAGGAGAGAAGAGGAGGTTAGGACCCAAGCAGATAGAGATGAGCGCAGTTAGGACTTGTCCATTAAACGCTGCTGCTCTCTATTGTCAGTACCAGAAATATCAGTAGTTAAATGTATTTTATTAATGTACATATTAAAATTACAGGATAATGTGCAATGTCTTTGAGCATTAAGTGATTAACATATTGATTTATAGAATTTATATATTTATTCAAAGTGAATATTGTTTACAAATGGCTTTTATAATCAATTTTTTTTCTACTTAGGCTTATTTTAAGACTAGTTGAGTTGTCTAAGTTTACATTTCCTTTTTAACATCCCTACTATTTATTCAAATAATGTACTTAAATAAAATTTTGAGGTTCTTAAGTATTAATATTAGGCTACCAGACACCTCACCCTCACTTTTAACATCTTGGGACGACTTTGTAAATAAGTAGTCTCCCTTTGTTGCATTTTCAATTGAATTTATGTTTTGTTTTGTTTTTTCATCCATCAAAAGCTACATTTCAGAATCAAATACTGTGTTGTTATTTCAGCTCAACTACAGTCGACAGCCTATAGTTACTACTTGTTCGTGGTTGAGTTCTTCCATACAAAACATCTAATCTGGTTCTAAAAAATGAAGTATCCAGCTCCACCTCTGCCAGCTCCAACAAATTACATGTAACATGTCAATGCTCGGTAAAATATCAAATATTAAAACATATAAAGTATTACAATGGAATTTCAGACACTGGGACTCATTGCACCTTTAATGGTTGTTACTGCTAAGGTGTTAGCGTAAAGTTGTTGGTAAGCAACATTACTATTGAGTGTTTGGTGACTTTATTCACTTTTTTAAGGTTGCTGGTGCGTTAGCTGCTAAATGCTTTATATGTATAAAATAAAAAATAAGTGTAGCTTCAAGCAGATGATTTGAATATAGGATTTTTACTTTAAAAACTGGTTTCCAGAGTTCAGTGCATCTGTCATGTACTGAACAATGTGTGTTCAGTGGACGGTAATTTTCCAGGAGGTTTCGCCGAATGACAGAATGTCATTTGTCCTGTTACCAGCTGGAAATGGAATGGGACGTTCCCCTGACTCTGTCTTCATGTAACTGCTTTGTCTTTTGAGACAAGTGACAGTGACAAGAATGGCATAAACCAGCCAGCACATCAAACCAGAAACACCCTGTGCAGTGATCCTGAACCACCTTTTCCCATCTTACTCAGCCATAAAAGCACAACGTACATGCGGATCAACACAGCATCAAAAGATAGACACAGAGATGTGAGTGGAAAAACTAGCCCAAAAGCTTTCTGCCAAAAATTTAACTACTGTAAAAAAACAGAAAACATTAAAATGTCTTTACAAATATCATCCATTGAAAACAATATTGGCTGAACCCTGATGCAACTGTTTTGGTTGTACAACATCAATTAAGTTCCATTGCTTGGCACTGTTGGAGCCCATAACTCATTTCTTTAATGGCACAATAAGGCAGAAGCTCACATATCTGTGTTGTCGTGTTTTGTTGTTGTGAGCTCGGTGGCTGCTTTGGTGCTGCTGGAGTCTGGGACAGTAATTGATTTTTTCTCTCTTTTGAGCTTTGCAGCAAGGAGGAATCACTTCGTCCCATTATGCTGTCAGATAAGCAGCGGAATATTTATTAAGGAGTGGAATTAACACTGAAAGACTTTAAGTCGATGCCTCCTCACAGAGATTTTATCCATGCACACACCCCTATACATCTTACATGCTTGCACATACACACACATAGTAGACAGCACAACTGCCCTCCTCTCGACTCTCTGATTAATACTCCCAGTCTTGGCTGAGTGAGCTTGGGGATGCTAATCGAAACGTCAGCGAGACCCTTAATTCAATTTCCCAGCTCCTCTCATTGAGGGGGAAATGAAGCCTCCGCAGGCTAAAAATGGAAATCGGAGGAGGAGGACGCAGACGCACATGAGCTATCCCCACACCAGACTTTCCCAGCTCTTCTTCCGATGTCAGTTTTCAAAAGGGAGTGAAAATAATTGGCCATTTTCTCGCCCTCACAAGTGGAATGTTCATTTATTGCAACATTGAGGGTTGTATATTATATGGAAATGTTAAAGGTTTTCCTCGTGCATGGCTCTGAAGGAAATCATCCAGAGAAGAAACTCTTCGCTGAGCACAGACCGAATTTTAAATGATGATGACATCAACAGCCGCAGCAGCAAAGTCATTATAGCTAAAAAACTCAAGTCCTGCTGCTGGCTTGCACAGACACTAGTGCATCAACAAACAGTCTGTTTCATTATGAATTAAACTGTCTGTTACCTTCTCAATCAATGCTTTTGTCCACAAAATGTCAGAAAACAGTGAAAAATTCCCATTTGCCACTTTTCAACGTATAATTTGCCATTTTTCAAAAAATATTATTTTGTCTGGCAGTCAGAATCAAAATATAATCAGCTTACAGTAAGATAAGATAAGAAACGCAGTAAATCATCACAACTGGAGAAAAAAAGCAAACAGATCATTTTTGACATTTTGATTCAAAAATAACTAAAACCATCAATTAAATAAACAAAATGGCTGCAGCCTAATCTTTTGTCCTTTGACTAGTAGAGTGTATGAGAAAGTGTGTGTGTTTGACAAAGAGCAAAAACAGCTGATTTTTACGATGACTCTGCTTTCTCTGTAAATGGTTAAGATGCTTCCCGTAAGCACCAGTCAATCTGTGTCCACTTCAGTCACAAGCTCAATCTGACGGTCGCTGCATTGAGAGGAGACAGAGAGCTGCTGAACATAAGAAGCTGTCATTTTCTACTTAAAAAAACCTCAAAAGGGAGACAATTATGTGTACTACAGCAAATGATCATTGTACCTCACACGTGCTTCAGGCCAGAACATGGTAAACAAAATCTGGTAACACTTTACTTAAAGCATCCATCTATAATGCATTATGCATGCTTTTAATGTGTTATAATGCACCTATAGTGTTGTGTAATCATAGTTATAAACAAAGTTAGACCCTAACCATAGCCATAACCACATATATCACATCGTAAATGTGTTCATAATGTGTTTTATAGGTTCATAGTGTGTTTTAAAGCATTATAGAGACAGGCTTCATAGAAAGTGTTACCCAAAGTCCCCTTTCACCCATACACGGCATATTTTTACATTGATTAAATGCTGTAGTGGCCAAGTTCATCTTATGTGTATGGGAGCACACAATATGTGTGAAGTTATTTCCACACATGTCTGTGTGTGAATAACAGCTCCAACTCAGCACAATAGCAAAGTGCCCACCTTGATACAGCCGTAGTTGCGTGTGTGTTTGCAGCACAGAAACACACAGTTTGTCAGAGCGTCAGTAGCTTAATGAAATCTGCTGTTTTTACAAGCTCAGCCAAACAGGAAGAACAACACAATCAATCAGCCGGAGCTGCGAAGTCTCTCACTTGTCTTCAGGCCATGTTTCTAACACACACTGTAGAGGCAACAACTGTCAATTGTCCCTCCACACAGACAGCTTTAACTGTCCTATAATCACCGCCGCTGGCTCACATATCCCCACAGTCCTCCAGGGGCTACATGGCACACAGAGCCAGCAGCACACGCCGTCCTGTTTTGAGTCAAATCCTCTTTGGATTCAGATCAAGCTGTCCTCCATCCTGCTCCACCTGGAATATAATACCTGGAACACAGTGGCGTTAAATCACTGTGTCATTTTTTCCTTTTTCTGGTTGTTGACTACACACTGGGCGCTGCTTAAGACCAAGGTTGGGAAGGTTACTTGGGAAATATAATAGGTTAGAGATTACTAGTTATCCTATTTAAAATGTAATACATAATGTAACTATTTCAACTGCTTCATCAAAGTAATTGAACTTACTACATTTGATTACTTTTTGATTACTTTTCTAAATTTTACAAGGAATGTTTTTAACCGTTAATCATTTTCAAATGTTTGAACCTGGCAGTGTCAGATGTGTCAGATGGCAGATGTGGGGCACTACAAATTCAAACCAGAGAGCCAATCAAAAGCATCGAAATACCATCAAACTTTACTTAACGACTTTGACTGGAAATGACAAAAGAGGGCATTGTGCAAAATATACAAAGCAACAAAATGAATATTATTCAACATATAGTCTCAGCTTTTTATAGAAATTACTTACCCTTTGTAATCATTAACATTTTCAAAAGTAACAACAATTACAATTACAATTGCATTTATTTTTAATTAAATTATGTAACTTAGTTACATGTAACTAGTTACTCCCAACAATGCTTATGGCAGAAGTCCAATTTGATGTGCAAAGTACAAGACCTGTCAACCCCCAGTTTTTCCCAGGATTCTGCCATATTTTACCCATCTTTCCTGTTGTCCTCACGTTTAAATATTTTAACATACACTTCCCATATTTTTAAGCTTTCTTAAAAAAAATTTAAAATTAAAAAAAAAAGATTGGCGGTAACTAATAACACTAACAAGAGGCGTTACCACAGGCTTGTTTGATGTGTTTGCTACATTCCCTCCGGGACAGCAGGTGGCAGCATGCAGAACATCATCAACAACAGAAACATGTGGTGGAGAAGTCATTCAATCAAACTGCAACCACCCACCAAAAATAAAATCAAAAGATGACGATGAGATGAGGAAGATGATGACAAAGAAGATGATGATGAAGAAGAATATGCTGATGATGAAGATGGTGATGATGATGGTGAAGAAGAAATGATGATGATGATGGTAATGAAAATTAAGGAGGAGGAATTCCTACTATAGCAAACGCATGACCCCTCACCCTTTCAGGCATAATGATTGGTTACAGTCAAAGTAAGAATATCAGGGTAAGCCAATCACAGTGGGCTGGGTCGTCCATTCACCATTCATAAATTCACTGATGAGGCGCCAAAAATCACCTCATTTTCAAAAGCTGATGTTGGCTAGTGAGAAGTTATTATGGGAGAGTTGACGTTCAGCACGTTGCAGAGACTAGCTGATGTGGAGGTGTGCGGGGAAGGTGTTGATAGTGTCAGACACACAGCTTGTACTCACAGTGGAGTTCTCAGTCAGACTTGTCAGGACAGGCAAATCATTGCTCATGGTCCAGGTCAGCGTTAGTGAACCCTGCAGAGGACGAAGAAGGCGAAGTCAGACAGAGAAGTTGCATCTTTCTTGACAGTGAGACAAGTTATTTAATGCAAAGAGTGAAGAGGGTTTGAACAATAAGGTGAACACATTCTGTAAAAAAAACCCAAACCCCACAAATTATGCTAACAAGAGCCAAATCCCGATTGATCTTATTCCTCTGTGCCATAAACATCTGCTTAAAAACTATTAAGCACACATTAATTAGCCACACTGTCGCACTGGATGACACATTCTTGTAAAATGATAAACATGTGCATGGAGTTAAGCTTGACTTAATCTCACATAACATCATCCTGTGGTCCAAAATACTCACTAGAGTGATAAAGTGTATTAATCCACCTCTGTAAATAGTCCAAACAAAAACACTATTTCCTCCTATTTGAGGAGCAACTGTTAAAAACTACAGTGCCCAGCTGTTGCAGCAAATGATTTTGCCTGTTTTAAAAATGTAAACCTGTGAACCTTGTTAGAGTGTTGCCTCCTCAGTGATGACTGAGTTAAAAGCCACAAACAGGCTGAGAGTCAAAAGTACTAAGAGATGGATTAATGCATTATTGGTTTTAGTCTTTTCATGGGATTTGTTAACAGTAACAAAATATGGAACTCACCCACACTTATCCCTGATTTTGTGTGTGTGTGTGTGTGTGTGTGTGTGTGTGTGTGTGTGTTTGTGCTGTGTTTTAGTGCTGCTGTTGTAATGTAATAAATGGGCATTGTGCGATGACTCATATACTTGCCTGTATTTTTATCAATTTTCCAGCTCAAAGACAATGCATGACGTCAGATCCCTGGCTACTTGGATCACTCCTGCTGTTTAGCATTAAGCTCCGTAAAGTTTCAGGACTTGCATATGGCATATTGAAGAAGAAAATGGTAAAAAAAAATTGTACTGCAGAGGCGAAAATTTCCTGACAGTCTAAAACAGTTCAGTAGCAGCTTTTATGACCCTTCATGCTTTCTCAATATTAGGGCTGCACGATTTTAAAAATATATCTAATTATGATTATTTGGACTGTTATCACAGTCACTACATGAATTGCAATATAAGAGGACATTATCATTTTAAATCCTTCTAGTCATTTTCACCGAAAAAGATATTAAAATAATTATATTGTGACTATCGCAGGGATCTTTATCAAACAAAGTTTTCTAAAGTCTGTAAAATGTGATGTGTGGGCCAAGAACACTCTGCAGCACTGCAATATTTGAAATTAATGACATTTTTGACACACATTTCCCCTCAAACATGATTGTGCTTAGATACAATTTGAAAATTGCAGTGGACTATGGTGCGATATCGATCAAATTTTGATTAATTGTGCAGCCCTGCTAACTACTTACATGTTTCAAACTGCCCAATCCCAGTTTGTGATGAAGGCTTTCTGTAAGTTTGTCTTCAGTCCAAAGCAAAGATACTAATCCTCCCCATAACAACAGAAAACAACACACAACTGTGTGCCCAGGCTGAACTGCACTCCCTATGATGAGTGAACTTATCTCCTAATGTAAAACTGGTGTAATGTCCCTTTAACACATCAAAAGGTTGGACTGAGTCCTCTGCATTAAACTCTGGTGTGTCTAAACATTTGCTGACATTTCCTAAGAAGAACATTAACCAAGGATCCCTCACACGAAACCCTCATATCAGTCTCAGGACCACAAATCAGCATCTTTAAAATTAAAACTCAGAGACGCAAACAGGAAGACACGTGCGCTAGGAGAAAACGAAAGGCAGGAGAGTTGACGGTGCATAATTACTTACACAAGGCACAGCTTGTGTAACATCAATCTATTATTACATTCCTTACACATACTGGTGAAACTGCTGCACATTCCCCACCATGTGAGAGACATATTTTATGTAATATCTCATACATACCAACAGCTCAAGGTAACAGCAGTCAGGACAAAGCTCTGAATAGCAAGAGCACACCAACAATAGAGACACACATACACACAAGGACCGAATACAGATAAAAGTTTGAATAGAAATGGTTTAACCCTCTGTAATGTAGTTGTAAGCATATTTCTGCGTCTTTATAAATGTGCAGTATTTGTGGGTGTGGGTAGTTAGATATATTATAGTGTTTTATAGACAAATTTTTACGTATTCGTACACTGACCATATGAGTGTAGTCTGAATTTTTAATAAAACAAAACAGTGATTTTAGACAGTTTTAGCCTTTAGACTGCCTGATGTTTCATCTCCCTCAGGACAGATGTGGTGACAGCAGATGTTCTTTGTGCTGATTGAATAACAAACTGTATGAGGGTTTATATCTACCTTGCAAAATGCTTAAAAGAAGCTGTGTTATGCGCTGTGTTGTTCAAGGTCTTAAAATGTCCTTGCTGGCAGTCTTACATTTTCCTCTCCTTTTTTTTATTACAGCCTATAAAACCACTAAGCCCACGCTCTAAAAAGAATTCGCTGCAAAAGGTTTCAAAGCAGAAGGCCATTCATACTAATTTCATTATATTGACTAACCGGTCTATACCTGTAATGAACTTGCAGTTATTTTAATTATGTTAATTCATGGTGTGACAGTCATGATGAACTCGTGCTGTGAACGCAGAAGTGTTCATCACCCCCACCCCCGCAAATTTTTTGTGTGGGGGTTGAAAACTTCTGGTGGTTTGTGTTGTTAAAGATATCAATTACATCAATACAAAAGATGCTCAAGAAATCTAAAATAATTTCATTTTAATTTGATGAAAACCTGCAACCATAAAAGCATACAGCCGTAAACAACACACAATATATGTTTGTTTTTTTTACTGTCAGACAGTGTGAAATTAAAGGGTTTTTCCACTTTTAAGGCTGCCTAAGGGAAAATTAAAGGAGAATGTGGTGTATTTTAAGGGGGTTTTTAACCTTTTCTTGATCATTATACTCTTTTGAGAATAAAGACTAGAATCCCTCTATAGATTCAATGTTTTGTTTGTTCAGTTTATTAGATTTTCATGGTCAAAATATAATTATGTAACTTAATCAATTGTAATTTTATCAATATTTAATTATTTGGACAATTGACTATTTTTTTCTTACAGTTACACACTTAATAGACATTATTATTATTATTATTATTATTATTATTATTATTATTATTATTATCATTATTATTTAGTAGTAATAGTAGTAGCCTAGTAGTAGCAGTAGTAGTGTATAGGGCTGACTAAGTCTATAAATAGGTGAATATCAATCAGGCTATTAACAGCTTTTTAGCGTAAGTTAAGCATAATTTAATTTACCAATTAATACTGCAGATAAAACAGAATTAAATGATAAAAAACACTGACCCCGACTGCCTAATTATACATCCAAAGTGTGTGTGTGTGCGTGTGTGTGTGTGTGTGTGTGTGTGTGTGTGTGTGTGTGAGAGAGAGAGAGAGGGAGAGAGGGCAGTGCGTGTGAGC
>JAQLOL010000004.1:10669528-10702280 GCA_029783665.1 Naso thynnoides
CCCCCCCCCCCCCCCCCCCCCCTATTTTTAGTCACAGTTAGGAGACACACATTAGCTGCATTTCTCTGCCCTCCCTACTACGTCACTTTTACTCCAAGCTGCTCCTCTCCACCATGCATCATGTGACAGGTGCAGCCCGAGACCCCGCTGTGGACCAGAGGAGGCACACGAATACTAAACAGCCGGGGATGAAGAGGACTGCAGAACACAAAGGGCGGTAGCTGCCTTTGAACGTCTCCTCCCACTGACTGAACAGTGAGATTATACAGCATCCACAGATGTGGATGAACAGTTCAGGGTGTTTCCTTTCTGCAGAGAGACAGATTTCAGCATCCATGTGAGCTCACAAGGAAAAAATGAGGAATCGTTGAGAATATTCCTTTAACCTTCTTGAGGTAGACTGAATTTGATCTTAATTAAATGTAAATAAGAGAGGAAAAAATACTTTTAAGTCAAATTTCTTAATTTGAGTTTTAAAATTCACTTAACTCCAAGGTCTAGGCCGTTAGTGTAGTTTAAAATCACTGTGTAAAAATCCACAAACTCTTCTTTCTAAATTTTAAAACATTTGTAGGATATTGTTGTTCCATGTTGTGTTTAATGCTTTGGAGTTTACAAACATGTAATTAAATCAATTCAGTTTTATTTATATAGTACAAAAATGCAGGGGTTTTTTTATATATAGGGTTTTACAACTTGTAGGCTATCGTAAGACTTCCCTCATCTTTACACATAAAAAATAAAGAAATTCAGGCTATTCATTTTTTTGAACAGTGAAATAGAAAATAAGGGAAAAAGTTCTAATGCAGGCCTTCACCTTACTGACAGTTCATATGTACATATTTTACACTTAAAGCAGCTGCTACTGTGCAAGCAACACATTCAGCTACAGATTAATTAAAGGTTAATGTAAAAATGTCACACAGTTTGTTTGTTTGTTGTTTTTTTTACACATTAAAACGTGTGCCTTAAGAAGAAAAAAAAACCCAAAACATATGGTAATATAATAATATTACATAATTACAAAAACCTAAACATAGAGGAAATGCTGTGATTTATTTCCGAAGCTTCTTGCAATGTAAATAGTTGATCAATATATTACAAATTTCAACTCTGTGTCTCTCGGGACATTTTGACATGTTGACACTGTGTACAAAATGTTGCAGCGCTGTGCAGATTGCATCATTTATGAATGGTGAGTGAAGCACAAAACAGGGAGGAGCCACGTGAGGAAGGAGGCGTCTGGATTGGACAGTACTGGCTGACTCGTCTCGTCGCTCTCGCTGATTGGTTGTTCGTCTTTGTGGGCGGGGCGTACACTGGCAGTGTTGAGGTCTTTTACGCTCGGTGGAGTAACGCTCCTGCGTTTGTCACAACCAGAAGGGAAAGAGCCGGCTGGGGGGGGGGACCTTTCGGTGATTAAAAAAAAAAAAAAAATGCTTTGAGAGACTAAAAAGTGTAATTCAGTCTAGCGACCAGAATCAGATTTTTATTTGAGACCTTTTACAGAAATCAGCTGAATGGAGCAGCAGCGCTGTGGCTTCACCCCCGGCCGCTCTTCATGCCGCGGGTCTGGGGTTTGCACCGGCCAGCCCACCATGCGTCTGTCCATCACCTCGACCACCGGTAGCCCGGTGGAGCTCACTGTCCCCCGGGGAGAGACTGTGGAGGGACTGAGGACACACATCTCCCAAAAACTCAGACTGCAGACAGACAGAATCGTCCTCCTGTACAAAGACAGGTGAGTTTTTTGTGTTTTTTTTCCACCGCTGCGGTGCTCCGTCCAGATCAAACACATTATTTTTTAGTATTTGATCAATTTCTGCCACTGTGTGCAATGCATGTGGCAGGCAGCTGACTACAGGGAAACTGTTGGAGCTGGGTGTAGCAGATGGCAGCAAACTAACCCTGGTCCCTGTCATTGAGGCTGGTTTAGTGGTAAGTAAGTCAATGTACATCTTAGACTGAGAATAATAAACATCCAATCACAATTCACTGTATGTAGAAAACTGATTTGTTTTAATTTTTTTGCTGCCACAGTGCTCCACTGCCAGAGCTGAGAGGACTGTGATGGACGTTTTGGAAAATTTAACCGAGGTCCAGGTGAGAATTACACAACCTAAATCTAAATGTTCGCTGTCGCTTGTTGAGGTGAGGTGGAAAGAATGCTTCAAACTATGCACTGGTGTTTTTTCTCCACATGCTTTGTTGAGTAACACGCCGTCTCACTACTGACCTTTAAAAGCCACCAACCTTTTTTGTTTTCCACTTTGTGACTGTTCATTTTTCAAACAGTCCTGTGGAAATTTAAATGCTTAAATTGCTTGAGAAGTATGACCATTTCTAAAACCCACTTAAGGAACTTAATTCCTCAGTTTATCTTTAATAATGACCGAGGTTGGAGATACATGGTTTCGGTGGAAAGCGACCAATGATTCAGCTGTTAAGCAATAAATAACCCCATGCATTATTTATTTCCATGTATTTAGAAAAATATGAATACACATGCAAATATTATTGCATCATGTTTTCTCAAAAAGGAAGTGAACATGACGTAGATCTGACATTCATACTGCTACACACACCAACACACACATACAGCTACACACCTGACTTGAAGTGGAAAGTAAAGCAGTGGACTTTGTTCTTTAGTTCATTTAAACTTAGAATCTTTAAGATTCTCATGAAATCCAACCTCATGTTGGATGCTGTTGGTTAGCACTAATTTCTGCTAATTAAAAAAAAAGTTTACACGGCAGATGCACCAGTTGCTCCTCTGACAAATTAGCTGCTTTTAGTGAGAATTTGCCTTTTTGTTAAATTGCACATGCTGTTACCACGGTAACCGCTGTTTTCGCCAAATTAAACAAGACAGAAATTTTTAGGACTGTAAAATTTCTCTACTAAATGTTTTTTTCTTTTCCCCCTGACAGATCAGTGACTTCCTGTCTGGGCGCTCACCTCTGACCATCAACCTGGGAATCGGTGCACATGTGATGTACGTGCAGCTCCAGCTGTCTGCGCAGAATGTGGCGGAGCTGCAGCAGCACCCACACCTGAAATCAGAGAGCAGCAGCAAGCTGAAGAGTGGCTCACCCTCTGGCGTCAAGATGAGCCACACTGACTCAGCTGTGATCAACACCACAGGATGCACCATCTCACCTGCTTCCCCAACCTCCGCTCCAGCCCAGGACCCCTCTGACTCTTCATCCTCGACCCAATTTAGCGCTCAGACAGCCAGAAGTTCCTTTAGCTCAACAGCTCCCACGTCCCACTCATCCACCGCTGCCCCGGCTGCAACCTGTGATCACCACGCATCTCCACATCCACCCTGTCCTCCCCACTCCACACACACACCTTCTCCCAGCATTCCCACCCCATCTTTGCCTTCTGGTTGTCCACATTCCAGTTTTCCACTACAAGCAGTCACGCCGGTCTGTCCTCCTGCTCCCACTGGCTCCATTCCTGGACCCCAGAGCCCAGCGCCAGCCTCAACTTTCCAAGAGGTTATCCTCAAATATTCACTTGGAAAATCAATATCATCACAATACGCTGTCATGGTGTCATGTAGTATTAGTATGTAGGCTGGTAATTACAAAACTTGCACAATGAGTCAGTTTAGAGTTCAAAATGTCTAGTTTTTAATAGTTCCACTGGTTGTACTCCTCATAAAGGGAGATTCTATGTTTTCTTCCTGTTTTACAGAGTGACCTTCATGCTTCATCCACTGCAGAGACGTGCAAGCAGCCAGGAGCCGTCATAGAAAGTTTTGTGAGCCACTCTCCAAGCGTCTTTTCAGGGACTTTTTCTGGTAAGTCTGTGAGTTTGATTAAGAACCTGCACATTTATAATTTCCAATAATCCAAGGATGTATTCAGCTAGCTTTTTTTAGTCCACCATCTGTTTAAACCCAAAAGATGCTGAGTTTACAATTACATGACCAAACAAAAGCAGCATATCACTACTAGTTGGAAGCAGTGATTCAGTGGGATTTCTTGCTATTGATTATTAATGTATTAGCTTTTTAAATAGATATATTAATCAGTCAGTTAGCTTATGGTTGCAGGTCTAATGTTTTCTGCAGTGAACAACTAACAATTAGCTGCAGAGGAGTGGAGGTTACACAGAGATGATGATAATTCTGACCCCTTAAATGTGCATTTCCAAGTAGAAGACCTTAAATATGCTGTTCATTCTGTCCCTGGTTGGAGCAGTTCATGTTCATGTGTGATGTTCATGAATTAATCCAACATTTGTGTGACTGCATGATTAAAGAGTTTCCACCTATAGATTTACACCTTTGTCAACCGTAACCGAACATTTCCAACATCACATGGAAAATATCTAATTTATCCGTCACAACAGTCCAGTGTCAGTCCTGGTTTAAGTTAATTAATCAGAATACAAAATGAGAAAATAATGTCAAGATGGGTAAATTATGTGCTTTTAAAGGGCTAATTTTCTCTCAGAATGTTTTAAGTGTTGGTTAATTAATTGGCCTCTGGTCAGTTTGCTAAAGTTGAGTCTTGCTGGTCTACTGTGTCAGTCTGTACTAGTGTTTCATTTTCATCCACTGTTCTTTTTGTCCCTGCTCTCTTCATATCCCATCAGGCACTCTGGCCCCTTGCAGTCAGAGCGGCATCAGCCATCCTCGGAGCGGTATCGCCATCATTCTCCAAATCCTTAATGACCTCCTCAGAGCTGCCCTTCACCACCAGGGGGCTTCACCTGCCCTCCCTCATCTCCAGCATCCTGCTTCAAACCCTCAGCCTCAGACAGCAGAGGAGCAAACACTGGTGGCCGAGCGGGCCGAGCACCTCGGAGAAACTGCAGGTGAGTTTTGCCCATTTTATTTTGTAAGCAATAAAACGTAATATACTGGCGCAGTTACCAAACATTGCATTATTATGCTATATTCCTTGTGCCATGTGCGGTCCTCATGAAGTGTTGAATGTGTTTGGGAGTCTTTCTGTTGGCCTATAGTTCATATTTCATCTCTTTTCTTCTGTGACTCTTACATTCCCTTAACTTGATTACCTCTGGAATGAGTTTCCATTCATTTTATTTCTTATTTGCTTTCTCTTCTGATTATTCCCAGTTTTTCTAGACTTCTGTGTATACTTAGACCTTTGGACCAACAATTGACAATAGCATTTTGGTGTGCTCTTGCATTACAAAACTTGACGCCAAAACTCTGTCTGGCGTCACTATATTTGCTTTTGTCAAATATTTGCCCTGATGAGGGACTAGTAAATAACATCCTGGCTTTATCATTTAAGTCCTGCATTGGAACTCAGTTTAATGAGTCTGTTTCTTTGCACATTTTACTCTTCTATTCTTCTAGTACAAATATCATGAATATATCTTAGCATTGATTGAATTATTCATAACACATCTTTACTTTGGAGTACCATGTCTAACAAACTGTCATTTCTTCCCGCTCCTGTAGGCGGGGAGAGTCGCTCCCTCCACTCTTCCACGCAGGAGAATCAAGCTTTGCACTATAAGCTCGAACGCCTGCAGTTTTTGATGCACCAGAGGCGTCTTCGGAAGCGGACTCACAGAAAGTCACACCCGTCACAGACGTCTCAGCCGTATCGGCAACGTCACCATCATCCTTAAGCTCATGGACAGAAAAGATCCTCCCACTGTGATAGCAGTGGCAGCTTGTAATGAGCAAGGTGCCTCGGGGAACTAGAGGTGACCTCTGACCTTGTGGAGTATGTGGAGGAGCAGCAGAGTGCTTGCTTTGTTGCTATTTTTACACTATAGGCCTTTCTTAAGAATTAAGTTGCCTGTGGCTGTCACTGCACTGTGCATGTTACTTCATGCAACACAGCGGTTCTGTTTATTATGTAGCACACGTCACTACAGGTTCCAATGTATATTTTCATGTTAAACATCTTGGTGTTTTGTACAAAAGCTTCTTACTGTGTGTTTATGTTTTCCAATGCCTTAATTAATCGTACATGTCTTGAATGTAAACGGTGTGTTTTGTCCTGTGCGGGGGATGCTCCTCTGATTTGTTTTCCTTATGCAATATTAAGTGTAAACACAAGGAAGGAAAAAATATGCAAAGAATAAAGGAAAAAAACAACACAAATCTGAGAAATATGTGAGTCAAGCCGTTCTGAATTGCATACTTTTGCTTTTTACTTGTAGTACATACTGCAGCTGCCCTCACAAACTACATACTGTTTCATGCAGTATGCATAGAATTGGGACATACTACTCCACCATGATGTTGCACCTTGAACTTTGACTCTGGTGCTCCTATATCCTCCTATATCTCGGCCTCAGTGCGAAAATTGGGAGTACAAGTTGAGCAAGAATGCTTTCTAAGCCATTCTAAGGTGATATTCGTTCAAATGTGACTTACCATTTGCATTCATTTATTCATTTGGCTTTGTGCAGCAGTAGTTCATTAATACAGTAATTGTACATAGAGTTGCAAAACTTATAACGTGCTTACACTTAGATGCGCTGTCGTCTGTCATTGTGGTGCTTGTCATTCCGTCAATCATCTGTCATCTGTCTCAGCTTTATATATCTATATACAACGTGACATATGTGACATGTTTTTCCGCTGCGCAGAGGATTGTGGGTCAGACTGGCCAGAAAAGCATGCTGGCTTGCATTCTGCAAAATCCGACCAGATGTAATAGAACATCCGAGTACTTCTGGCATTCTGCATTTTCCATACTACCTACTGGGGCATACTAAATCTTTTTCTTGCATACTAAATAGTAGGTAGTATGGGTACTGGAACGCAGTAACACTGCTGCTTTTATCCATGTTTTAACATGATGTCTCTCTGCCATTTAAAGCCTTCTGGTGTTTCTGGTGATATTTACAAAAAGAGCTGCAATGATTATGCGATGTTTCGCAGTATGCATTAGAGAGGGCGTGGTAGCTGAAATGTAATAATATAAAGAAGGAAGACTCTCAGGTCTCTCATACTCTGCATTGTTCAGTCTGCTCACACAGAAGTGAATAAATGTAAATGATCTGCCAGCAGGTCCTTTACCCCTAAACATATCTCTATTCATAATTTTCCTAATGATTCATAATGTCTCTGACTTTGTCTTAGGTACACAAAACTCTGAGTGGCCTCTTTGTGACACAGTTAAATGGCTTGCTGCCCTCGGGTTTCATCTCAGGTACGTTTTGGCTGCTTCTGGTGTATGATATATCTTGAATCCAGTAGTCTAATTATTAATATAAATATATTATACATTTAGAAATTTGTAAATAGGTATCTCAGCATATAATTTTAAGAATTTTTAACAACGCAGTTTAACTTCTTTGGTGAGAGGCCAGAGACAGCGGTTAGTAGCGGTGTTTTTGGAAGCCATAACAGCGCTGGACAACACTGAAAACATTGTGTTATACCGGTTGATACAGCAGGCGGCGCTGTTACTCGGTGATCCAACAATAGAGCAAGAGAAGAAGGCGTCGTCGCAGAGCATTGAAAAGAGTAGAGCGCTCTCTTATCCGCCTCATTCGACCCACGTCCCTTGTCCTCATCTGGAAGATCCGAACAGCGGAAAAGGTAAATGCAATTTTTGGATAAATTTCTCGTGAGAACATGTTTTCTTACATCTGCACGGTTTTGAAGATCTGAAACATGGTCGCTGTCGGTGTGGTATCAGATATTTAATTCTGCGTTTTAAAAAAATAAATAAATCTGGGAAAACCATCGCTGATTTGTGAAATTTGGAGCGCTTGCAATCAGCGTTAAACTGCACAGCATAAGACCGTGCTTACATGATTTTGTATTGTGTTGTTCGATGAAAAAAGCGGGCAGGTTTTTATTATTTCTTATATAACCCTGAAATGTAACCATTATTAGAACAATTATGTAACGCAGAAAATAAGGCATCTGAGACAAATGAGGCCAATGTGCCGCCAAGTCTGTCAGAAACAAAAGTGAAGGCCAAGAGCTCGATGCTACAAAATGGCGCTGGCAAGAAAATCTTGCTAATCCGCTAACTGACGATAACGGTACCACGTTTAAGCGCCTGCGGCCTTGCGTTAGCTCGCGCAACGTGCGTACATCAACAATGATAAGGTTGATTTATCCCTTTTGAACAATTTATCGTACTTTGTGACGATATCATTCGATATTATTAACATTGCAGAGAAAAAAAAGGTTAATCGTCAACACGCATGTTACGTTAATCAGGCCATTTTACAAAGCGGGGCCGGTGACCTACTTTGTAACATTCGCTTCACGGGCTGACCGTATTTGCCGATGTTTATGAAGCGAGCTGGCTTAACGTTAGCCGTTTTTCAGACGCAAATCCATCGCTTGACTTTATATCATGAATGTTTTTGTTTGTTTTGTCCAGCTACACTGAAAATGTCGGACGAGGGTAAATTATTCATCGGGGGACTGAGCTTCGAGACCAACGAGGACTCTCTGGCCGCGGCCTTTGGCAAATACGGAACCATCGAAAAAGGTACATCTTTATTTTTTTTCGGTTGCAAATTCATGCTACTCTTACACAAAGTCTCTTTCTTTCAAGTCTATGTTTAATAACGTGGTTTTTATGTGTTTTTTTCCCTCCCCCCAGTGGATGTGATTAGAGACAAAGAGACGGGGAGATCTCGCGGTTTTGGCTTCGTGAAATATGATAATGTAGATGATGCTAAAGATGCGTTGGCAGCGATGAACGGCAAGGTAAATGAAGAATGCACCATTCACCACTTAATAAAAATGGTTTTATTCAGTTTTTGTGATTAAATTTGCCACAAGCTTAGTGTAAGTTGTAGTTTTGTCATATTAAATTCTGTGTTGAAATGCACAGAATTGATTTGTCTTTCTCTTTGAGAAACTCATGACAGTTGCCTTTGTGTTGCAGAATCTGGATGGTCGGTCTATTCGTGTAGATGAAGCTGGAAAGGGCGGACGTCCCAGAGGAGGAGGAGGATTCCAGTCCAGCCAGCGTGGAGGTGGCAGATTCGGAACGCGGGGGAGAGGTGGGCGAGGTTACTCGAGAGGTGAAAAATCGTTGGTTGCAGTTCTGAAATGGATTTGTTCTACATGCTTTTAATTCTTCCACATTTCTCATGTGGTCACTATCACATTGTCTTTAAAGGTGGGGGATACAACAGCGACAGGAGCTACAATGACAGGGGTTATGGAGACAGGGGCTTCGGTGGTGGAGAGAGGAACTTCGGTAGCGGTGGTGGATACAGGAGTGGAGGATACGCCTCAAGCGGCTACAGAGAAAATAGGTAAGAACCTTTTAAAAATCCACTTAAGATTTGCTGACTGAGTTGCTTCTGAAAACATGACGAGACGCAATAATATTCACCCCCTTTTTTTTTTCTTTCCAGGGGTCAGGGTGGATATGGTGACCGCACTGGAACATACCGCGATTATGACTATGGTAAGCATGAATAATATGCATTTGTTCTGTGTATTTTAGACTTATGTTGGGGCTGTTTTTTTTCACACTTTTAATTGTAACTAACCTGCATTTAGACACTATAAATCATTTAACCGGTAAAGTCAAGACAGCTGAGTATTGAGTATCTGTAACAATGCACTTGTTTTTAAAAGTCACTTAAAGAAGAACTTATGATGTTGCCTGTTAGCACGACTAACACTGACTTAAAACCAGTCCACAGCCCCAACATATGAGAACTTGTTTCATGTATGCCCCCCAGTTTTGCACCTGAGCCCAAGCTGATGCTTCTTTATACGGTTGCCAAAATTTAAATAGCCCCCTCCCCCCACAGCTTAACTCTGATAAAGAGGCTGGCAAACAATGAAACACTTAAACAAATGCTGAATGTTACTTACTCTATTGCTGGTATCGAAGCTGCTGGATCCCCTAATGCAAAAACAGAGGGAGGGTTTTTCGACTGTCTGGTGGGTTGAGGGGGATGTTGTGAAACTCCAGTGTTGGAACTTTCAGTGTCTTTACCTGTGTGCCCACTTCTTATCCTCAGCTGCACACGAGTAAACGTCTCCCTGATTCAAGATCATCACTTGGCTGGCTGTATTTCAAAGATGCGCTCCTCAAGAAAAATGTCCACGTGTTATTGCTGACCTTAGTTTTGTAGTTCTGTTGTAGTTGCTCAGGCATCTTAAAAAATGTAGCCATGAGTTTTGGTCCTTTCTTGATAATGTTACAAATTACAGTTCAAGACTTGAACTGCTTAATTGGGCATCTTTACTCCTCAAGGGTCATTTGTAAAAGACATTTATGTGATTTAAGTATTTTTAAGTCCCAGTTTGGGGATCACACAGCTCTCCACATGGCTTTTCGTTGAACGGCCACTACCATCGCCGTTGACTTTTTGACCAGCACGTTAAAGTGTTTCCTGATTTTGAGTCCTTAGTTTAGTTTTCTTTCTTTGTTTTTTGTATTGAAGTATCCGATGGGGCTTGTTTATTTTTTTATTTTAAATTGTTTTTTTGTTTTTTGCTCATATCCCCTCTCAGTCTGGCTGATCTACTTCTCGCCAGGTTTTAAACTGAGTGAAGAACGAGATCTTATTAATTACTCTAAACAGGCTTTTGGGGGATTTTTGCTAAATTCCTTTTTACTATTAAAACTTAGTTTAGCTGAGGCTCCTGTGTGTTCAATTTCCCAAAAGAGTGAATTCCTTTCAGACTGGTGAACTACACCTCCGAAGTGGCCGGCTGTTCATGAAGTCTGCCCAAGGTATCTTCTGTGCTCTGCTCAACATCTGCATTTTAAATGTGCTGTAAAATGGACTAATCTTGTTTAAGTGATCGGAAGAAAAAAATGTAACCACGTTTCCCTAAAGTAAAATCTCAATCGGGAACAGTTTTGTACTTTATGTTCTTTGTATGATCAACTTTTTTTCTTTGTCAGTTTGGCTTCATGGAGCCTATTAAACGAACTGTGGAAAATAATCTCGATTCCTTTGCCTTTCAAAATTATCGCATGGGGGAGTTTAAATGCTGCGTGAGAACAAAGTCACCTGTTTGAAGCACACATGGATTTCTTTGAGGGCAGTTAAATTGGAAGTGTAGTTGGGTTTTTTTGATAAGATGATAGAATAGGCTGTAATTGGATTTTTGAAGAAAAAAAAAACTTAACTTCAATTTAAAGCTGCCCGTCTTAAGATTAAAACTAAAGATGGTTTTTGACCCAGTGAATCCTGTTTACGTCTCAAAACCATCGATTGGCCAAATGGGTTTTGACAGGCAAGTGTAAATGTATTGAGATTAAACCTCTAGTGAGGTTTGAAAATAAGCCTCTAAAGTGGCACATGAAACTGCTGGGAGAACATCAGCTGGTGTCTGGTCATGTTAATGCTTCATTACGTTCAAGAGGTCAGCTACTTCAAAAACCTACAAGTCCTTGGAGAGTGAAGTGTTGCGCCTACCAACAAGTGCTCATCAGAGATGAAAGCTGCTCTCTTGCCTAGATCATATGTGGAGAAAGTAGGCCAATGCACGTGAGGTAAAAATCTCCTTTTGCTTTGCTCACATCCTTCAAACTCAGTTCTCATTGTTTTCATGAATACCTTCAAGTTAGTCGTTTTTTTTTTAAGTCCTCTGCTTCAGATGTCGCCTACAACATGCCATGGCCCCTTTCCCGATTCTGATTCATAAAAGTCCATTGAGAAAATGTTTCTATGAAGCTCCATGGATCGTAGTGTTCACCTCCTGAGTCCACAAAACAAAGCGTTGGCCTCTTAAGTCGTGGGTAGCATTGTGCTCAGTCCACTTCTGTTCACTCTGTTAGTCCTCAGATTTGCTCCAGTATTGTCCCACAACAGTCCTAATTGATGTGTGAAGTGCTTAGACTGTTCAGTTTCTCTTTTTGTACCCTTACACATGTAAAAGCGGTGAGTTTCAGACTCATGAATAGGCCTGCATGCATTTTACTGTGACTTGTCTTCTGTCAACTGTTAGTTGCCGAGCTTAATCCATCTCTTGATCCTTTTCTTTAGATTAAACTGACGCAGAGGCTTCACTGGATCGTCTCACAGCTGAAGTTTGCAGCTTTAGATGGCAGTGACCAATGCAGTTGCAGCTATCAGGTAAATCTTAATTTATTCATTGTGAAAAGACAGTTGAGCCATTGTGTTTTGTCACGGGCACAGTCAGAATTTAGCCCAGTTGGTCACAACTTCTTGCTGCTCTGTTACAGGTCCAATGTGCTGCAGCTGCAGTGGCTTCATGGGAGGAACCTGCCTGGATCCTGCCAGCTCGATGCTCCAGCCCAGATGAAATTCAAACCTGGGCTTGCCTGAGAGACACTTTCAAATGTAATGGCTGCTATTTAAAGTCCTTGAAATCCAGTTCAAGTGGCAGGATGATCAACCTGTACACAACAGAGACAAAATGTTGTATTTTGAAATCATTATCTTGTCTATATGTAAAAAGTCCATTTAAAGTATTGGGCCAATATTTAAAATGTTCTGGTCTTATTCAACAGACAATCAAAGCTCCGTTTTATTCTTGTTGTCTTGGATTTTCAAAAATAAAATTGCTGGAACAGAGATAACCGTCAACTGCCTTCTGTTTTCTTAAATGCAGCACCTTTATTGGTATCTAAATATTCTTACTTGGATGGTTTATGTTGAAACTGTTTGGTTTTTTGTGTTAACTTTTTTATGGAGGCAAATGTTAATTTATTAGTAAAAAGTGGGAGCCATGGCAATAGACTCAAAACACTTACAGTTCAGCTTGAAACATTAGCTTCAGTAACAAAAGGAAATTGAGGTCAGGAAGCTCAGTGTCAAATACAGTATGTGGTGGAGTCACTACTCACCTTTCTGGGTGAACCCTGAAACTTCGAGTTCACGGTTAACTTCTATAATCTATCATATCTAGTATTTGCAGACATACAGGTGCCTCTAAAAAAAAGGTGGAATATTGTGGAAAAAGTTCCTTTTTTTTAAACAATTTAAATCAAAAAGCAAAATTTTCACATATTCTTGACACATTACACATAAAAGTGAAATATTTCAAGACTTTTTGTTGTTTTCATCTAGATGATGGCTTCTAGCCCATGAAAATCAAAAACCCAGTATGTCAAAATGTTAAAATATTATGTAAGACCAATCAAAAAATGGATTTATAATATAGAAATGTCAACCTTCTGAAGAGTATGTTCATTTTTGCATTCAATACTTAGTTCGGGCTCCTGTAGCATGCAGTACTGCATCAGTGCGGTGTGGCATGGAGGCACTCAGCCTGTGGCACTGCTGAGGCGACAATGAAAGCCCAGGTTGCTACGATAGCGGCCTTCAGCTCGTCTGTATCGTTGGGTCTGGTGTCTTTCATCTTCCTCTTGACAATCTACCTTAGATTCCCTACAGGGTCCAGGTCAGGCGAGTTGGCTGGCCAATTGAGCTCAGTAGCAAACCAGTTACAAATGTTTTTGGCACTGTGGGCAGGTGGGAAGTCCTGCTGGAAAGGGAAATTGGCATCTCCATAAAGCTGGTCAGCAGACGGAAGCATGAAGCGCTCTAAAATCTCCTGGTAGACAGCTGCGTTGACTTCTGGACTGATAAAACACAGTGGACCAACACCAGCAGATGACATGGCACCCCAAATCATCACTGACTGGAAAACTTACACTGGACTTAAGGCAACTTGGATTCTGCGTCTCGTCACCCTTCTTCAGACTCTGGGACCTTGATTTCCAAATAAAAAGCTAAATTTACTTCCTCTGGAAAGAGGACTTAGGCCACTGAGCAACAGTCCAGGTAATCACAATGCCCAGGTAAGACAATTATGTTGTCTCTGATTCAGGAGTGGCTTGACACTAGGAATGCAACACTTGTAGCCCTTTTCCTGGACACGTCTGCGTGCGGTGGCTCGTGATGCACCGACTCCAGCCTGAGTCCAGTTCTTTGGGAGCTCCCTGAAGTTCTTGAATCAGCTTTGACAATCCTCTCAAGGCCTGGTCACCTGTGCTGCTTGTACACCTAGAATATCTACAGTTTTCACTTTCTGACAAGAAATAATTGAACTTCTTCACGATATTCTGATTTTTTGAGATGCACCTGTATACTAAAGCAAAGATGTCAGAGCACTGGTCACACTGACCCACTGGAATTAAAATGTGAATTCTGCTATATATTTTAAAAATGAAAACCACTGTGTGCTCAGACCTGTTTTTCTTTGGAGTCTTGTATGCAAAATGTTTTAACGCTGGTCAACCAAAGCAAAAGCTTCACAGATGACATATATGTAACAGCTGAGTTTGAGTGTGGCTCAAGAATGTGGTCACATCTGCTTCAAATCATTTGATCCAATTTTACTTTGCGGGTCAGAATATAAAGAGCAGTTCTACAACAAGCATGTCCTGTTCAGTCAAACAAGCTACATTTCTGGATTTCTCCCAAGTGACCTGAGTTCAACTCCTGCTGTTGGAACAGTTTGTCTTTCAGTCATTACACTGCCAAACACTTGTACTTTCAAAGCACAATCTGACCTCCACATCAACCCTGTACACATGGGAAACAGTAGGTACATGAAAATAACGTGTGAAATACTTTTTAAAGACCGCAATGCTTTATGTTAGCAGTGACCATAACTCAACTATAAATTTAGTTAAGTGCAACAGTTGCCTCTTAAATTAAGTATGAATTAATATAGCATAAATGTAACTAAAGTACTACTAACTCAAAACTGTACTTGAGTAAATGTATGTCCTTTCAAATTGACAAAAATGACACCAGGCAAGCAGTTTGAGGTACAGAAAAAAAATACTTTAATATCGAACATTTACAAGCTGCATTGAGCGAGGGCTCAGGTCCACGCCGTACTGGCTGCAGATGGGGTTGAAGCTCAGGACACCGTTTGTGTTGGTCACGCCTACACGTACCACAGGAAGCCGAAACGCTTGTGCAAAAGCTCCTCACGGGGTCGGAGGTTGAACAGCTCCTCTGACAGAGGGGCGACCCAGCGGTCTGTGTGGAAGACGCTCTCGCCGACCTGCAGGAGTGTCACAGTTTGTATCAATACAGGGACACTGAGGTTGACCAGCATATGGATCTGATCTTTACTGGCAGTAAAAAGATAGCGTGTCTTACTTTCTTCAAAAATTGGAAGATATGTGTTCATATAGTAAAGTCCTCTGCATTTACAAAACCTGATTATATGAGTTTACTCAAACTGGTTATCACTTTGCAGATTTTCATGTTTTCTTTTTGGGGTCTGTCACGTTCTTTTAAACATCTGGTAACATTTTCTATGAAGCCTGTCTCTTTAATGCAGTATAACTCATTCTAAACCTATATAACACATTATGAACACACTAACAGTGCATTATTTGTGGTTATGGTTAACCCTAACCTCATTTATAACTATAATAATACAGCACTATAGACGCATTATAAGTATGTTCATAATTCATTATGAATGCATGCTTTAAGTAAAATGTTACAGACCTTTTATTATATGTTGCAAATATTCACAGCTTACCTACAACAAATAGCTGTAATGTTCATAGTGTTCTATACCTATGAAGCTTTGTATGATTGTTTACGTGAATGAAGTCATTTTTTGACTTATCTATGCATGCAGAGGTTAAAATACTACAGCTGTGATGAAATTGGTGAAACATCCAGTATCTTTGATTAGTGAAATACTTTTTATTTTTTGGATGTAAAGATAAGCAATAAGAAGAGAGAAATTTTATAGTAGAAGTAGGCTGAAAACACAGCTTCTTTTTACCTTCCAACCTGGAACGTCCTTCATGAGAATCGCTTCCTCCTCTAAATTTTCCCTTAGCATCCGTAAGGACCTGGGGGACATTCATGAGTTACATAAAGAGCCAGTCTGACAGAGGAGCCATCAGATTAAAAAAAATAACCGTGTGTGTGCATGTGCATGTGTTTTAACCTTCGGTCTTGCTCTGCTTGGAGCAAGGGCATCAGAGCTATCCTGGCCTCCATCTCCTCAATCTGTAAGCGCCTGCGATGAACAAACACACATCAGCACAAGCTGCAGTCTGACTGTCAGCAACTAAAGCCAAAGCATGATTTCAAGAATTATCCCACCTCCTCTCTCTGTTCCAACTGAAAAGCCTCCAGTAACCAAACACCATGACGCCGATGCCAATGCCAAACATGCTAAATCCTGTCGATCAAAGAATGATTTAATGACATTTTGTTGTAATGTATTGCATCTCATTACAAAGGATTCATTAAGTAACATCCCAACATTAGATGTCAGTGACATAAACATTTTGCATTTGTGGAAATGAGCACGGAGGTTATTAAAAAAAAGAAAAAAGGTTTTTGAAGGTGTTATTTATGTTACGAAGATGGAGCACCCAAATCTCTGGTATCAGGTTTGTGGGGTTGTGAAGGCTGCATCCTGCTAAGTAGTAACAATAGCCCAGTTTTTTTTTTTTTTTTTTTAATAATTCCCAATATTTTCTCTGTTTAACTTATTAGTAAAACAGAAACAGGAGCAAAAACTTTAAATCAGGTTAAAAAAATAATCGCACTAAAATGAGAAGTTAGCATAGAGCTAACCTGGTACTTACTTGCCAAAAACTCTTGAAATTATTCTGCCATAATGACAAGATCGCTTGACAACAACCGAAATGTGATTTTTGTCATTTCGTGTGGACTTACTGTGATTTCCAAGATAACACAAATGCAACACAAGTCTCTGTCTCCATCATGTGGTAAAAAGCATCACTGTTCCCAGCCTTTCTCTCTGCCATGTTTGAATTACCACTCAAGGGGTTTGAATTATTTGGATTAAAAAGATCTGAGAAAAGCAGCAAAAAATCTGGCTCTACTGTGCCATGGATGTATCAATAGATTAATAGCTCTATTAATACATCCATGAGCATATAATCTGCAGGTTGACCTTTAAGAGCAGATTCTGATGATGTGACGTGGTTGTGCCTTCTTGCAGATTGCCTATCAAAAAATGGCTTGGTGAGCCATTTCCTGATATCTCAAGTCAGCCAATCAAATGACTGGAAGGTGAATTCAGAATAAGTGGTTCTTCTCAGTCTGCAGACAGACCAAGGTTCATCATTTGTTTTGAGCTCTGTTAAATCTTACGTCGGCCTGTTTTTCCCCATAGTGGATTTCCAGATATAAAGAGGAGCCATCTACTCAGTTTGGCGATTCCTTGTTGCATGCTCAAATTATTTGTAAAAATCAAGACAAATCTGATGCTGCTCTCTACAATGTGTGCCTGTGCACTCTTAGATGCTGATTTTCAGACTGCCTAGACATGAAATTGTCAGACCTTTGTCAATGTAACGTTACTTACATACTAAAGACGCTGGAGAGTCTCACAAAAGTGACAGTTCGTTATAGTCTAGCACCAATATAATCTGATCAAACTGTCAGATTTGACAGAAACGTTAGTTCCACACTTATCTAAGAGTTTAATAAAAATCAGCCTTGTGATATTCACACAGCAGCCGAGCTATGTTTACTTTAAGCTGTTGGAATTAACTACACATAACATTCTAAAGCATATTTCCAATTTAAAACAACGTAACATATGAAATTTGTATGAACTTGCACAGAACAAAGTGCCAGTGTTAGCCAATTAGCAAGAAGCTATCACCACTGTCAACATAATTACAGTGTCAAGCGACTGTTGCATTTTTTAAAAATTATGTCAAAATACATGGGTAATGTTATGGTTTTCCTGTGACACGCATAACTGTGCCAGCCTTAAACTATTACATTTGACTTTATTAACGTCGGCTTGTGTTTAACCCACTGACGACGACCCGTTAACGTTAGCGTTAGCCGGCGGTTAGTCAGAGGAAAACGTCCTATAACATGTTCATTTTGAAGGACTAGCGGTCGTCTGTATATTTCAGTAGCTGAGTACGTAACGTAAGTACCAGAGAGTCCTCGTTTCGGCAGATTTCTCTTATAATCAAACGCAGCATAGCCTCCCGCAGGAGGCATGTCCTGCTTCACCTTGGACCCCGCCATCTTCCTCCAGCCTTCTCCACACTAGCTGGTGACGTCACGGATAGGACGCTTTCTCTGTCGTGCGGAAAAGCTCGTTTGACGCTCTAGCGCCCCCACCTGTCTGGATGAGAACCTCGTCTTTTCATGCAGTCAATCTATCATCAGTGGTGATGCGTGAACACGGTGGCGTTACTGAAACGTAACTATTGAGGTACAAGTAATTAAAACCCGCTTCACTTTCTGTTTGGCGGTTCAATCTGTAACAATACAAAAGACTTTAGCGGTCGATCATGTTTTTACGGTGGCTCTCAAGTGCCAAGCACAATCACAAAATGAAAATACAACTGCAAAAAGTAAAACACAAAAACAAATTGCACAACACAACCACAAATAGGAAAACACGCCCGCAAAACAACCAGCCGCAAATAGAAGACACAACAACAAAAAACAACAAACAGATGAAACACAACAACAAAAATGAAAAACTTTTTTTTTTTTTTTTGCGGTTCCGCAAAAACAACAAAAAGGCAAAACACAACCATGAAAAGAAAAAACACGACTGCAAAAAGAGAAAAAAGTCACAAAAAGATAAAATACAAGAAAATCCTGACCTTACAGATGTTTTTCCAATTTGGTATGTTTTCACTTTGTGGTCGTGTTTTTTCTTTTTGCAGTGTTTCATCAATTTGTAGTCGTGTTTTCCTATTTACAGTTGAGTTTTTCGATATGTTGTTGTTTTAGTTTTTGCTGTTGTGTTCTCATTTTAAGGTAGTGATTGGCACTTCAGGGTCACCGTATTATTTTAAATTTTTGTATGAAGTAAAATGCAAAATATTTCCTCCTAATGAAATGTAGTGGACTAAAAGTATATTGTAGCAGAGAATGGACAAAATCAAGTACAAGTATCTAGAAATTCTACTTAAGTAGAGTACCTGAGTAAATGTATCACCACTGCATTTGAAGTATTAACTAAACTTCATACATGAATGTCGAGGGCACAGCTCTCAGATGGCAGTTAATGAATGATCTGTGATCTCAACAGTCTCCTGCTTTCATCACACTTGCTACCTGCTGTTTTCAGATCAGTCTTTGTTACATTTTTGCCCACTGATATATCCATTATCCTTCCTGCGTGCTTTTGCATCTACTTTCATTTTTTCTCTGAGTTTAGAAGTACACATTCAACAACCCTTTTCCTGATCATGACAACATTGAAAGTATCTTCACAGAAGTTTTGTGTTTGAGATGAAATGTCCAACCGATATTATAGTCTCCACAAACAATAAATGAAAACAAGTATTTAAAATGTATATTTTTTTATTATTTAAGGAGCTAGGAAAAAAGTAAACCAAATAAATTTGAACTTAAGTTTGTACAATGCAGTGAAGATCGAGAAGCAGAGAAATTACGTAACATGGTGAGGTGAACAAGATAAACATGGTCTTGTGTATTTTCAAGGTCTTGATAGCTGGGAAAAGTTCATTTCCAAAACTGATTCGGGGCTGAGTATATGCTGCATGTTGCAGGGATTATGACTGAACAAACTCATGAGATCTCTGGCTCCAGTGTGGAAAATTCAGCTCCTTCAGAGTTTGCATTTTCTCAGCGATGACTTTCTCAAAATATTCTTACAATGTTGACACTGATATAAAATAAGCAAATAACAGATGGTAATTACAGATGAATTAAGCAACGACACCACGCTTCTTCAGCTAAGGTGCAAAATGAACAGAAGGGTTCAGGGTAGGCATGCGGTTAAACAGGACAAAAAAAAACAAATCTAGAATAAACTCTTCATTTGTGGAAACCACAAGATACTGAGTGATTTTAACATCAGTCAAAGAGAGATAAACAAAACAAAATAACTTACTGTAAATACAAAATAAATTCAAACCTTGAACTACAGGGGTGATGTGTTGAAATTTTTTACAACTTAATTATTTCTTCTTCTTTTTTTCCTCTTAAAATAAATGCGTGTTTTGTTGAACATGAACTTTTCGGTATGAGTTTAACCATTCAAGTGTCAAAGGTTGGGTCAGTTTGACCTACATCATGACAGAAAAAGGCTTGTAAGCCCAGAACAGAGTTGTCATTTTTATCAAAGTACTCAATGCAGACACATAATCACACCATCATTTAACCACCCAGTCTGGAGGACACAAGTACCCAGGGGGGGAAGCCCTTCAAGTATGTTTTTTCCTTGCCCCAACTAATCAAAATACTTCTGCACAATTACCAAGAAAAAGCGAATCTTGAAATAAACAACATAAAACAAGAAAACTAAAAAAACAATCATACAAATGTGAGAAAGGAACGTTTCTTCACTTAAGGAGATTGTAATTGCTTAACAGTCCTCTGGGGGTCACTGTTGACCATATTATTGGAGCTCAGGAAATTGGACAAAAACTAACAATTAACAGTAGAGAACAGTTTAAATTATTTCCATGTATTTGCGGTTTGGGAGATTGATGAGCGAGAGGGGATCATGTCCAGCAGGTACTCCCTCTGACGAGCGTCGACGGTGGCCGACGTCTTGTGTCCTGTCAGGCTGGGGTTCACATAAGCCATGGTGACTCCTGTGAACATGCAAGAGAGCAGCAAGTCAACGTGTGGAGCAAGCTGCATTTTGTAGGTTTAATGTCTTTTGAGTTCAATATGAGAAAAAAAAGGAGTGTGATTTCATAAAGTCACCCACGTTCCCACAAGCATGAAGACAGACACAAAGGAAGAATGACTACTCTATGGTAGTGACAGAGGAAAAAAATGATCACCAAACGGAGGGACTAGGAGGAGAACTGAGGTCACTGGCAGGGAGATTGGAGAGTGGGATTGCCTTGTCCGAAAACATTTCCTCCAGCATGTTTCATGTGTGTGTTTTGTTTTTGTTTTTTTTCTTCTAGTGTGTGATATTACACTAGCTGGGAATTTTTGTTGAATATTCCTAACACCAGAAAAAAGATGGCACTAAGGTGTTCAAGGATTGCTTTTGGACCAGACAAGAATTTGAAAGAGAGCAGATGTCATTCGCCACAGTTGGGTGGGTATCATACATTATATGTGAGTCTACCTGTGTTGCTGTTGCTCTGCTTCTTCCATGCAGTGGATGAGGAACTACCTCCGCTGATAATCCTGCCGCTGCCGAGTCCACTGCTGCTCACCTTTGAACTCTGGACAGAGCGGTGGGAAACATGGGCGTGCTTACCTGGCCGGCTGACCAAAGCTGCGGCCGCCACCGCGCTCTGCAGCTGGGATGAGGAGGAGAAGGAGTGGGGGACGCCCCTCACCCCCACTGATGAGACACCATGGGACTGCTGGCCCTGGGAGCTCTGAGGGGAGGTAAGACACACCGAGAGGCGAGACTGAGTTACAGCTGCCTTGACAGCATGAGAGTTTCTCTTAAAAAGAAAGACTGATTCCAACCTGCTTGATGGAGTGATGCGAAAGAATGCTGGCTCCTCGGCTGGCCTGGTGGTGGTGCTGGAAGGAAGACGCTCTTGCCTGAGCCTGCTTCAGCTGCTGAGACACCAGCTGCTCGGCTTTCAACGTTGAGGATAAGGAGCTACCGTGGGAGATTGATGAGGACGTCTGCTGGAAAATACGCTGCTCTATCTCCTGCTCTTGTTGCAGTGCTTTGACAAACGCACCTTTCAGCCTATTGGTATGCTCAGCTTTCAAAGCCTTCTTCTGATTGGATGACATGCATTGTTCACAGAGGACTGCCTCGCCTTTTGTCTTGTCCTGCCTCCAGCGGCAGGTGAAGTCAGTTTTGCACTGGGAGCAGATGAAGGGCTCTTTGACAACAGTCTTAGTCAGAGGAAAACCTGTCTTTCCTGGATAGAGAGAGATGGGAAACCCAGATTTACTGACTGTAAACAGACAGAGGAGCTCATAAGAAGTGAAGAAACAGACGCAGGCAGACAGACATTTTAAATCCTGAGTGAGAGCGGGGATGTCTTGACTATATTTAAGCCATTTTTAATTATTGTTTGAAACAGATCCAAAATTTAAGCCTAACCTAACATGTACGGCTGAAGCTAATGATTATTACCCTTATTGATGAATCTAATGATTATTTTCTCTATTATCATTACTAGAGAATGTTTGGTATTTTTACTTGGAAAACTACTTGTCATTAAAGCAAACTCATTTTTTCACTGATCGACTTATCTCTACTAAATGTAGACCAAAGCCATCATAACAGAAATAGCACACACCTCTGTGGATGGTATCCAGCAGATTCTGCACCACTTCTTCCAGTCCCACCAGGTAGATGAACTCATTATTGGCTGCAGAGGGCAGGAAGTTGAATTCTGGGGCTGGGGGCTTCGGTGGGGGAATCTCCAGGAGGGTCTTCTCCAGCTGTTTCCGCAGGGCGAGTTTAGCGGCAGCTTGGCGGCTGGCTGGAGAGTCATTCACGCTAACAACAGACATGCCGCTTCCTGAGGAAGAGCCCTTCAAACTGGATGGCGAGACCTTTGAAAACAGGCAAGGACAAGACAGGAAACAAGACAGGTGTAAACATCCAGCCAAGACCCTAAATATCTTTGAATTGCATGAGCAGCACAGACGGTACAAAACAATTGTCCATTAACTGTAAAGTGTTTTATGATAAAAGAATGCTGATCAGACAATTGGAGGCCTATTCAAAGCTTCCCTGACCTTAAAATGGGAGCACATATTGGAGGAAACTACCTCCAGACTTGATTTGTACTGCTACAAAAAACAAACAAAGCTGTGGTTACTATATGATTATTAACTAAGGTTTATTACATAGTTGTAGGCCTAATTAGTTTTGCTTTTTTCACACAAAGATTTAACATTAACGGTCAAGTAACGATATAACCCTCAGTGTTTTTTATATACTGTTAGTCATAAGCATGCATTCAACTCGAGCATAAACTGATGATTTGATGCAAACCTGCAGCTGTATGTCCAATATATATATATTCAGTCTGCAGAAATCGTTAACTAACTAAACAACCTGCTCAATCAACAAGTATAGCGCTAGTAAATTTTAAAAAATACGGTCAATTTTTAGCCAGCCAGCTTTATTTTAAACTACCTTCGAGTTACAAGTTACCTTCACTTTTTTAATTCCATCAGTTCTTCGAAAAAAGTTGGTAATTGGTAACTGCGCCATGCTGACTACAAGGTACGGTCATTAGCAGCGCGACACTTCGCTAGCTAGCTACATTCTGATTGGCACCACAGATGAAAGAAACCGCGATAACGACATTTGACGTTCGTTTGCGCAGCCGCCATATTGAACCGGTCAACTACTACACAGCAGACTGCTTGGAAAATGCTCTGTGAATGCAGTATTGTGTTATTGTATTACATTGTATTATAGTACAGTATGAGTCAGTGTCCTACGTGAATTAATGAAGATGAAAACGAAATATTACAGTATTTGTGAGAAGTGAAATTATAATATGTGTGTCTGTTTTGTTGAAGTGACTTGATGTACTTCCTTTAAGGGAGTCTAGGGAGCAAAAAGAGTCCTTTTTATGCTATTAATTAATTAATTCTAATTTAAGAATTAATCATAAAAAACAACGACATGCAACCAGGTGGATTTCTAACAATAAAATACATACAGAATTGAATTTTTTTGGAAAAACCTACAAAAGCTTTGATTCTATATACAATTTACACTTGATATCGCCTATTCATTGATCTGATTCCAGATAGTGTGTGTAAATCCCGCCCTTCTACTTCCAGTCCATGAGACCTTAATTTGGGAAAATTATGAACAGTAGTTAAAGTTGTGCTCTCAATTTCAAATATTATGTTTGTCATTTAAAAAAGGATAACTTTACAAATCAATACAATCGCTGTGTGTTGTGAAGGTAGTTAAGTACCACTTAGTTTTTGTGAAACCGTTCAGTGAACTACGTCTTACTATATGTCACCAATGCTGACATGGCTGTAACTGTAGCAGTTTCTTTTTGTTCCTTCAGAACAAGGGAAAATGGATTCAAAGAAGTAAAAATCATTACAAGCATGGGCACATAGAGAGCTGCAGCTAAGCAGACAGAGAGTTGGTCGGTTCTGTAAGACATTGATGTTGAGACATCAGTTACACGACAACCAGGGGTGTAGTGTTTCTGATTACGTATTTTTTAAGTGTTACACTTCAGCAGTTGTTTGATAAAGATGCAACTTTCTTGACTTGCAAAAATTTTCTTTTATATTGACAAACATCATATTTGAGACTGCCAGTATAATTTAAATGGGATTTAAAAAAAAGGATAATTGGTTTCTTTCCATTGGCAAACGTTCATATTTTATCTGAAATTGGGTCCCATGGGGCCCAGCAGAAGGGGCGTGACTTAGTCACTCTGTCCAGATGAAAGGTTAATGTTTTGATACAGAGCCGATTAGATTCATCCCCAGTATCTGAATTTAATTTTAATACATAACTAGTACGCATTTACCTTTAAAATTCAGTAGTAAGCCAGACAATTTTGTAGTTAAGTCTGGATCATTTAAAACACGTTGTATATTTTGACTGGACGCTCAGATGTGTAGCAGTGCATTCAGTTGCAGACAACTACATGACAATAATTACAGGCTCCAAAATGACATTAATAGTTAACGTTATAAAATATTTCAGAGTGGCTGCCATCTGTTGATCAATATTTTAACCATTTCATTGATCATTAACTCAAAATTTACACTATACACCAATCAGACAGGTGATTATATTTAATTAAACTAAATCTAATGTTTTTTATACACTAATAAACACAGAAAATTTACTCATTTATGTTCAGTTTTGTTTTTTTATTTACATGAAAGCCGCTGTGAAATACTGACCAGTGTGTGAGCACTACTGCCAACTCTGATGAGGCCTGGCTGGACCATGCCCCTGTGGCTCTGGCCTACAGGGGCCGAGGTCCTGGGGCCCAGCAGCAGTGGAGGAGGTCCTGAGCCTCCCGAGGCAGCCAACTGGTGCTGCTGCTGCTGCTGCTGCTGCTGCTGGCGGAGAGCCTGGATCTGCTGTGAAGATACAGAGATGGGCTAACCAGGACGATGAGAGGGGTGACACAAAGGGACACCACAGACAAAGGTAGAGGAAGAAAGGGAGGGACATCAAAAGCACCAAGGCAAAGGACAGACACACACACACACGCACATATGCACATACGCACACATACACAGAGAGAGAAATACAAAGACGAATCATAAGTCCTAAGTTTGGTGTAGTTGTTTCCCTGCACTGAAGATAGTGCAACTAAGGCTGCAATGCACTGACCTTGACAAGACTTAAAAAAAAACATTTTAATATCTTAGCATTCTAATATTAACATTCTTACATGACTCACCTGGGCCCCTCTGACCAGAGGCGGCATTATGACCTGGGAGCCATGTTTAGACGACACCTGCTGTCCTCCTCTCACCAGCGGTGGAGGAATGACCGTGCCTGAACTCCTGCCTGTTAAAATCTGGTGAGAGAAAAATGCCATCAAAGGTGCTGTCACACTGATATGTTGCCTCAGTGCATGGCACAGTGTTATGTAAAGCATTAACCTGCTGAGAGCCTTTATTGCTTGGAATTGTTCCCCGAATGAGAGGAGGAGGAGCAGAGGATCCGGACAGACTTGAGGACTGAAAATGAAACGGAGAACAACATCAAACAACAAACAGACTTTCTCAAGTGGTAGCCTGTGTAAGGGGGATGTGTGAGTCTGTGAGCGACCCCTCGTTCGTGTGTATTATAACTGTTTACCTTCTGCAGAGTGTCCCTCTGGATCTGGCTCTGTCGAAGTTTCTTCAACAGCACCAGCTTGGCCTCCTCCAGTCTCAGCTCCTCCTTCAGCTGCTTAATGATGCGCTCCCTCTCTGCTGGGCTACTTTTCTATATCCGACAAATCACAACATCACTTACACCACTTGCATTGCAAAAAACAAAAACTCTCTCCAGTAGCTAAAACATTCACTGGATGAGGCCTCAGCTGATCCATGTCGGCTCACTGTGGGACAGCAAACTCCAGCCCAACAGTAAATCTTTGACATTAAAAAATAACTCATTGACAGAAAGTCCCAACTGAACCCATTTCCTCGTCCACATTTAAAAAACCTAGAAGTCAAAAGGCCCAGGGTCGTTTTAAACTTTATCAGGATGCATGTCAGTAAGTTGTATCCTGAAATGCATGACTATGTGCACGTGTGTCTCACCATCAACAACTCCGTGTCGAGCTCCTTAAAGTGGCTCACACCATTCATTGGTGGACTGGGGGAGTCATTGTCTGACAAGATGATGACATCGTCATCTTCAGGGGATGGAGGCCGCTTCTCCCTTTTTATACTGCTGAGAACAGAAGGAATGCATTACATTTAATATCATATATATATCAAACAAAAATTAATATATAAGATAAATCGAAATGTCCTCTTTTTAGTAAGAGAAACCTTAAAAAAAATCATTTAACTTCTTCATATCCAGTTTTTCTCTTCCTCTTCACTGGATTCAAGATTGTCAGAAAATTTTATTCAACACTGTTTGACAGTATCATAAATATTCTGTGTCGGCTTGTTTCAGTTCTTTACTGAAGCTTTGAAGCCTTTACACACCAGATTTATTTTTTTTCCCCAAAGAATTCACACTAAAAAAAACGTTTTTCTAACTGCTGATAAAGCATGAGTATTTTTACACAGAATGCAAATACCACGTTGTAATGAAGTGGCTATTTTATTTTTTCGGATCAAGCTCTATTTTTCTGAACTTTTGCACTGCAAACAAAGGCATCAGCCAATCGCGATGGCTGTGCGGAACAGATGTCACATCTGTCTCCCACAACAACAACATCAACAAAAATGGCTGACAAGCTCATTGGTGTCTCAGCAACAAATGTTGTTTGACAAACGACACAAAAATTGTAAAACTAACGATCTTACAGACAACATATGGCAGAGTATCACCGATCAGTTTGGCTATGCAAATCATGAGTAGCGTTAGCCTATGTAGTATACTGTTGGATGAGGTAACATTAGCCAACGTATGCTAACATATATAAGGCTATGTTAACTTTTCACCGATCTAAGCATATAGCTTACACATAATGATGCCTGTGACATGTGGTGGCAAATTTTCTCAGTACTTTGTGTTTGATGGCTGATAAGTTCTGCTACAGCATGTTTTAATATGGTATTTTCTCCATGGGAGTCTATTTTTCCTTCTTCAGGGTGAGGTGTAAAAAACTCTTACACAAATTCACATTCCTGTGTTTCCGTCACAAATTTGTGTCGCTGCTGGCATCAAGAGTTTTGGTCTGAACAATTTGCTTTTTTGTGTCGTTTATTCATTACGCAACCCGTGTGTAACAGTCATTATGGTGTGAAATAACCAAAATCCATGATCTATTGTTTTTTTTTAGTGTACCATTCCAATCAAATTAGGATGTTCAATGACTTCTGCATCATTTTACACATATTTGCCTAAAAAAATTCAGGAAAGATGATGAGATCTTCACCAGATTTAAAATTCAGCTATTCAAACATTAGCTTCCATTAGTAATGTCTCTGCTCATGGAGATCTGCTCCACAGCCATAATTGTAATTTATGACTGTGAGTTGATCCACTCCGCCATAATCTTGCAAGTCCAGACACACAGCTTCTCTCTGCAGTGTCTCTTCATGTTGATGCTGTTCAAACAACAGAACAGTACTAAATGCCAGGGAGGGGCGAGGAGGGACTTAAAGCTTTAGTAAAGATCTTAAAGTCACAATGCAACGGCTGTTTGAGAGCACATATTTCCTGTAGAAACAGGATATTGTGGCAGGTCACGATAGGCGTCTGAGGGACTTGGGGATCACCTGTGTTGTGCTACGTACGTCATTCAAAACATGCTAAGGAAATTAAAGCATGTGAGGATTTCGGAGGCAGTTTGAATCACCCCTCAGTGCTGTCTACAATAAATAAATAACATGCACACATATATCTTCCCCTTTAAAGCAACTGCAGGCTATATGTGAGAGCAGATGACCTCAATTCTTTGAGTAGCGGCACTCTAAAACTAAAGATCACATTCCATGTCCTCTCAGAAGAAAGCATGGCCTTGTGATTAAACACATTATGTATTTTTTAAAAGCATAAAAAGTCATTAAAGTCAACGCATAACAGCATGAGGCCTGTCTCTCCTAGCGTCCGCCCTCTGTGTGTGTATGTGTGTGTGTGTGAGTCTCTCCTCAGAGCTTAGCGCCATCATCACTTCCTGTGGATTAATCACTACTCTTCCAAAGAAGTCACATGACCTCAAAGTCATCATCACGTGACACACTCACTTTTCCTCCCACCCTTCCCCCCTCCCCTCACCGTTCCTTCCACTGTGGAAACCATGGCAACAACCGGCTGGAACCGGTTTGTGACACACGGCTTCATTTTGTGTGAGAGGAGTTTTTAGGGTTCAGGTGGTGAGTGGGGGGAAAATGGAGGTAGACTTTAAGATGAAGTTCACCTCTGTACCCTCTCCCCCTCCATCTCCCAATGCACAGTAACTTTATAGAACATCAGGATCATAAAAGTTAACTTCAAACATTTTAAGTCTTTTAGATTCAAATAAAGTGTCTTTTTATCCTTTTTACAGCCTCATAAGTGATTTGTTTCCAAGCAACAAGCTTGAAGCCTTTCAGAAAAACAGCTAACGTCTGTGTACAGCAAAATTTCTGCTTTTTGACAGGCTCTTCATGTAGTTGTTACTGCTGAAGAAAGTTTACTAGAAACTGCTACTCACCCTCTGGAGGTGCTCATGTCCACTGGCTGCTCTCCTGTTTGAACTTCCACTTTAATGGTGGCCTTCACTTCGCCCGCAGCCAGCATGCCACTGGACGCCTTTGGCTCTGTCAGTCGGACACGGCTCCTTGTATCCATACCCGGCTCTGTCCTCACCTTGTTGGTTCTGTCATTGTAGTCTGTTCGATTTTCTGAGCCAGGTTCAACTGTCTGTTGTCTCGGGGTTCGTTCCCGATCATCCTTCACCAGTCGGGAGGCCAAAGGTAACACTAAAGGTAGAGGCAACCGACTCTGCTCCTCCTCATTATCTTTCAATTGCTCCGATCCATCTCTAATCCGGCTCTGACCATCCTCTGCAGGTGCTGAGTCCTGTGTAGGTTTAATTTGTGCCTGTGTCGTGAGGTCAGTTGGGTCCAGTTTAGGCTTTTTGCTTTCATTGTCAGCACTGGAGGGTTCTGTAGACGGGGGAACAGTATCCCTTTCCAGCGCCCTCTTCTGGCTGCGTGTCTGGCGGACAGCCTCCTCAGACATCCCCTGCGGATTAACAAAAAACAACCATATTATCTGTATTGTTACACATCAGACCGGATAAAAGTGACAGGTCAAATCCCACAAGATGCGATAACATCATTGTTTTTAAGCCATCTGCAGAGTCATGTAACATTTCCTCACAGAATCCAAACATCTCACTCAAACTAGTTGGCCAAATGGTGACAGAACACCTGGCACTGACTAGACTGATAGAAATGAAAGTTTGGGATTATTAGCTTTCATAAGTCATTTGAGTCTTTTAAACTAGAACCAGAAAATTTTTACGTGGCACTCTTGTATCCTATGAGGCAAGTCCAGGTGTGCTGTGGGATTTTTTGATACTGACAACCACACACTATTATTGAAATTTGCAAACTGGGATAAAAACATGACTTATGTGCCCAGAGTCTGTGTAAGGAGTAATCCTGTGGATGTGTGAACTGGCGAAGCTTTGAGGGGGATCCACAACAAAACCTGAAGCAGAATTTTGAGTTTCCTTTGTTTTTAGGATGTGATCTGGATTGACACTAAACTCTTTTGGGGTTGTGGGGAAGACAAAACAGACTCTTTACCAAGTGGACTGAGCTCTGTGCCTGTGGGACAAGTCTCTCTTCTCACACAGGCACGCGCACATTTTTCTGTCGATCCCACTTTGTTCGAATGTCTCATTTTTAATTTTTGGAACTGTCTAGTTTAATAGATGTGTTGCTGCTTTGATTTAAATTTCTAAAGGTCCAAACCAATTCCAGATTAGTTCATGAGTGATATAGTTGTCAATTTTTATTTAAAGTAAGTAAATAAAAGTAAAGTTTTACAGAGTGATAACACATTTTACAAAGGCGATTTTGCACATACCTAAATAAAGATGTGCCTTGAGATTTTGAACTGCCCTTTGCTGTGCCTTGCTCACAAAAACCACTCTTCTATACAGATTCCCTCACCAATTTGCCTGACCAGAACCATCCCTTCATTACATACATAATCATTTACCTGCTTTCCAGCAGTGCAGTCTTTTGCCGAACCATGGCTATTTTACACAGCACTAATGTAGACATGGGCAAGTTGCAGTCGGTATGTATGCGTGAATAGCGATACCATCACGATCATGGGCAATGTATCATAATAGCATTGAACTGTGATGCTTTGGTTTCCATCTTTTACCAACAGTTGGCAGTAAGATGCCAAGATGTGTTGTGAATCGCCAACAGAGATGACAAAAAGAAGACCACGAGCTAGTCAAGGATACACACAGGCTGCATTCCAATACCCATACTACTCTACCATTTAGTATGCCAAGAAAGGATTAAGCCTATCCCAATACGTAGTATGCGATATGCAGTATGCTAGAAGTACCAGGATGTCCTACTACATCTGGTTGGATTTTGTAGTATGCAAGCCAGCATGCTTGTCTGGCCAAATGTCTACATACTGCATGCAAAAGTATGTACTTTGTGAGGGCAGCTGCAGTATGTACTGTAAGTTAAAAGCAAAAGTATGCGACTGGGAGTGCACCCACAATGTGTTTATTCTGAACTGCCTACTATAAAACTACCACAAACCTAAAATGTACTACATACTGCATGCTGCTTTTCACAGTACTATAAAGCATGAAACTGTAAATAGATTATGCTGTATGACAGGCCAGACTTAAGAGGTTTTCAGTTTTGGAAAGCGGAAGAAAAAAGTTGCAATAATATGAAACCACGGCTACTGTGTGGCATCCCCTAATGCTCTAGAGACAGAGAAGTCATACAATGTAATAGAAGTTTTATGATATTCCCAAACATGAGCATGTACATGAAAGATTGTTAACACCTGTCTGACAAATGATATGAACCAGGTTCACCAGCATTTTGTCACATTAGCAGTAACGCTACTGTAACATATTTCTCCCCTGTGTTTCTGTTTGTTCTGTTTCTGATTATTGTTCATCTTGCTTTAATCAAACTGGGGGCCTTTTCACTAAACGTGCTGACTTACAGTACTTTTGTTCACATTAATGCTGGCTTGGTAATACTACAGACATTTCTCCTCTGCAAAATCTGCATAGTTTTAATAAAATACGCCAAATATGTGATCTAATGACAACATATTGAAAGTAGGGTTGTAAACATGACTGGCCTACCTCTGGTCTACCTCTAAGAATTAGGCTTATTGATCATGGAAGTTGTGACTGACAACTTGTGCATTCTAAGGGTTAGGAGCAGCTAAGGTGATAAAATGAATAAATATCACACAATTTTTGACCAAATATGACGATACTGAGACAGTATTGTAAGGATGCCTATTAGTGATTTCACAACATATTGAACCAGTAACATTTTTTAATAAATAATCATCGGTTATGTGGATAAGTGGGTACAGTTAGATAAAAGAACAGCGAGAAACAGTCTGGTAAGTTCAGAAAATCACATCACTTTACACTAATGAAGCCTTCTCAACCAGGAAAAGACAACATTTACGCCATATCACAATTTAAAGACATCCAAAATCTGTCACGATATTTCATCTCATATCACGACACAATAAAATATTGATATAATGCCCAGTCTTACTTAGAGGTATATTTAGGGATTTAAAAAAGATGCAAAATTATAAAAGAAAACCTTCCAGTTGTTAGCCTAACCATTTTTTGTGACAGTTGAGAAGCTGAAAGCAGCTAAAATCTGTGGAAGTTTTATCACTAATCCCAATAGGCATTAACATTGTGATTTTCTCTGTAAGTCCTGAAAGTACTTAAAAAAACATCTTAAAAGTAACAGATGAAAGTAGGTCAAATATCAGTCACGTTATCAGTCATTTATAAACAAGTGTGCAGTTCTAGGAAAGGATGAGTCCAAAAAAAGTGATCTGAAATGGTTTGTTCCCATAATGAGGTCAAATCTGACCGGAGCTAAATAATTTATGAGTCACATGGTCAACGCATCACCAAAGGTCTATTTCATTTAACTCTCTGCAACACAGGAGGTTCCTGCAACATGCAGACAATTAATGACTGTCAGAGAATAAATGTGGCTCAAGTTCAAAATAAACTTGATTGCAGCCGGTTGAATTGTCCCAGCTGCACGGTTCAGTGTTTATAAAGAAAATCCTAAGATGATTGAAGGTCACATTTTATTCCAGTGCCGTGGTCATGATCTGACAAACACACTGTTAAGAAATGTTCCCCGATAAAAAAAATTCAGTTTTACTCAATCTGTGGTTGTAATTTTAAACAAAGTGAATCTGTGAACTGAAGCAGACAAAACTGACCTTGAATCAGCTGTAAGGGACACAGGGGGACTAAAATGGCTCCCAGACAAAACATGTTGGATTAGTAAGGTCACATGACCAAGATGTTGACTGAAATATCCAATTATCCAAATTTCGGTCTAAACCAAACACGAGGAAAATACAGAAAGATCAAGTGCTCGGTAGGAACTGGCTGAACTGAATGTTCAGAGCAAAAATATATTAAAAAAAAAAAAAATTCAGAGGATCACCTTACTGCAAAAATAAGGTCTTTATAACAGAGGTAACAAGAAAAAATGCTGAAGTGAGACACTGAACAGCTGGAGAAACATGACAACATCGAAATCCACT
>JAQLOL010000004.1:10706109-10743287 GCA_029783665.1 Naso thynnoides
TATTCTGTTCAAGTGAGGATCCTGAAAAAGTGAGGTCATTAGTAATTTCTTGGCCGAAATCCCCTCTCTTGAGTATGTGTGAGTGTGTGAGTGTGTGTGTGGGAGGGGGTGATTGTATTACGAATTCAGATGCATGCAACTGTAAAATGATGCTTGGTAAAGCAGTTAAGACACAGGGAATGCCCCCATCGGTCCACCCAGGCCCCAAACCTTACAGGGACACTGACCCTATCTTTGTAACGGTGGATCTGAATGGCTGACAAGTTTCACATTTCATCTCCATGTCAGTTTACCCCCCCCAAACACACACACACACACATATGGTGGATCAAGCCTCTACCAGTTCCAACGTGCTGAAGGTAAATTAGCCTCAAGGAAAAGCTCAACTTTACACATCTGACAAAGAAGTTTCATGCCATGTGCGCGTTAACACACAAGAAAACTGAAAAAAAAAAAATAAAAAGAGCTACTGTCCATTTCCGCTTTATGCTATCTTTATCAGTTGGCATGTGTGTCTATGAAAGTTTTCATGGTCCAGTAATCTGAATTATCCTGCCACACAACATTATACTGATAAACATTCAAATGAGATGGAAATCCTCAAACAGCATTTAACGACACTGCAAAGACGCCACCCTCCGATGTGTGGTGGTAGTCATGGTGATGTATCCTTGGCTGTCACTCTTTTCATAGTTTTCCCCATCAGTGAAGACATTTAGTAAACTATAAATTTCTAAAGCTACACCCCAGAGATCAAAATATAGTATTTTGTGTGGTTTGTCAGTGGAGTTGTACCAATATTATTTTCACGGAAGAGAATAATTTGGCTTCACAAAGTCACTCTGTATGGTATCACATAATTAATTACTTTGTGTTTTGTCATTATCATCATATGATCATTAGTTACAATGAGTCTTTACTTTTTTTTTTTTTTTTTACATAATGTCATGTCATGACAGACAGTTAAAAAATATATAAATTTTATTTTTTATATAACATTAATACAGTAGCGTTTAATACCATAGATAAGCAAATTGTTTTGGTATCTGTCAATCCAGTCAATGCTATCTGGTTTAACTATCAACTGTCACACCTCATATCATCGCAAACCTTAATGCAACGCATCAATTTAAATGTAGCACTACATACTTTCTTCCTCTTGCTGCTATTAAGCAAAATAGATTTATGTTGAGGTGCAAAAGTGCACGGACAAATGACTAAACAATAATTACAACTTTGCATTTACATTATACTTATATTGTATTTGCAAAAATACTGCAGCTCGTGTCTGTGGTCATTCATTGATGTTCCTAGATTACAAAATAACCACACAGCATGTTAAGTTTAAAAAAAAAACAAACAAGACTTTTATCATCATTACAATTAATTTAACTTAATACAGCTCTCATGTTCATGTGAGATTTCTTAACCAACAGAGGTCCCAACAACGCATTGATTGTTGATGGTTTGAGTGTTACTGCCTCAGTTTTAATGCTAAAAAAAAAGTTCCGATCTAAGTTGGAGGAGTGGAGACTGGACAGACTATTTTTTTAACATCCGTGCCTCAGCTGACAAACGCAGCCAACTCGGTGCCTCTCAGAAAAGAGGATGAATGATTGAAAATCAGAGGAATGAGCTCTGGAGCACACAGCTGAAGTTCAGCTTTTTCATTCTGGTGTGTTGACTATCAAACTGAACTTAATCCTCACATCAACATTGGCAGTGCAATAATGTCACAGTGATCACTTCTATACTATCAAATTGCAATGTGGAGGTATTTGACTCTTGATGAGTGCCGTTTTCACAAATGCACAACACAAAATACTTCAATCTGGTATCAGGTTGCTGCCACTATCAGGGCACCACTCACCAAAATCAACACTTCATCTACACCTGTCTTGTTTTCTTCCCTGAGGCAGGTATTTATCCAGACACTCTTGAAATCATGTCAGCCATCAGTCACTCAGTCACCCATCATCCAGACGGGCAGACTCTCGCTCTCAACCATCATCGATGTCTGGCTGCACACGGCACGTGTTCCGCATTTTATTTGCCCACTGACAGACCTTTAACCTGTGAAAACATATTTCTACACTGCACGGGGTTTTCAGAACATCGTGCAACCGCACAGCCGACATACCTTGAAAAACTGCTGCACCAGCAAAATATTCTTATCAATCATCTGGGTGCATCAGTAAGAATAACAAGTGATGGGAGCGATGGTTCTCCAGGCACCAGCTGGAAACACAACCTCCATGGCCCGATCACAATTGACTCATAGTTGGTATAACTGAGCAGTTTCAGTCAAAGTCAAAGCCAGCTGATGAGGTTCACTGGCTTGCCCCCTTCAATAACTTCAACATGTAACAAGCCAGCGCTTTACACAGCAACAAACACAACCGTCTGCACAAAAAAGGCAATTAGAGAGCAAATTACTGTTTATATATTTGATGAAGTCATGGAGGCTTGACCAAACAGCTGCCCTGTGACCCCTGCAATCATGTGCAGCGGCTTAAAATGTGGCCAGCAGACGACCCTTTCCAGAACAGTGGCTGATTACACAGCTACTCTGGATCAGTCTTGTGTGTGATCATTGGAACAGTGCTCTCTGAGAAAAAAAAAAAAGACAACAAAACTTCTGAGCACTTTCTGACTCACTCAAGTGTAGTATTTTTTATAGTATAGATACAGGCTCTCTGTGGTTGATAGGGCTGCCAGTAACTCGTACTATTCACGTACAACTTCAGCACTGCCTGTCAGAAAAGGGGGCTCGGTGTCCCCAGCGTCAAAGCACAGCATTCCCCTCTCTTTTCGACCAGTTTTAAACAACCCCTTCCCTAAAGGCAACCTGTGTTTAGTTCACTGTGACAGTTCGTAAACAATGCAACAGATTGTTAACATGCAAATAACACATTACAAAGCCTTTGTGTACATGAACAACTGAGTGTTCATTCCAGATCTCCACAAAGAGGCAATAAAGTCCCCAAACAGCACATTTCTTTACCGCCATCCCATCCCGAGCTGACATGGCGGGCACACATCTTGATTTGTGACTTTGTTGTGCTCAGGTCCAAATGTGGCAACAACTGCTGATAAGCATCGTCAATCTTAAAAGAGTAGAGCTGCAACAGCTGTGCACATGACAGGAAGTGAAATGCAAATAATTCTGATAATCAAAGTAATCCTTCAAACAAAAATGGCAACAACAAAAATTATTAGTGCCCCCACCTTTACAACATGTAAATATTTTGTGTTTGTTTTCTTTTATAAAAGTTTCTTTACTACTTTGAATTTTAGATTTTAACTTGTCAACCTGGAATCACCCTGATATTGGCATTACTTAATAAAAGCAGTCAATTAATTAAGAAAATGAAATTAATATTGAAAATGATAGTTTTAAGATTATTATTGTTTCACTCATTATTGTTCATGAAAAGATGACCCAAGGTCTCCTAGCAGAACACATCCATGTAATAAACATGAGTAAACCTCAATCAAACGACACACTTCATCAAAAGTGGAATTAAGCTTTAAAAGTCTCATATGATCACAGATGAAGTTAACAGCAGTCACAACAGATGTTACATGCTGCATGTGTCTTTGTCAGCACACCATCGGCAAAACCGGCTCATTTCGAATTAAATCATTAAATATTAAAAAAGGGTTTAAATCAATCCGAGTGCGTCCAGATAAACAGGAAACAGAAATATTAGCAGGCGTTAACTGGACTGAAAACAGAAATTCCGAGTTCTTGTCAGAGCTGCAAACTCGTAACTGTGTGTGTGTGTGCATGTGCGTATGTGTGTGAGTGAGTGTGTAACGCTATGTGTGTGCATGTCTGGGTGAGAGGAAGAGACAGAGAGGGAGTGTGTGTCAGCTTGTGTGTGTGTGGCGTGTGTGTGTGTGTGTTCAGCTTTAAGAGGAGGAAGACTACGGTTGTCACAGAGTGAAGTAGGAAGATTAGCTACCAGATAGCAGAACCAACACTGGTGCCAAGGGGTTTAAAGCGGGCACCAGTGTCCACCATTACCGTTACACCAACCACCACACCATCCAAAGCAAACTCAGCCCTTTAAAAACTAAACCCAGCCCACACTACATGTGCAACTAGCCGGCTTTTTTTATTATTGACACCGCCTCAGAGGAGGTTAGCGTGTGTATTAGTTAGCGAGCTAACATTAGCTAACATCGCACAAACAAAAACACGAAGCCACCTCAGCTCGGACATAAACCGCTAACGTCTGACCACCAACGGCTGCCGGGGACTTCGAGTCAAAGTCGTAAAAGTCCTCCAGCCGGACAGCCGCTCATCCTCGCGACCGACAGGACCAGAACCGAGCCCGAATCGTTGACCTGGCTGCAGCCCGATGCAGGACAACCAGCAGCTCGCAAAGGGGGCACAAACTTTCATCCCGCTGCCCTAAAAGTGAGGCTGTGTGAGGCTCGCCGGCACTATTTACCTGGCTGTCCCCTCCCGAGATAAAAAACCGAGTCGGAACTCATAAATTTCATCGACCGGCCCGCGGACTGAGCTTGCCGCCGGAGAGCCGCCGGCGATGAAACGTTATAATCCTTACCTCATTTAACGACTTCTGCCGCACATAATCAAGTCCAGGGATCACAGTCACGAGCTGGCACGCGTAAGAAAACGGAAAATAAAAGATTTTTCGGCGGAGCGAGCCCCCCCCCTCTCCTCCCCAGTGCTCAACCTTTGGCTCTGCGGAGAAGTGTTACTTTTCAACAGCCCATCAGCTTCTTTATCGTCACAGATAGGTGGAGGAAAACCTGGCTCCTCTCGACGACTCCGAATAAAAGGCTCCCCTCAATCCACTTACCCCACTAAAAAAAAACTTCGGCCTCACCTTAGCCAACTTACTCGGTCGCTTTGTTGCCCGCTCCACGCCGATGGTCGACCAAGGAATGTTTAATCTGCAGTTAACCTCGATAAATCGTTGCTTTTTAGAAATCCAGGGGATATCCTCTTTTTTTCGGCCCTCCCCACTGCCGCGTCTGTTGCCAAATAATGCGCCTCAACACACATGGAGCCGCTGCGTCCTCTTAGTGGGCATGCGCACCTCGGCATACCAGGGCGACCGGATCACATCATGTTGCCACTGGCCACCAAGGGCCAAAGCAGGACGACCATGCCAGGGGCCCCAGGCTCCTCCGGGTGACCCGTGACTGTACCAGCAAGGAGGAGATCATCTCCAACACACACTCAGTCACCCTCACACATACACACAAACACAGCATGTTACAATAAGGACCTGTAATAACTGAGAGCATTATTTCCTCCTTAACACTCACAAATGCTACCTTAATTTCCTCCTCCTAACAATCCAAACCAGCAACATCAGTGCCACCTTCAAAATCATTTTAATACTTATGTGACGCACACTGGTTATACTTAAGACATAAAGAACAACAGTAAAGAAACATGCAACATAAGAAGCAATCATTTAAACAGTGGACATGAGCAGCTGGAAAAACGTGCAGCACTGACGGCGCAAAACCGATCACACTGTGCAAGGTGACAAGGCCAGTGTGCCTAGAAGGTGATCTGTTCAATTGCCCTGAGGAGGCCCCAGAAGTTCCCAGTATACTGCATGTGAATTTGTTTTTGTTCATTTAATTTGTTTGGGAATTTGCACCATCAAAGTACCATATCGGCTAATGTGGGTCCTTTATTATTGTGTGATGTTGTAACATTGTATAGGGCCCCTATGTTCTAATCTAGTTTAAGCCCCTTAATTATGTTATTTGAAACGTAGCACGTATTCCTTAATAAAGTTATGTTTAATGAAATTACCACCAATGGCAGACACACAGTGAACCAGGGGCCATGTGTAGTTTACTGTGTGCATTGCAATGGATGGAAACTTTGAGGTGACTGAGTGTGTACACTGAGTGTGGGAGGAGGGGAGTTAATAAGAGCAACGTTTTTCCCACTGGAGTTCAATAATAGATCAATCACGCCATGCCAACAAGTCCGTAGCATGCGTTCATAAAGCAACTCTATTATATAAATATACAGCAGAGTGCATATGTCTCCCTGCCCATAAAGTCTGGTAACTCTAGCATTATGTGATCCCACAAACTAAAGCTTCGGTCACATCCCAGCAACCTCAGCTTCATGTTTGATTCTGGGCTCTCACCAGGGATCCGCATCAGCATCACACTGGGATCCTTATGCCAACCTCAGCATCATATAATTACATCACATCTCTTAGCAGCCAGATTGACTTCCTGACCCCGCAAGAAAACCTAAACCATCAAACCAAACTCTATAATTCCCACACTTAATCCCCCAAAAAAGTCACATTCCAGAATCCGTCCTCAGTTTTTCAAAAGTGCAGCAAGTCTGCAGCATCAACCTTGCAACTTAGAGTAGAGTCCTTAACAACCTAATGTCTCACTTTACGGTGGGGATAAGGAGGAGGTCTGCATTAATGGCCAGTCAACCAAGCTCGCAGTTACAGTCACATCCATATATGCAAGTTCAGAGCATACACAGCGGGGTTACAACATCAGAAGTTGCAAATAAAGGATCCAGCTGGCTGCCTCTTTCATGACAAGACCTTCAAAGCATCCCTGTGAACTGAACTAATCCTCTGTCATCCACAAACACCCATATACATGCACATGCTCATACACACACACACACACACACACACACACACACGTGTGTGTTTGAAACACTGTGATCTAAGAGAAGTAATCGTCCATAAAGCCTGGAGTGGGTAGGGGCTGCTGTTCTCTAACAGGTGGGGGGTCGGGGTGTTTGAGTGCTTTGTCAGCGATATCCTGCTGTTCTTTAAATGACAAAAAAAAGGATCTCTCTAGATGATGCTGTGTCATCAGGTCTGATTGTTTCCATCCTCTCATCGTACCGCTCTGTCTCTTGAGGCTGCAGATTGTCTCGTTTAAATGCAATCAAATCTGCACCAAGGGGCCAATTCCTCATAATCACCCTGCTCTGAGCAAAAATTAAACAAATCCTTTTAAAACTCTTGAGTTTATAGGCTATAATGGATCTTTCTGTAAATATTATCTCTGCTCCTGTGAACCTAGGGACAAGCAGGTGTTGCCTCAGTCAATAATAACTACATTTGTATACTATATTTCTATATTATATCTAATTTTTACATTTTGGCAGGTTTTTGGCGCAACCTCCAACTGTTGCATGATCACCCAAATGATCAAGAAAGACGTTAAAAAGTGTTTAAAGAAAAGAAAAAAGTTTCATGGAGGAACTTCAGTTCACAAAAACATTCAACGTCTGTACCACATGCATGGCAGTTAATTAAACATTTGTCAAGATATTTAACTCAGGTAAAGTCAGACTGAAGTCACTGGTATTCATCCTCTGAACAACAGACATGTTCATGCTAAAATTTGTGCCAGTCTGTATTGTAGAGGTAAGTTATTATAAGTAAAAAAAGTTTAACCTGCTGGTGGCACTTGATAAAAGTCAGAAAAAGTCTGAAAAAGTCTATCCTCTGGGGAACCTGAATCTTTGTAGGCTATTTCATTTTATGGAGACACATTCAGTGGCTGAATATATTTTACTCAAACACAGAACGACGTTGCTCTAGTGGTCTAAGAAAATTAAGGGTATCCACAAAATATTGGGATCCATCCTCTGGGGACCTTGATACCTTGTACAAATTTAATGGTGATCCATCCTATGGCTGTTGAAATACTTCATTTCGCGATTCCTGAAGCTACACATTAAGTGTGGCTAAAAGCTCATGTATCTGTGTGTGGGATTTAGTGTCATGTAGTGATGAAGCTGCAGATTAGATCAGATGGCACCTGACTGAATATCCATCAGCTCATTTCCACTTTCAAGCAAGCAGAGAATATATATGGCGTTATTTTTGTGCCACCTTAGCAAGCGAGCAGTGGGACTTTTCTGAGCGTGGCACAAAAATAATGCCATACATATACAGCGGATGAGGAACTTGTGAAAATGCAAAATGGCCTTTTTAGAACCAGTTTCTGTCCATACCATAGAAACATAGCAACAGACCCAATGGAGGAGGATCCGCTCCCTCTGTAGCTATAAAGGGTTCATTCTAAGGAAATGGAAACACAAGAATTCTTATTTGTGGGTGATTATACACTGCAGAAAACATTACTGTTCTCCATATTTTATGTAATTAATATTGCATATAATGTCTGATGTATTCTACAAATAGATCCTCCCAAATCCTACAAACTGGACTTTTAATTGACTGATTGTAATAAAGATTAACAACATTTACAAATATGTATGCCAGAAAATTCACCAGGCTTCCAATGAATCTCATCTGAATATAATTCCAGGCTAACAGGCTTCTAAGTTTCATGTTGAGAAAATATGTACAGAAATATTGAGCAAATGCATAAATGAACAAGTAAAAATATATTTGAAATGAAATTAATTAAAGCAGTTTCAAAGAGTTCCCTTTCGATATCTAATGAGCTTTTTTTCTAGGGGTGGAGGTTGGGTGAAAGCTATTGCCCTGCAAACACACGTTAATGAAAGGTTTATGTCTTTGAACAAACAGTGGTGAAAACACCTGGCAATGATTAGGCTTCTCCCTACAGTATCTGCTTTCAATAATGTAAGTTCACCAGACAGGGTCTGCTCTAAACGTATGAATTTTGTTGTCCTTTGATGATTTTGATGTCCTTTGCATTAGGCCTACAAGACATTGTCAGGCAGTCCAGTTTCTTGTCCACCTCTACTTAATTAATGTAAATGTTTTGTTTAGCCTGCTCAATGTCTATGACACAAAACACACGATGGGGGATTTTTTAATTTTTTTTTTTTTTTTTTTTTAATTCAACAAATTGCAAAAATCTGACAGCACAGAGTCCCTGTGTGGCTCCTGTCCAGGTGAAGGCATCAGGTCTGAAATCAAACGCAGGTAAGGTCACCCTCTCTCCTCTCTCTGCCTCTTTCTCCGTGTGGATAATGGCCGCCCGTTTCAACATGACAGCCTCAACTTAATCCTCATTAACTACTGTAACAATGCAGGAAGTAGCTTGCTGCAGTCACGATTAGACTGTCTCACTATTTGGCAGGAAATGGCTCCTCTCAGCTGCGTCCAAGACACCTAGAGCGTCCCAAAACTTTTCACTTCTCACAGAGCCTCCCTCTCTGCTGAACACAGTCTGTCGGCAGCAGCGCATACGAGGAAGGACAAGAATATCATTATTTGATGCAATCATGTCCGTTTAAAAAAAAAAAAAAACGTAGGAAATATTGATGCGCTCTCGGAGGACGTCTCCAGTGAGTAGATGTACCCCTGAGCTGCATAAACTTCAACGCGACTTGAACATTTTGGACGATTTCATCTAAAATTTTCAAAATAAGATGTTTTGTTTTCTGAAGGTGAATCGAGACAGCTGACGGTTTGACTCAATACTCTGGCGTGCGTTTGCTCTTGTGTTCAAACGAGCATTTTGTTCAAATCTGATCTTATGTGGTGGATGTTTACATTTCGACCATCTAATCAGTTGTTATCACACTAGAGTTCGCATATTTAGCATTTTTGTAAATTCAAATAACCTTCACAAGCTCTAAGTTATTTGCGTTTTGACACATGGCCAATCTAGACTGCTGATAAAAAAACAAAACACTTTATTGGAAAGCAAACTACTGCAATATTGAGCCAATTAACATTTGCAGCAATGTAAAGGCACATAATACTCAGATTTAGGAAATAAGCTTAGCGTAATTAATTGCTTTGACCAGTTTGCCCCCCAGAGTCTATTAATTTAGCCTGGAGACAGTTTTTTCATATTGAACTTGTGACCTCATGGATCTGCACATGCTGTTACAGGCTGGGCGACGGCAAGTGTAATGGATTACAGTTACCATTTTCCAATCAAATAAGGTGTAGCTATGCGCAGTCAATGTCAATCAAATGATGCTCGCTCAAACCCTCAGCCACCCCTGCAGGTTCATCACAGGCCCTTGTGCACTTACATGTGTGTCTCACTGTCTCAATGGAGAAGACAAGTATAGCAGATTTTCAAAATAACTGCTGTAATGAGGTGCCATAAACTGGCAAATATATCACCTTGAATGACTGGACTTTAGCCTGAAGGGTCATCTAACCTCAAAGTTTCTCTTTCCCTAAAATTCCAGCGTCCATTTCTGTAAAGCTTGGGATAGTCTCTCGGACAGTTGGACAGTGAAACAACAGACCTTTAAAGATCCTCATCTCCCTCGATCTCGATAACCTTTGAATTCAGCACAGGTTTTGTCATGTCTGTCACACTTTACTCAGTTGTTCCTCGGAGGTCAGCGCCCTAATTCAGAGCAACAGTGTGTCCGCATCTACCATGCAGTCTGACAGCATCTGCAATGACTTATTTTTGTTGTGCTAGTACTGTACACCAGCTAATTGCACGTGAAATTAAATAATGACAACTGCAAGAGCTACCGCTCCGCTGGTTTTATTGAAGGACAAAACCCACACAGTGCAGTCAGAGCTTTGTGATATAACAATACGCAGGGTTGTGCATTTATTGATGAAAAAATGATAATATATTTCTTTTATAAAGCACTTTTCTTAACAAGGTTATAAAGTGTCTTACAGAAAAAAGAACAGCAGATTAAAGGAAAAACAACAGAGGGCTCATGAAACACTAGGGGATAAAATGAGGTTAAAATGGCAAGAATGGGCCTGTAAAACCCAGCAACCTATTAAATATTTAGAAATGCTCTCCCATTACAGAAGAATTAAGAAGAGATGTAAAAGGCAGGGATGTAGACGGTGTTCACAGTCTAGGGGCTCCAACTGCAAACGCCCGGTCACCTGTAGTAACATAACTGGCAAAGAGATCTTCACTCAAGCAGAAATCGTTCCGATACCACCAGGCAAGTGCAAAGTAACCAAAAAGATTCATGAATTATGACAACTGACTACAGTAAAAATGCAAGCACTAGTGGTTGAAAATTGCATACTTTGATATTAATGTCATGCTAAAAGTTCTAAGTTTGGCTTTTGTAGAACACTTGTGTTTTTGAAAGTTTGATCTCTTTAACCATGACTGTAGAGCAGTTCAATATTTCTGTATCATGCACACATTACATTCTTATTGACCATTTTTAAAATATATTCAAGTCAGTATCACAATCTGGTGTTCCAAGCATCCACTGGTTTGGATGGTTTTTATACATGCCATTACAAAGGACATACAGACACTTGAGCCTTTATGCCAGATGGTTATGAAAATGCACTGCTTTATTCTAAGACAATAAAAGCAACATTGACATTAATGTACTTCGCAGTTTTAATGGTCTGTTTACAGATGTGTAGAATTGAATGGAAACAGTAACATTTTAAAATACAGCAGCACGGTTCAGTTGTCTGTGATGTGAAGTGGACTGTGTGCGTTTTGTAACATGTGGGATAAAAATGTGCAAAACCTCCATTACAATTCTTCCAAATCGGCGCTTTGATTTTACTGTCAGCAAAACTGTTTGTTATCCAATCTGCCTATTTTACTTTCCACTCTCCGTCTCTGTGCTAAACGTGCCACCAGCGATGAGACGGACCCTGTTTTATTTAATATGCAGTGTCATCAGAGACATCAAGTCACACTGCAGCCCACAGAGCATCTGCACTCCTCCATACTCACTGCTTTGCCCCTCTTTTCATTCCTGTACTTACAGTAGATTCAGTTTGAAATGTTTGCAAAATAACAACACTGACGTCCTCCTACTTGAGAATTTTTTATTTATAAAAAAACTGACAGATGTGTTAAAGTTAAGCACAGTTAAAAATGGCACCAAAGAAAATACAAAGCAAACAAAAGTTTGTAACAGTTTTATAACATAATGCCATTACAATAAATGGCATCTGTAGTGAGTGTTTATTGTAGTAATTACTTTGCAAAAATGACAGAACTCATGTTTGTTTTTGAAATAACTCTTATCAGTACAGAGATATGTAAAACCAAGGTCTTCAAAACAGGAAACAAGAAAAGCAGGAGGGAGAATTTTTTTCTCCAAAATATTTACACGGGAAAGATAAAACGGGGAGTTTCATCATGAAACAACATATGTGCAAACAGGTTAACAGTCAGTCTTATTATATTATTATTATTACTCGTTTCTTGGCTCCAAGCAAAATCTGCACAGCATGTGAACTTACACCACAGTGAGAGTGAAACAGTGAAAATCCAAAGGAGGAAGAGTCAGGCAGCATTTCATCTCAATTGCAGTGTCCAAAAAAAAAATAAAAATCCAAATACTGTTTTGGTGCATCACAGTGTTTTTTTTCATACCTTCAACACGTCAATAAATACTGTTGGATGTCAAGCAAGCAGCTCGTTTTAGGCTCTAGAAAATCTAATAGTAGTCTTTTTTTCTCATGGATGCTCACATTTGTTACTCACACGTAAAAATTAACTACATACAGTATGCAGCTCTCTTACCAGCCACCAACATTTCAAACATACCACTACACTACATTAAGATGATTACAGATAAATAAATACTGTATATCCAAATGTATCCTCACAAATACTGTGCATCAAAACAGACCAATCAGTGCTTTAAAGAGACAAATACTGAGTTCATGCACAACAATAGACTGAGTCACATCTGAGTGTTTGTTCGGCCAACACAAGGTTTGAATTTAATGCAACTTTAATCTTAGAAGAGTTCTCTAAACATTTCTTCTTTATTCCATCATAGATAAAAATAACTTTAGTGATGCTAAATGAGTGCGAAACATCAGTTTAACTCTAAGGTTCCCTGTGGAGTTTTAATCCTGTAATAACGTTACAAAATTGTTTTTCGAAGAGTGGTTCTGTGACTTTGTTTATCTCACATATGTGCAGAGGACATGGCACAAATGTATTCTACAAATGGTGCCAGGCTATCCCATTGACCAACAGGGGGCGGTAAAACACCCAAATATGCTATAACATACCAGGAAAGGGAGGGAAGAAGACAACCCCAAGCTAGTCAGCATGCATATAAATCATGCTCTATTCAAAATACTTAGTGTTTTATGAACATATAAGCATTTTTGTGATTAACACTGAGTGTAAGCATTATTTTCGTTTGTTTACAAGAAAACTTCACAGGGTCCCTTTAATGGAAAAGTTCACTACTTTGGGAATGAGAGGAATTTTGCTTTTTTGCTGTGTGTTAGATGAGACAGTGGATACCGCTCGTTAGTCCGTAGGTATTTATGACGGTATCGGCCAACTAATAGCTTAGCACAAAGAGCTAGCCTGACTTGCTGATAAGACAAACTTGTGCAACCACTCCAAAGTGTCATTGAAAAAAAAAACAAAATGTGCCCATGACACCTTATGCTTTCCAGAAAACTTCAATTACTTAAAATCCAGTCACGATGCCCCAGTGCCCCAAATACATGAAGGAATGCACCGAATGGAAGCCAGCCAAATGATACAGTGGAGTTTCTGATTTCATTATCATGCCTCTGCTTCCTCTTACCCTTTTACAAGCTGCTTCTTTTTTTTTCTGTGACATATCTTCATTTCATCTTCCATTCAATTGCTCCGCTGTGTCTCCTTTAATGTGTGAGTGGAACTTTGTTTTCAGAGCAGGCTGGCCAGGCTGGTGTTGGGTCCATTCTGAGGCTGAAACTGCACAGGGGGGAGGCCGTCTGTCCACTGGAACACAACACACCACACAACAGTTTCTCTCAAAATCCAAGCAGGATGGATTGACTGACTGTTTATAGGTGCACTGTTTGCTGCTGTGCTTACACTGATGAGGTTGTGCTCAGGGAGGCTGCAGGCTGCGATGTGGTCCTGCAGGAGCTGCTGGGAAAAGTTTTGGTGCATCTGAGCTGCTTCGTGCGCGTCCATGGTGTTTCCACAAGCCTTGTTCAAATCTGCTGGGAGAGGATTATTATAATTACTGATGACCAGAGCTGCAGTTCAGATCCACTTTTAAATATGCTCAGGCTGTATTCATTACTGCAGAGTGATTTGGTCCTTCTTCAGCCATGTTGTTGTTATCTCTAAGCCTTGTTCACTTCTGTTCACTTGTGTCTCCATTATTCTGCCATTTCATTTACAGATAATCCATGCATTTTCCTCTTGCGCCCCCATCAGGCTAAAAGTATGAACTACACTCCAATTACATCCCTAAACATATTTTGAGAAAATATTTGCTGTACCTAAAATAAAAATAAAAGGAAACATTGACCTCACTGTGAGTTTAGGCTGAGTGACCGCTGTACCTTTGAGAAGTGCAGAAGACCAGAGCTGCACAGACATGTCAGGGATCTTGCTGGCCAGCTGCATGGCAGGGACCACCATGTTGTTACTCTCCTGAAGAAAATATGAAAACAGACATGTTATCAAGACCACAAATACATTCCTGAGATACAGGTACTCCTTGGTGTCGTCTAAAGGAAGGATATGTTGTAATATGTGAACTCACTCTGTGGTTGCCCAGGACAAAGAAGATGTGTCCCAGTAGGACTAGTGAACAGGCAGTCAGCCTATTGAGGTCCTCAGCATTCGACATCTTAAGGGTCTCCCGGAGGAATCTTCTGTTGATGAATGTTTACAGGATGAGTTTAATGCTCTTAACAACACCAGGAACCTGAATACCAAATGTAGGTTTTACTGTGACATTATCAGGATTAATAGCAGAGTGTTCTTACTTGGCCTCATTGTAACGTCCCTGAAAGAAAGACAGGAGTCCTCTGATGTAAAACGCTGCAGCTCGGAGGCAATGAGAGCTGAAAGAGTCAAAGTTACTTCATTTCGAAATTCTGGAAAAAAGCAAAACAAAACAAAACATGGAACAAACTTGTAATGTGATGTATCTGGAGTTACCTGACAGGAAAGTTGTGATCAGGATTGATCCTCTCCAAAAGGCTGTACAGCTGTTAATTTAAAAGTTAGAAGTTAGAACCAAACAACAGATAACAAACAATCACATTTGTACATGTTTAAACACTGGAGGAAGGAGAAGCTCCCTGACCTCTTGATGTCTGTTGCCTTCCCGGATGTAGACGCTGGCCAGGTTGGTCACAATAAACGTCCACAACTCCTGGTGTGTTGTCATCTAACCAAAGAAAAAAAAAGGAGAGATTTTGCAAAAAGTCATTTATTTGACTGTCACATAACAGGGGAATTTATTCCCAAATGATCCTTTTTTGAAAAGGATCAAAAAGGTTTTCAGGAACCCTTTACAAACAGAAGTATTAACAGGTAAACTAAAACATACACCTCAAAATTATTTTACTAATTTCAAGATTTTGCTGTTTAACAGTGACGACATAAAAAAATACCTGTAGAGCAGCAGTGAACTGAGCCTCAGCGTTATCCATGCAGTTCACTGAGATACAGTAGAGGCCCTGACACAGAAAAAGAGGAAACAGATGTAAATGGTTCAAATTATCTGGAACAGATGAGTCTTGTAAAAAGTTAGCAGCTCTTCAGCTACTTTTTTCAGCACTTAACCAAAACCATGGACAGAAAGGGAAAATGTCAACAATATGTGTTGGTAAAATACTGAGTGCAGTATTATAACCAACACACTTTTGCTACGTTGTACATTTCACTGGAATCTAGCAGAAAGCCATTGCTGAAGCTGTGTTTCCTTTTTTTAAAGGTGTGTTTTCATGTGGACTTACCAACAGTGTGTGAAGCTGGGCTGCATGGTTTGTAAACAGCCTAGGGGACTGCTGGCAAAGCTGACAAACCTGAGAAATCTGAACACAGAAAGGATTCATCACAGTCTCAAACTACGACCAAAGAGCCAAAACAATCTCCAAAGTAAATGGGTGTCACACTTGTAGAATCTGAGCTACAGCAGATAATGCACCTCTTGTAAAGCTGTGGCCTTGTGTCCAGTGACCAGCCGACACATGATGATATGCTCCAGCAGGATGACTTGGAACGTGGACAGGATGGGATTGCTGTCCAGCACTATGAACACATACGGGTAGAGGAGAGTTTGGTCAACATCACCGCCATCAAGGGAGAAATAAGCAGCGAGCAAATTACAACAAACTTACTCTTCAGCTTCTCCAGCTGCATGAGAGCTTTGTCTGTGTACTTCTGTGCTTTCTCCAAGTAGCCCGCCTGCATCGAATGCATCACCGTCACCTTTCGTAAGGAAAGAAAAAAAAAAATGCAAATTAGACTGAAGCTGTTTAACACGGAAACCCTTATCACAGGATAACACTAGTGTGTGTGTGTGTGTGTGTGTGTGTGTGTGTGACAAAATCTCACCAGATACACAAGCACGCACATGTGCTCTTTGGGCAGCCAGTGGAAGAGCGCCGCTGGATTAGTGGGAAGGATCTCATCATCGTGGAGAGTGGAGATGGTCTGAATACACTGCTGAAGCTGCTTCAGACACGGCTTCACACTCTTTACCTTTACCCACCATATAGATAAACATAATGTGTTTATTAATAATTTCATACAACCAGCATCAAACTACCTACAACAAGCACATTAAACATTAGTTGCTATTACTTTCCTTTTAAGAGCTATACTTAGAGATCCACACCACTCTTTTTTTTTGCTTCTTGACATTAGTAGAGATCGCTACGGAAGCCAAGAGCCATGGTCCCTACTACTTTTTTTCATGTCGAAATCAAAAAAATAAAAATAAAAAAAATTAAATTAAATTAAATGTAAAATAAAAAAAAAATCATTTTGTTATCACAAGATAACGGCTCGTTTTTCCATGATAACTGGATAAATGAATGTGTTATCACAGGATAACAAGGCTTGTTTTCCTGTGATAACGGAATAAAAAAAGGGTGTTGTTTCCTCTTTTCTAATAATTTCTATCAGAGATTTGGAGTGCCACCAGCAGCAGCACGTAGATGACTCTTGACACTTGTAAGAAGGCTTGCTGAAAATGTCACACAACGGAGTATTGATCAGTGCATCAGACTGTACTTTAATCAAGGTCTAACACAAGCAGAAATTGCTCTGTGTCTTTCTGTTAGAGATGACATCAAATCAGCATCAGCTTTCTGTTAGAGATAACATCCAATCAGCATCAGCTTTCTGTTAGAGATAACATCCAATCAGCACTCATCATTTAAGGAGAAAGAACCCGACTGAAACTCTACAGACGATCACACTTCAGAGATCATCATCACATTCAGTATCACAGGAGATCAAGCCTCGTTATCTCGTGATGACGCATTCATTTATTCCATTATCACGAGAAAATGAGCCGTTATCCTGTGATATCAAAATGATTTTTTTTTTTGAGATCTCATGATATCAGACTGAAAAAAGATAATAGTGACCACGGCCACTCTCTGCTTCTGTAGATCGCTCCTATCTTCTACAAATGTTGTTAACATTGGACCATGTGCACACTTTAGATCTCAGACAGCATTTTTAAACCCCATTCACTGCCAAGGTATGCCTGGAAAAAAACCCTCACAGGTGCTGCCTTCCCAGTTCAAATACAAGTGTGAAGAAGGATTTTGAAGCAGAGATTTTTTTTTAATCTAATGTTGTCACACATTTTCTGCTACTTTCTGTAACATTTATTGAATATAGACAAAACGTATACAACACAATATCTCATAGCTAAAGCTATTTTTGGAAAAGTGAGTCGGGTTTATGCAACCTCTGTGGCCAGTGGCTGGAGGACAATGACATGTAGTAACACTGATATGGTCCTTAAAGGAAGTTACATTATGGGGGAGAACGTATGTGCTAATTCTTCCTTTATTTAAAAATTTTAAATGTTTGTGCAAAAGACTTAGTACACTGTTGTCGATGAAAAACTTAAGTTATTTTCCAGTGGTGACACATATGGATATCACTGTACCTGTCCAGCATCCAGGTAGTGTGTAACCTGCAGCACCAGGAAAAAAACCCTGAGGGACTCCTTCTGAATGGGGTTTCCCTGCCAGTTTTCTACAATGGTCCCACACAGCGTGAGCAGAGGGTGCACCTCGTTCAGCTTTCGCTCCATCAGCAGCAGCTGCAGAACCACAAATGCACATGGAGAAGTAAATAGAGTTGCTTGATGAGAAAGAAACACAAATAATATGCAAAGTGCCTCTAATTAGCAGAGAATGATTTTAGCTTACCATCCCTTTACTTAGTAAAAACAGCGCTCTGCAGGAAAAGAATAGAACAAACTTCATGTGAGATGAACAGCACTAAACCATAGATCAATGTGCAATACGCTGATGTTCGGACACAGAACTGATGGTTCACCTTGTGTACTCTGAGCCCATGACTCTTGCATACTCTGCTCCAACTCCGAGGAGATCACAAGCAGATACGAGGTCTTTCTCTAATGCATGTAGTTGCTACGAGAGAAAAAAGAACATCCCAAAACATTAATACAAAATGCCTCAAATCAATTTAACCAATTGATCATTTACCAAAATGATGTTTTCTTACTGCCAGCTGAAAAAGCAGTCTGCAGTGCCAGTAGGGAGTTTGCTGGGAAATCTGGATGGCCTTCCGCAGCACCGGTTTGGCCGAGTCCACCAAGTTCTTGGAAACAGAAGCCAATAGGTGAGTTACAAGATAGGGTAAAACGACCAAGCAATATCTACAACACAAAGTAAGTTATTTTACTTTTGAATTTAAGTTCTAGACTAATATTTACTGAAACATAATTATGCTAAAAATTTCCCAACCACTACTTTTCACATTATATTACCAAAACAAGATGACTGGACGCACTAACCTGTTGACAGTAAAACTCTGACAGGATACTAGCTGCTTCAAACTTCACATCTTCGAATTGAGATATCTGATATAAATCATGAAGGAACTGCACCCCGTTATCAGCTGGAAAGAGTGCAAAGATAAGCTCATAACCTCTATAAATAAACACGTTTGTGCAATTTATGAGATGCATTGATGCTGAGGTAACACACCTTGTATAAAGTAGTATGTAATGTCTTGTTACTATGTTACACAAAAAGGATACTTGTTGTGATATGAACCACTGCAGAAAAAAAAAAAGAAAATAAGAAAGCAAAATGTTAGTATTACACTGAGCATATCTGAGCTGGTGCAACCTATGAAAAGACATCATCACACACTGGTAAACATGTTTCTGGACTTAACAATTTCAGTCATTTATTGGGCCAGAGCCTTGTATCTGTTGCTGCTCACCGCCTTTTCGAGGTGAGTCTGGGCCAGCTCGCTGTTCTTTGTTTGTCGGTACAGCACCGAGCCCAGCTGCAGGTGAGTCCGGGCCTCGACCCTGGGAGACGGCTTGAACTGAAACACTGCCTGCAGACAGTGGACGCACAGACGGATCTTCGGGGGACTCGACGTGCGGAAATGCTCTGCAAAGCCCAGCAGGGCTAAGTACCAGGGCTCCGGGGCCTCTGTGCTCGCTGCCATGTTGAATCGTCCGAAGACAAAACAACAAAATAAACCAGCTTGTCTTCGCACAGACCTCCGCCGAAACTGCCCTCAAGTTATACGGGCCTTTCTTGTGTTTTCGAGCTGAGCAATAACCATGGGTCTGAATAGTAGCGCCAAGTTGTTAGAGAAATAACAACTTCCGGTCGTGTTTTGTCAAAATAAAACCAAATGAGTAACAGTAACACGGTCAACAAAGGTGTTTTTTGTATATATGTCTGTTTTTTGTTATACAATAATGACAACAACAAACTATTAAAATCAATTTCTTTAAAAAAAATCTCCATAAATATCAACTTGACATGGCACAGTGATTTTAACAAAGGAGCATTATAACTAATATTAGATCGACTCTTTTATTTTGAAGGGAAGTCGTCAAAATAAAAAAAATCGATCAAACCTGACCGTGTAAAGGCTCTTCCAGATGTAAATAAACCAAACTGGTTACTCACTTCTAATTCTTTGTTTTTTTTCAGCTACACCAGTGGAGAAACACATGCAATCGCTGTTTCGGATAAAATGGTCTGTTGGTGGAACTGTTCTTTTGCGGTCTGTGTCCCAACCGAGAATATTTACGAGTGGGAATGTTTTGCGGGTATTACTATTCACGTTTATTGTTACGCACAATTCACGCCCCGAACGTTGGCAAGAGCCCCGTGTGATGAGCACAGCCCAGTACGACAAGTGCGTAAATCAACAGTGTGGCTGTCGGTTCATTCATAACTGCAGAGTCTGGGCGGTGGTAACAGTTAACGTAAAGCGATATTTTCTGATGATATATCTACTATATTACAAAAACGTTATTTAGCAGTAGCTTTGTAGCTACAAGAACAGAAACACATAGAATAGCTTATTAGCTAACAATAGCTGTAACTAGCTATCTTGGGCAAGACTGGTCAACGCAATTGTTGTTTCTTATCTCCAGGTTGGAGACTGACTTTTGAAAAATGGCGAAACGGAGGATCACACAGGAAACCTTTGACGCTGCTGTCAGAGAAAACATGGAAGAATTTGAGATGGATCCTGAAGAAGCTCTGAGGGAGGCTGTGGAACAGTTTGAGTCACAAGGTAACATAGCAAAAAAAGAAAAATGGCCTCTAAGTCGACGTGACTTTATTGAATGCAACGTTACAGTTTTGTTGTTGACCGATGTTGGTGAGGTTGTATGTTGACTCTGTGGGGGTGAAGCCAAGACAGTTATAGGAACACATTAACTTCCAGAGACAGTCAAAATACCCGTCTGTCTGCCTGTCTGCCTGTCTGTCTGTGCTTTGCAGTGAAATCACCAATAGCCAAATTACAGATGCTTTGGTCACTAAAGCTTTCTAAATTATTTATCATGGCATTGGAATGGTCTCTAGTGATGCATCTCCCTGGAACTGGGCCTGACGCTGATTTCTGATCTCTTATTCCAAAATGATGATAGCTGTCTAATGAGCACTTAAAATCTCTTAGTGGCTTAACACCATAAACTGCCTGTATCTCTTAACGGCACAAAAGGCTTCTGTCTTGAATTGGGATCCAGGAGGCCACACGCAAAGTTAGACTGCAGAATGATTACAATTGTTCGAAAGGCTAGGGGTCCTTCACAGATGGATGACATTCCTTGATCCTGTTTTTTTTCTTCCTCAAACTGTCCATTTTTTTTTAGAGAGAAAACACTCATGTAAACACCTGCTTACTGCCTCCAGCACTAGTTTTGCACCCTTACTGTACTCTTTTGATCTGTCAGAGTGTCCTCCCTCGTTATTTATGTTTATCCTTAATTTGTCCTGTGTTTTACTTTACATTTGGTTGTGTCAGAGCATTAATCATATTCTTGTGTGTGTGTGTGTGTGTGTGTGTGTGTAGGCGTGGAACTGAGTTGTATAGTAAAAGCTGTACCAGCTGTGTCATCTGATGTCAAACAAGAAGAGCAAACACACGAGGTGTTACAGGTGAGTTTGGAGCTGTTGGGTGAACAGGGTCTGCTTTCTGCTTAAGTGTCAAAATGTCACTCTGTATGTGTTTTTTTTCACTTGCAGGCTTTGGAAACCCTACGAATCGGAAAAGACTCTGCTGATTTAACCGAGGTGACAGCGGACATGAAACGTTTCACTGAGCATTGCTCACTTGGATTTGCTCAGAGGTACTTGGCTGCCCAAAAAGATGCCTACCCCGTCATCCTCTCTTACTGCAAAAAGAGTCTGAATGAGCGGGAAGCTGCGCTGACCGCCCTGTCTGCTCTGGCTGCACTGACAGAAGGACAGCCGGACTTGTTGGATGCAGAGGGCCAGCAGTTCCTTTTGGATGTCCTTAAGACGTACCAAGCGGATTCCTCTGTGACCCGTGTCGCCATCCAGGCTGTGCGTCACTGCTGTTTGAAACATGAACAGAACAGGCAGGATCTGGTGAAGGCTGGCATCCTGCCTCTGTTGACCACTGCCGCTACACAACACAGTGGATGTGCTGAGCTGGTGAAGGATGTGTCCGCAGCTCTCAGGGTCATGACTTTTGACGATGATGTCCGAGTCACATTTGGGCACGCTCATGAACATGCCAAGATGATTGTTCTTGAGCACAGTGGACTGAAGGTTTTAGTTGAGGCGGCAAAAGGTAAAGTCAACAGATATCTAGTTTAAAAAGACATAATAGCTTAAAAAGGCCATATTATGCTCAGTTTTTGGTTTCACGTTTTATTCTTGGTTACTACTAGAGCAGGTTTACATGCTTTGATGCTCAAAAAACTCATCTGTTTTCTCACACAGCGGGCTGCAGCAGCCCTGTTTTTTCCAGGATTGTTGCCTCTGTCTGAGATGCTCTGTTTTAGCTCCTGCTCCGCCTCTAAAGGTTTACTCTGCTCTGATTGGCCAGTTCAGACCCACACCTTCCAATTGAACCTATAGAGAAGCCTAGCACACTGTGAAAATTTGATGAGAATTGAGCCTTCAGAGCCATTAGAAACAGCCCACAGGCATTATTGCTACATACCCTCACCTCATTATTTCATACTTTGACATCATTTAAAATGGCAATCCGAATTTGTAACATCATTTATAGTTGAAAGAGACAGAAAAGCATAATATGTCCCCTCTAAGCTAGCTACTTACTTACTTACTGATCATATCAAAGTAATTCCTGTATTTCTTCCTCACAGCTCACCTTGATAACACTTCTGTTCTAAGTGAGCTCTGTGCAACTTTGTCCCGTTTGGCTGTACGGAATGAGTTCTGTCAAGACATCTGCGACCTGGGAGGACTGAAACTAATGATGACACTTCTCGCGGACAGCTATGAGTCACCAGTAGGCAACTCAAAGTAGAGATTATTACACAAATTTGATTCAGGGTGAAACCTTCAAAGTTTGTTTTGCTCACTGAACTGATCTTCTCCTTGCAGGAGTTGGTTCGGCAGGTCCTCAGTGCGATGCGAGCCATAGCTGGAAATGACGACGTGAAAGATGCAGTTGTCAATGCTGGTGGAGTCCAGCTTATTGTCATAGCAATGAACAGAAACATGAGCAACTCTGCGGTGAGTTAAATTTCAGACCTCCTCACTAAATGAGGGTCAATAGGTGAGACCTAGCCTGTACCACAGATGTATTAAAGGTTTTTATGCATGATTCATCAGTTTTTGTTGTATTATCCACTGAGTTGTAAAAACATTCTGCAGGTGTCCTAAACCTATGTTCATATTTTGCGTTAGGTTTGTGAGCAGGGCTGTGCATGCCTTTCTGTCCTTGCTTTGCGTAAACCAAACAACTGCAAAGTCATCGTGGAGAATGGAGGTGTCTTGGCAGCAGTGCAGGCTATGAAGACACATACTAATGTGGCCATTGTGCAGGTAATTTAGATCATTAATAATTGATTTGCTGGCTTGGAAAAAGGCCCCGTTAAGTGTGCCAACTCTCCTAGTCTCTGTTTTCTTCTTTGGTAAACAGAAACATGCCTGCATGCTGATAAGAAACCTGGTTTCACGCACACGCAACTACAGTCAACCTATCCTGGAGCTGGGAGCAGAGGCCCTGATAACCCAAGCGCTGAAGACCCACCAAGACTGTGGCGATGTTGGTAAAGCAGCCCTCAGAGATCTGGGATGCCAAGTCGAGCTTCAGGAGCTGTGGACCGGCAAACACGGCAGCCTCACTCGCTGAAAGCAGCGGAGAACATTCCTGCACACTTTATCCATGAAATCATTATCATCATGAAATGCATTTTCAGGCAAGATGAACTGTTACGATTTTGGTATCAATATCCAAGGGTTTGAGTATTTATGTAAGTACTTAAGGCTGCTGAGCCAGTCACCAGTCCAACACAATGCCTTTAAGAGGGTGAATTTTCCAGTTCTAACATGTATGAAAAGGTACATGTAGTCTTGCTGTACATGTTTTGCTTTGTTGTAGTCTTTTGTTTACAAATTTTCTGATGTCCAATTTTATATCTGTAACACAATTATGTTCATAAGATGAACATAAGATGTAACTTTTTTTGTTGTTGTTGTTTTTGTCCCATAAATATATTTGCTCCTATGCAAAGACAGCATTTTACTGGAACTGATTTGTGCAGATTTCTTTTGCATGTTGGCAGAGCCAAATTTGAGCATGCATTCATTCTTAATCCTTTTTAAAAAGGTAGTTATTTTATTATTGTTTTAGTTCGTTGGCTATACATTATTTTAGTATTTAACTGAAATCTCTGATATTTAGACCTATCACTGCCTTCACACTGTTTACTCTGCATTACTCTGATAAAACTCACTTTTAATGCCTCACCTTTATCGTGCTGTGTGTTTGTCTGTAGATATTACAAACACAACATCTGTTAAATTATCTTTCAGAGCCGTTACTTCGTGGAAAAGTAAAATACTCTGGAGAAACACCAACGCCTACTTGTTTCCAAGTGTGTCTACCGCTCACGCCCCCCTAGCCGACCTATCCAAACATGCCCCTCCTCCTTCAGACTTCATTTCCCACAATGCACCTGCGCTCGTCCTTGTCACACTGTGGTCAAGCTAACGTTTACTGTCTGACTGTCAGTGGTAGTAACGACAGAAACAACAGCATGGACGGTGCAAGTCACTCCAAGTCACTGCAGAGCTCATGAATTGGAGATATGTGAGGAAGGCCGTGCCTTCAACATTAGGAGACATTTTTAGTAAGACTGAATGTTACTGTTAGTGTTTTCACATCGCTGTCGACGAGAGTAACGTTAATGTTCGTATAGCGTTAAGCTAGCAGCAAGCTAAGGTTAACGTTACTTAACCTGCTGTTGGGCTAACGTTATCTAGAAACAGCCTCCGGAGAGCCCGCTAACAACTAGAAACAGCGCACCAAGGGAGAGAAAGCAGCGTCAAGAATCTTCGGGCTGGTGTCAAACAGGTAAGGTAAGAACTTAAGTGTTTGTTAGTAGTGACAGTTAGCTGGCTGCAAAGGAGGGGCTGTGTTATGGACAAGTTTAGACAAGCCTGGGGGTGCAACGGTCCGTGAGCTAGAAGAAGCATGGTGATTAATGAATGAATGCCTGTTTAGACCAATACTGCCAAATTGTAACCGTATCCAGCTTGTGGCTATTCTGTGCCAGCACAAATGATGTCAATAATATCCCATGCGAAAGAAATGGCCTCATGAGATATAATGCTTTGTCATATCCAAACCTAACACAGCAAAACAGTCAACATTTACACTTAATAGTAACTTAATGCAGCTCACTCGCTGTAGGAACACCACAAACTGAGGTTCCGGAACAATTAATATATTAATAAAATAACCAGAAGGTAGAAAATTGAATTTGACAAAAGATCAATCGTTTGTCAAGCATACAAGCCAAATGTGAGGATCTGATTTCTTTCTCTATTAATGTAAATTTAAATAGCTAATCTTCAGGTTTTAAACTGTTGGTCTGTGAAACTTAAAACTTCAAGATGTCACAGTGGGTTCAGAAATATTATTTGCACTGTTTTCTGAGATTTTGGGAATACCAGAAACCAAACAATTAATTGCACAGCCTGAATATTTACATTACAAGCTTTACAAAGGTATTTTTTGGTAGGCTATTCTAATGGAAAAACTTTAATAACATGGTGCTTAGTATCTTGTTCACCCCTCCTGTAAACACTAGGGCCTGACTGATGCGGGATTTTGGAAGCCGATGCCGATACCAATAACTGGGAGTAAGAAAATTCCGATATATGATATATATCAGATGATATTGTACCTATACAATATCCACTGAATGTGGTTGTTGTACTTGTGACAAAGACATGCAATGGATGAAGGATATCCTGTATCTTAAACTTTATTCAAAACTGAAGTGCACTGAAGAGTAAACCTGACACCTATTAATTAACGAGCCGAAAACTCTGTAATTACACAATTTTAAATCTCTAGTCTAGCATTTTTTCCAGCCTCAAAAACAGTTTCAGTATCGGTGCATATACTGATATATCTGCAAAGGCCCATATCGGCCGATAATATCGTCCAATGTCCATCGGGCCTTGTACACACAGTTAATATAACTTTAAATCAGCTGTTATTATTTTGACACATTCTTAATTCCAGTTTACTGATTAATTTATACTTTACTATTGACCATTTAGCTAGCCCAACTGAAATGGCAGACACATATGAAGTCACTCACTTAATTTAAACTGTTAATCTACGTTGACATCTCCACCTTCTGCTGATGTGTGTATAGCACCAATGCCTGAGGTTTCACCAAATAGACAAAGTCAGCAGTCAGGAACAACAAACTGTAAAATGATATGCTCCGGGAAAGAGGTTGCTGGGAAGGGTGAGGGACGACCTCTGAGTAAGGACAGTAGTTGAGGTGAAAGAAGATGCATTAAGGCAAGTGTTTTAAGCCCTGTTGTGCTGATGCCAATATCAGTTGCCCATGACTACGCAGCTTTTCAGCACACTCTGTTTGCTCTCTTTTCCCATGGTTGTCTCTCTCCGTCTTGTTTTGCCTGATTCTCCTCAGTGTTGCTTAACTACTTGCGCTCTAATGTTTATAAGTGGTAATTTTTCTCTTTTGTTGATCGTACTTGTTGCACTGATACTTATAGAATCCTTTTTATTATTATCGAAAAAAGAAATTATGCCTAGTATTATCATTTATTTATTCTTATAAAGAATTTTTGATGGTCATAACATAACATGCACTGTTACCACTTGGCTACCAAGACCTTTCAGGATTATAAATTCTCTTATGTTTAAAATATAATGAGATATTGTTTGGAGAGCAGAGACAGCCATGTTCACGGCAGCAAATTTACTATGTGAACTCAGTAATATCTCCTTGGAAAAAATCTTAACTTTAAATAATAGAAAAAACATTTCTGACATCTAAAACATTGACTGAAGATCAGAAAAAGAACTTACACAGACCTAAAAAAATCGGTCACTATTTTTACTCCTTTTGTAACTTGAATGCAATAACTTGAGGGTTGATCAGTCTTGAAAAAAAAATATTGCAGCCCTACAAATAAACACGTGCATTATACTTTATACACACAATAAACTGACCATGTATCATTTAAAGTGAAGTTGGTTTGAACAGTGCTCGACTGTAAAGTCTTTACAGTACGTAATAAAGGACCAGTGAGCCTGTGGAGGGTTGAAGGTTGCATGAATGGGTGATCTGTCCCATAAAATGATTAGCTCATTCAAAAACATGGAGATGTCTTTGTTTGTAAAGTGAGGCAGGTTGCCCTCGATGAAGTTCATTCTCTGAAATTTATCTCCTAAGTGACTTCAGAGGCAAGAATGTCCTGATTTTAGAAAAATATGGTGAGACTGTAATTTGATATGTAAGCAAGGAAGACCTACGTCACCTCAGTTCTCAACTCTGTCCTGTATGAGTAGTTTTACTTTGCTTAGTATCTTTTTATAGCCTTCAGAGGTGCGGCAGTTGGTCAAAGGTAACTGGACTCAGTGTTCCCCATACATAAAATTTCTTGTGGTGACCTCACCTGACAGAAACTTTGACTGTTTTCCCTTTATGGCTGGACCGCAGAAGAGGGCAAGCCCTACAAACGCGTTTGCTGCTGAATGAGTGAGTGAGTGAGTGAGTGAGTGAGGGGACCAAATTTCAGGATTGGTTAGACAGTCACTGCTCTGACCTCACTGATTGTTGCCCTTTCAAAATAAATCCACGTGAATGATCATTACATCAGCAGTGGACATTGCACCTCCTGTGGACTAAGCAAGACAACAGAAATCCAAAAATGTCTCCACCAGCTGTTAAATAATCACATAGATGTTGTTATATTGTGTTGTAATTAAGGGTGCGCCAATCTGTCGGAAACCAAAAGACGATAATCATTAAAGATTTTTCTAAGCTGTGCTTGCTCTAAACGCCGATCAGAAGTGCCAGTCATATGACATAACACTTGCAAGACAATTTTGTCCACGCCGTGCGAAAATGCTTTCTGTAGTTTGGCAGTTTTACAAGGTGTCTGAGAAGGACAGTAAAAATATGCTCCGAAAATAAGAACAGACAAGACAGAGTCAGTTTTCTAACTGTGATTAGAAAGGAGTTAAATGACCTGCTTGTTGATGTCATAGGTCCGTCTTCACAGACTGCACGCACACTCTGGTGGCCAGGGACACACTGTAGATCACCTGTGGAGCGCAGCTCTGTAAGCAAGTTGAAATGAACAGTGCAACTTGGCCGATTGTATTAAACCACTGAGAATAATAATATTTATATGTGATGATTACATGTGAAGAATTATAAGGGAGTGCAGAAACTGTGAGAAAAAGCAAAGTGTATCAGTATTTCATCTCTGTGCACTGAGGAACGCGATGCGCAGACATGACGCGTTTGTCTTCGGGTGGCGGCTTGATTCCACATATAAATTTGACATTTTTTAATCTCATATCATGGACACCACATACTGCCACATTACTGGTTTTTGGTCCTGTGACGTGGCTTTGTGGGTTGAAATGTCGAGTATTTCTCTTCCATACTGAACGTCTATGTATATGGTTCTCCCATATAAATAAATAATAAAATAAAATAAAAATAAGATAAAATCTCTTGGCTTTTTGTTTCGATGGATTGTTTGAGTTATGATCAATGTTTATTAGGTAAAACGTGACAAAATAAGCGTTACTGATCCCTGTTGATCCTCAGAGAGGAAATTCAGTTGTTGCAGCAGCACAAGCATAAGTAGAGAAAAGCAGAGCAAAGTTTAGCACAAGACAAATAAAACTAAAATGACAATAAAAGTAGGAATGGAAACTATACTAGAACAATTAAAGGAATATTCCGAATTTTTTACATAGGGCCTCATTTTTGACTTCTCCGGTCCTATTCTAATTGATACAGACCATTTTTCGTTGCTAATGCTAATGTTAGCGCAAGTGAAGGGACCCAACAGTAGCCACGACCAAACTCTGATTAAACACTCCACAATGCAACCAAAGCAAGTTGAATATGGCGATCGTCATATAAATACATGATTACATTCCTCTTGAAACTGCTTTCACTAACCACATTTACCACCACCCTCATGCAGTCCAACTATGTACTAGTTTTTCACCTTGTCTTGTTTTCTTATTACTTAAAATGGGTAAAATTATATTTCATCGTAGATCTCGGGTCTCAACACGGATTTGCTCAGTCCCGCTTTGCCCCATTTTCACTCTTTCTGTATCCCTCTGTCTCACAATCACACGGACAATGGACCATCTGAAAATAGCCCCTCCTCTCTGCGCACGCTGTGAGTCAAATAATTACGTGCGAGAGGAAAGATTGTGGTTGTCTTCTTCTTGCAGAGAAGACGGCTGGCTGAACTCCTGAACAAAATCAGTCCCGAGTTCAAACTGATGTATTCAAGTCATCAGTTACCTGGTAGTCTATGTTCTAAACGCAATGCTGTCAATCTCCGATATCTAACTCTTCATACAAGTTGCAAGTAAACATTTAATCAGCCCAGGAGCCATAACTGCAGTCAAGTGAGCTGTCATTTGTAAATCTATGTTAGTTTTTGATGTGCATCTATACGCGCTGTTACGTTACCAATCCTTTATAAGGCCCAAACTGATGCAACGGAGGACTGTCTATATTGTTTTTTGTTTGACACAAAGTGATGTGATGAAGCTGCAAGAAATGATCTTTTATGTGTCACAGAATACTTTCAATTATAATATTGCAGGGGGGAGCACCTTATTTACATACTAGTGGTGTAAAGTGCTTTGGGTATCTTGAAAAGCGCTATATAAATGCAATCAGTTATTATTGTACACATATTATTTCATGATTATTGTAAAAAGTATGTGATCCTGACACAGAAACTGACCTCTGTTTCCTTTTCATACATCTTCCCGTAGACCTAAGCTCTCAGTGCTAGCTGTTGTTGCTGCGCCCCGTGGTTGAATTCATGAGCACGCTCCGTGGCAGCCGTGCGTAGTCCTCAGGGATGGGGAGTGGAGTCCAGGAACAGCGGGCATCACTCACGCAGGGAGACGTGCTGCCGCGGGCTTCCTCCAGTCAGTCGGAAGTGAGCCATGAATCCAAATTTTATTATCATTTGTTCCATGTTTGTCATTTTTTGCCGCTCACTTTTACTCTATGAAATTAGATGGGGTTTTTTTGTTTTTTTTTATTTAGATACTGAAACAGAAACTCAGTATTTGTGATTTTTCTAATGTGGACGAATTATCTCAGAGAACATTATTAAGCAGAAATAAGCCATAAAAGAACAGAATCTTACCCAGTGACTGTGATACATGTTTGTTGATTCTACCACAGTTGTCTCTTAATTTTTGTGGTAAGCTTCTGTATAGGGAACCTGACACAATACTAAGGGGGGGCAATTTCTATGTTTTATTGAAAAAATGTCATTATCAAGCATCCTGATGCTATTTCAATGTCTGTGTTCTGACTGTGTGCTGTCAAACTGTTCTTTCCTCTCTCACCTCTAAGCTGACCTCAGCATCTTCATGGCCTCTTTGTCTTAAGTTTGTTCATGGAAATCCACTCCCATTTTGCATTCTGTTATCCTTTATATAACTCTGGTTTAATAATCAACAGCATCTCAAACACATTTGTTCATGCAAGAGATACAGTTTCTACAAGATTTGCTCTGTTTGGTGTTGTTTACCCTGAATGTGATTCATCCATCACCACGCAGGGCCTGAAGAACACTCGGTCTGTGATCAACTCGCTCTTCTCGGGGGCTTTAGCTGGAGCTGTGGCCAAGACAGCTGTCGCCCCGTTGGACAGGACTAAAATCATTTTCCAAGGCAAGTTTGACACAGACCTAAAAGTGGAAATGAATTTTAAATTAAAAATAACCCAAATCGATGCTTTTGAATTAGATCTAGATTGAATGTTGTGTTTTACAGCCAAGATTCCGAAGGTTTGGGTGCTGTTGAAAACATAAATAAAATCAAAATGCATTGATTTGCAGGTGAACTGAGGTCTCTGACCTTCAAGTCTTAACCTCTATACAATCGTGTGTCACAAAGAGATGAACCTCGGCCCTCGCATGCTTGTAAACGAGTAAACCTTTTAAAGATGTTCCTTTCATACCCAGTCAAAATATGATCACCTGTTACTATTGAACCTGTTTACCTGTGAAATGGTCCAAACAGGTGTTTGTTTTCCACAACTTCCCCACTTTTTTGTTGCTTCAGTCCCAACTTGCTTTGAACGTGTGTCTGGCAACAAATTTAGAATAAGCATATATTTACAAAGCTCAGAGAAGCTGATGGGTTAAACATTAAATATATTGTCTTTGGACTGTTTTCAATTGATTACAGGCCAAAAAGGATTAACAGATTGTCCCATTCTTTTTTTATGTTTTTACACAGCGTCCCAACTTTTTTCAGAATTAGTCTTTCAACTGGTTTCCACTTTTGTTTACAGCAATGAGAATGCTGTAAGATGTAGAAAATGTTATTTATTTTGCCTGAATGTTTTGTTTTTCAGTGTCTTCAGCAAGATTCTCTGCCAAGGTGGGTTTGATCACTTTATTGTCAATTTCTTGGTAAAACAAGTTCCTGCTTCTCATTTATCAGCTTAGATTTCCGTGTGACTTTCAAAGACCGTATCGCTGGAACAAGTTTAAGGACAGACATCCAAGCAAATATAGATTAAGTTCATTTAGATTCAAACTGAGTATGAGCATGTATGTGTTCATGTGCACGCGCAGGAGGCCTACAGGTTGATCTACCGCACCTACCTGAAAGATGGCTTCTTCAGTCTGTGGAGGGGGAACTCTGCCACCATGGTGCGAGTCATCCCCTATGCTGCCATCCAGTTCTGTGCACACGAGCAGTACAAGGGGCTGCTGGGAGGCTACTGTGGCTCTCAGGGGAAGTAAGTGTCACTTTATACTGGCAGACCCACTGCTCAGGTCTGCTGGCTTATCTGTAGACATTTATCTTGATGGTTGTGTTTGTTATAAGATTAAATATTTACAAATCTCACTTGCAGTTTCCTTGTTGAGTATAAAAAAATGTGAAAGACTGACAGACGTACATTTTTGTCGGTGTCCCAGAGCCCTACCTCCAATTCCAAGGTTACTGGCAGGGTCCATGGCTGGTACCACGGCAGCCATGTTGACCTATCCTCTGGACATGGTGCGAGCCAGGATGGCTGTAACGCCAAAGGAAATGTAAGGTCATCTCTAGCTGCCGACACACAGCTATCAGTTGGTATTTCACACATATAGAATAGCACGACACTACACTAACACGAGGGGCTGCATTAAGTGTGTTGCTACAAGGTTCAAGTTCAGGATGCATTTGAAACATCTGAAAGGCTAGAGCTGGAATAAACAGATTTATTATCGCGGAAAATTTCAACAACAACAAAAAACCCCTTGAAACACCCCCCCCCACCCCACCCCCTGAAAATTATTTCAACATTCTCGTGTTTTCCTTTTGCTAAAAATGAACAACTAGGCTGTCTCTCAGAACACATAAAAGTTAAAGGGTTATGTTCAGGATCAAGTTAAGGTTCAAAGGTAGTTTATGGATGACAGTATTTTAGAAAGGTTCTGGAAATGCTGTGAACATACCGCCTTATCACCTCACTTGGTAGAACATGCAGGTTGGATGACATTAAAATGTGAGAGGCCGAAAATCTGAGTTATGTGAATATGGAAGTTTATGAGGTTTATAGATAAACAGTGTTTTCTTCCTTGCTTCTAAATAGCTAAATAATGTTAAACTGGTCAGTATGTTTGATTCATTTGCTATCGTTAATCTGTTTGCTAGCTTGTGTTTAAGAGTAAAAAGGTGCATGACATGATAAACGTAAAGTTTTACTTTTGGCTTTGATTTACTTTTATAGAGAATCTGTTTAATATTACAAGTAAAGGGGCTTACGTATTGTGGGATTAATTGATAAGAGTCATTTTCAGTCTAGTTCCTATTTCAAGTTATAAATGGGAGATCATGTAAATACTTAATTTTATTTACATTGCACCTGCCAAATGGCTTTTAAAAAGAAGCAAAATAAATACAGTGGCACAAATAAAAAAGTAATTAGGATATTAAAACAGCAAAATGAAGGATATGTTAGTCTTTTATGTAATGTGGTGTTTCTCCTGTTTAGGTATAGCAACATTCTGCACGTGTTTGTGCGGATATCCCGAGAGGAGGGCCTGAAGACGCTGTATCGAGGCTTCACTCCCACCATTCTGGGTGTTGTGCCCTATGCTGGTCTCAGTTTCTTTACCTATGAGACACTGAAGAAGATCCATGGAGGTAATGCACCACTGCTGCCAAGTCTCAGTGTATTTGAAGTATCTGCAACCTCTTTTTTTGACTCCTAATATATTGTTACATGTTCACTGAATGAGATGTCTTTACACCCTCCTCTCCCGTGTAGAGCGCAGTGGGCGCCCGCAGCCCTACTCTTACGAACGTCTGGCATTTGGAGCGTGTGCGGGTCTCATCGGCCAGTCGGCTTCGTACCCTCTGGACGTGGTGCGTCGCCGCATGCAGACCGCAGGAGTCACGGGTCACACATACAGCACCATCCTGGGCACCATGAGGGAGATCGTGTCTGAGGAAGGCGTGATTCGTGGACTCTACAAAGGTCTCAGCATGAACTGGGTCAAAGGACCCATTGCAGTTGGAATCAGCTTCACCACTTTTGACCTTACTCAGATTCTCTTGAGGAAGCTGCATCAGATGGGCTATACGGCTCGGTAATGGCAATACAGAGAGAAATATCCCCACACACCCACTGAAGAGAAACAAAGAAAGTGAAGAGTGTGTGTTGCTGGAGAGAAGCAAACACTCTGGCTCAGGACGTAAATGTAATATCAGTGCATTCTCTTGCATTATTTGTGTGCAGCGGGGGATGTGCACTCCCAGGAGGCATGAGGTATGTTAGTTGGTACCAAGTACCTGTACACACTGTTGTTATGTACATCTAAGTGCAATATGCTCAGTGATTTTATGCGTGTATGTGTGTACACATAAATTATAGTACACCTGCCCTTGTGGACCAGGCATGTGAGAGCATTTTTTTATGCGAGAATTGCGAGAGATTCACACGCACACGCACACACAAGGACAGCTCCCAACTGCCTTGTGTGTCCGCTTAAAAACTGACACTTTCCAATGCAATGCAGGCTGCCACTCTGTAACTTTTAAGATGGATTTGATTGAATTTAATAGGAGTGAAATACGCCCCTTCTTGAGATTTGCTTTGTTGTGAGTGAGTTTGTTCTAAAGTATTATACCAAAGGTTAGATTTGAGCTAGTTGCAGGTCATATGATGTTAGTGGAGCTAAGTAAAGCACAAAAGTTCTCAGAGTACGACTTGAGAGGAAAAATCTTGCCCAGCATGGAGCTAACAGCATTTTACTGCCGTGAAATGTTCAGTTTTCAGTTGAGTTTATTAAAATCACTATGAGAAGAGCATCTTTTAGAGGATTTAAAAAGGTTTAATGTTTATTTCTAGTTCAGCTACTATGTTGACAGCAGACAAATGAACTATATTGTATGCCAGTGCCAAGAAAGATGACGTATAAAGAGTGGCCATATGATTTTTTTTGGTTTTTGTGGTAATCATTTAATGGGCTTTTTAAGATATTGCCAATTGTGAAAGACAGTTTTGTTGTTGTCCTGAGTATTAATGCAGATGATTAGACAGATTTTAGGTACTTGCTAAGAATAATAGCCTAAAAGTTCCAGTTTAACCTTCTGTTGACATACAGTCCATGTAATACACATCAGATAATTTAATAGATCATTTTCCAGATGTGAGATCATTTGCACTGATATAGCAGTTTTTTTGTTGGTCTTTTTTTTTTTTTCTTGGAAGACCTGCACAGTCTTACATAATCCATTACAACTTCCCTGCAATGAAAACTACCATAATGAAGTTTACAATATTCTCTTGTCCTTGACACTGTCTGAGAGGTGTTGCTTAAACTCCTTTTGTCCTCTAGCTGCATATTAAGAGGTGTTTCTGATATTCTCTCCATCTCTGGTATGCCACCGGTTATGGAAACACACACACGCACACACAGTCATATACAGTGTACAATTGTTGTCTTCCATTTGCTGTGTGCGTGACAGCAGCAGTATCTGTCGTTTAAAGGTTTGGTGAGACTCTGGTTGAGATCTGACAGTTCATAGAAGTTACTCTCGTGGTTTAATCGTTTTAACACATTGTGTTTGCTAATGGACTGGCTTGACTGGAAATATGCACACACCTTCTCTGTTACAGGCACAATTTAATACAAGTGATGTTCTCAGTATTTTGATTTACCTCAGCACATAATCAAGTGTTCATGACATTCTCAGATATCAATGTTTAGGATGGACTAATGTCAAAAAATAGGCTAGGTGCTCTATTTTCATTTCAACCCACGTGAGACAGTTGCAACAGTATTTATGCAGGCTTACTGACGCTGGAGAGTGTCAGTGGTTTCTATACTTAGACCACTCACACACAGAGGGTGGCTCAACCAGGCGAGCAGCTGGGTGCAGAGCCAAGTGGGACAGAGGGCAGGAAGGTAGCACCTTTATCAGAATATGGCAGGAAGTTTTCACTGTGAACTGGGTGCAAGGATCACAAATGATGTTCTGTAAAAAAAAACAAAAAACTTAATTTTTAAATAATTAATTAATTCATACATGTTTCGAATAATTGGACAAAATGCTCCTCACAGGCACCGTAATGTGTTAACACGGCTTAACACGTACATGCTCTGCAGATAAACAAGCCAAAATATAATCATTAAATAAATTTCTGCTCCAACGTACCTATTTGTTTATCTTTTATCAGAAAAGTTTTTGTGCTTTTACAAATTTGTAATTGACAAATTTTTATCCATTAACAAATCAACTTATTGACTCATTATCTAGTGCTGATATGATGTCTTACTGTTTGCACCACAGCCACAACAGTACTTTTATTGAAACCTTAGTGTAAGGAGTGAAAGACTTTGTCCAGAAACTTTTTTTCCCCCACCAAACAAAAGAAATAAACTTCTCTAATGTGAAATGTGTCTAATCAGAAGTTGCATCTGAAAATTTTGAGTCTAATCTTAGAGTTTGAATCGGGAACCATTTGATGACAGAAGAAGATCTAAAATCTAAGATCTAAATTAAAAACAACTGTTTGTCAGCTTCAGTGCTCACTTGCACTCACATCTCCCCTGACCTGCCTCTGTCTCACCGTCATCATTCATCGGTGCATCAGCTGTCAACCATCTGTTTATATAAGTAAAGATTTCTGTCTTTGTGATCAGGAGAGTTGTAGCAGCCCTCTGGTGTCAGACACCTGAACACTTTCAGATACTATTCTGATCAGCAAACAGTTGAGAACCACATTTCCCTCGGGTTAACCGCAGAACAGTCAATGCAAGTGTCGTCTTTTCATATCAGTGTGTTTTCCGCCCCTCCTGCCTTAGAAATTTGGAGGAAAACAATGTGTAGCTGAGTTTAGATGATTGGTGACTTGAAACCTGCACACGTGTGGAGCTGAAGCGTGCAAAGTAGTAGAAGGGAAACAATAACTGAGAGCTGAGTGAAGGTTAGTCAGAGACTCTTAAGTGCCTAATAAGGAATAGTAACATTTTTACTATGACTGAAATATTTCTAACCTTTTTGAAGGTTGCTTCCATTTTCTAGCCTTGCTTTGGTCTTGAAGGTCTGAATATTTGAGGGGATGCAGATGGTTTGAAGTTTGGGGATTGTTAGACCTCTGTGACTGAATGTATTACTTCAGGTCCAGTTTTGTATTTGAATTTTGTAAAACTTTTAAACTGCCTTGTAGGATATTTGCTGTCTAGGGTAGCAAACACGATCCTTGGCTCCCTAACAGACTCGACCAATCCATTCCAAAGTCAAGCACTAATTTGAGGTACACAGGAGGATTTTTTTAACGTTAAGAGTGTCTGTAATGCTATAATCGCCCTCATGGTCTACCGATAGATCAAAGGAAATGGGTAAATACGTGATAAAATATATAATTACAGGGAGTCGTCAGTTAGTTTGGATTAAACCCAGACAATCACAAAATGCCAAACACTTTAACCCTTTGTTCTGAACGAATAGTATTTTTTGTTGAGAACCTGACAGTGGCTTTTTGAGAAGGGAAACAGAAACACGACGACAACAAACTCCAGCAGAAGGTGGGATTTCATTTGCTCTCGTAAAGGCAAATTTAATTGTTTAAACCCTGTTTGTGGGTAATCCTGAATAGACTTGCAGACATACAACTGCGACTGTGTTTGCATGTTTACAACAGATCACCTTGTATGTTTTGTGTTTCGGTGCTGCAGTGATTCAACAGCTGTTTTGTAATTTGTGCCAACTGAATGTAAACCTACTAATAGCACCCTGTGTCCACT
>JAQLOL010000004.1:10743387-10754242 GCA_029783665.1 Naso thynnoides
ATGGACCTGTATAAATATTTAAGTGTGTTTTTTTAAGGAGATCTTGGCATATTAAGCTTTAATAGTGATAAATTAATGACAAAAAATTAAGATAAAATAGATTAAAATACAGACATCAAAACACTGATTGTTGAAATAACACCTGAAGCATGTAGGCCTATACAGTACATTTCTTTTTAATAACAGACGGTTTTAGTTTCCTGTTGACAACAGCAAAGTGAGCTATATGAAAAACAAAAAATGCAGAAAATTTCAAGTTAAGTAAATTTTGAAAAATTGAAATATCAGAGAAATAAAAGTTATCCTTAAGACATGAAATAAAATGCAAAATAAACCTGAAAGAAATCAACACTTAAATTGTGGTATTAGTAATCCTTATTCATTTATAATTTGTATTAATTTCAATTTTAGAGTGCATTTGTGACATCATCACACACGTTTCCCATATCCCTTTTATGAAAAAACCCATTTGAAAACTATTTGTTTTTGTAGAATAACCTCCTGATGGTGTGATGGTTTGTAAGCAGTCTTCCTGTGAGTTTACATTTAATGTTCTGTTGTGTTTAGAGTTAACAAGCTGCTGAAACTGCCTCATCAAGTGTGATGGTTTCAAACTTACCGTGGTGAGAGGACCAAGTATGAGTCCCATTGTTGAATTTAAATCCTTTTTTCTATTAAATGTTCAAAAAGTGAACACTACAAGGTCAGTGAAGACCTTTGTGTTCTTTACTAGCCAGGAACGAAAGCACGAATGCCACCTAGCGGTACAATTGTAAAATAACTGAAGGCTTTCTTCAGCCAATCAGATTTCCCTTTGGGTTCTTTTTTTTTTTTGTGGGAAATAATATAACAATAAAAACTTATTCAATATTATATTGAGCTATTATTAGATAATAGTAAAGATTATTACTAGACTATGTGCCAATAATAATAATAATAATAATAATAATAATAATAATAATAATAACTTTACACTACCCGGAAAAATACATTGTTTAATTTTTTTTTTTTTTGTCTTTTGCACATAAATTTAGTTTTTCTTTCACGTGGGTCTACACTGAATTAAATTTTGAAATCCCATAGTCTGCTTCAGAGGATTGCTGTGCGCAAAATTCTTCATCCAATCACCATTTAAGATGAATTTTCTGTGCCTTTCATAAAATAGGCTATGTCAGGAGGAATTAGTTAAACAAACAAACAAAAAAATAAAAAACAACCAGCCAAACAAAAGCCTTTGTTTTGTTTTGTTTTGTTTTTTAAAATGGCACATTTTCTAATTGCCTATAATGTGTCTGTTTACTCAATGATTAAACTTTAACTTTAGAGCAAATGCAAACATGTCGATCACGTTACATGTGAAATATTTTGGCTGGAAGTATCACAGTCTGACTAGGAAACAAAAAGAGTTACAATTTTACGTCTTCTCTCCTTTTTTTCTTGTCCCATATGTTGTAAAACATCATGACTATGTTTTCACACTGAAGTCAGGCCTCAGAAATGTACAGCCTAGTGTGTAATGGCACCCAATGACCACTGGAGGGCGCTCCACCCCCATAAATGCAAGAACCTTTTCGCCTGTAGATCCGCAGATAAGCGGTAGGTGGCGTTGCAGCATAGCGCTGAGAGCGGAAGAGAGGTGAGCTGGGTCAGATGGAGCTTCTTCCCTGCCCGAGGCCGTGATAGCGCTTTGAACTTGACCGTGAACGCATCACAGCAACATATAAACCCAAGGAAACAAACATACAAGTAAACTGTAAACAGTCGTGGTTAACTAAAATGAATGGTTTTATGAAAATGCACGAAACGTTTGAGATTATAATTGGATGTATTTAGATTTTCTTACAAGAAAAGAAATATCTGGGCATATATTTGATTTAAAGAGGATTTGAAATGAGATAAAACATTTGGTGCGTTGCAGGTTTTCGTCTTGAATCTGACAGGGAGCTCTGATCAGCCTCTTTGTGCACAGATTTCTGTGAACGTGGAAGAAAAAATCACCAGAAGAAAAGAGCTATAGGGAAGAGAGAGGACTAATTAGAGAGTGAAGGAGGGAGGGATGGACGGAGGCTGTCAGAGGATGTGGTTGCTATAGATACTTGGCACGATGCCAGGTGGAGGCAGCGCTAATTTGCATTTATTCAGATGATGGCTGCCCCCCCCCCCTCTCTCTCTGTCTCTCTCACTCTCTCTGCTGCTTTCTGAAATAAAAGCAGGAAAACAAAAAATTCTTTAATTTTAAAATATATTTGATTTTTTGATCATGTTTTCCATTTTAATGCAGAGCAAGGTAAAAATTTATTTAAAAAATGTGACCAGATTGAGCTTGATTTTTTTTTTATTTAAAAATGCTGTTTTGACTGAGTGCCAAAGCAAAATGTTGCTCTCTTTGCAGATTTTTATTTTGAAATTAAAAGCAACAAAACCAGATTACAGCATCTTCTTCTTCTTCTTCTTTTGTTCTTTTCTTTTTTTACTTAAAAAACACCAAACAAACAAGAATCTTAATCTTTTTTTTTATTATTATTAAACAAACAAACTTACTGTACTTTTGGCCTCAGGACAGCTTCCTGCAGGCCCAAGTTTGTTCTTCAAGTTGAAATTTAAAAAGAAAAAAAAAGTAGCATTTGTTTTAGATAAAAATTGAAAATAAAATAAAAACATAACAGATTTTTGTTGCCATTTTACACAGTACTTTATTAAGTGTTAAAACAGGATTAGCAGATAATTTGTCTTAATTATTTAAGGAGTCTGGCCTGTACAGTTACCCATAAACTGTAAGTAATTAATTTTTTTATTTCCAGTTTGAAATGTTTAAATAAGCCTCCATCATAAAAGCCTTAGATGTGTTTATTCTTAGTTAATTAATAATTTTCTTCCTTTACAAATTCAACTCCTAAACTGATAAACCGCAGCTGATTTATTAGGATACAGCAATAGACATTTTCTTTGCTTTAATCAAAATATGAGATCTGTGTGTCAATGTAAAGAGTGTTAACTGAAAACAGATTTAGCTTGAAAACTCAATAAATTCACAGGAGAAAATGCCAGAATTAGTCTTCTCTTTATTAACCACAAATATATTTATACATTTACACAAAATATACACATGAAGTTTTACAGAAGTCAAAGAATCCAAATAGTGAGAAAAACACCTCAGGGCGTTTTTCAAGTTATTCAACCTTGAAATTGAGAGAGTAAGCTATGAGTGACAGCGTCTTCAGTATAAAAACATTTAAGAAAAAACATATTAACGAATCGAACATTCCAACATATTAAAAAACACGTCAGTGATTCTAAAAAAATTCTTATTTCACACTTTTCCGAACAGACAGCATTAAAGAGGCCAGTTAAACTTTCATGTGTTTACAATCACAGTCACAGATCACTTTACATTAACTGACTTAATAATTAAAAAAATAATATAAAATACACTATTGACTTAAAATATTATTATATTATACATTATATTATCTGAACAAAATACACGCTGCAGCTTAACAGTTTAAAGACATCTTAAAGGCACAGATGGTGAAAAAAAAACCAGTGTCTGGTTTACAACGCTCTCTTTGTCACTGTCTTTTTCTTGGATTTAGTCCAGATTTAGTGGTTCAGTGGTTTGCATGTGTGTGTGTGTGTGTGTGTGTGTGTGTGTGTGTGTGTGTGTGTGTGTGTTCAGACTAAAAGCATTGACTGTCCAAAGCAACATGTTCACATTGGAGGCTTTAATTGTACAGCAGAAAAACAGCAATAGTAGTAAAAGTAGCCCCAAATCCTTTTCTTTGAGACAGAAGTTGTTCAGTCAATCATTGATTTGCTCCCCACATCCTGAATCTGCAGAGACACAAGAAGACAGAAGAAATTAATGACAGAATTGGGGCAGCGAATAAAAATAACAGAGCAAATTTGTGATATTTTGACGGCCTGGATCTTTCAGGCCAGCGAGAATGCCCCGCTTTGAGCTTTCATATGAAACAATAATGGCTGCATGTGTCACGTCACAGGCCTGACACAGCAGTTTTGAACTAAAATTGGAAAAAAAGGGGGTGAGGTGGGGGGGGGGGGGGGAGATACAGAGGGGACTACCACCTCATGACAACCAAAATCTGTCTGTGTTTGAGTCTACACTTGTCCACCTCTGACCTCTAAAGTCTGGAGCGTCAAGAGGACTCACCAGCAGTCAGCAGGGATCCCCACAATTATGTATGAGGGAAAACACACACACATACACACACACACACACACACACACACACACACAGCCAGACACACTTATGCTGTCTGGTTTCGCACCGTCATGACTGAACAAGATAAGGATCCGTCCAGCAGAGATAAGGTATTTAATCCTAATTTGTCCAGACTTTAATCATGCTTATAAATGAAAACCGCTGACAGCAGAACAGACTCACAGCATGTCTTTTTTTAAACTTTCTCATTATTCACCCAGTTCTTCCATAAAACTTAAATTACTTCAGGTTCATAGGTTTTAAACGCCAGTTTCTTTTTGCTAATAATGCTCCTCCGGTACAGTGACGGACAGTAGAAATCAAGGTGTGTGTGGGTTGTGAGGAGGAGGAGGAGGAGGAGGAGGAGGAGGTGATTGTGATTGAGGAGATCAGAGCTAGACTACAGTCCCTGGATAGATGCTGTGTTTCAGACACTGGGCAATTATGAAGGGCCTTCCTGAGCCTGGAGGGCTCTCCAGGGCTCTTCTTCTGCCCACGCTGTCCCAACCACGGGCTAATGTATGCAGAGGGGAGCCTGCAGTCCAACCTCTGCGCAACACACATTCCTTTTAGCACACCGAGAGTGACTTGCAAAGAGTGTTGTATTGTTACATATATATAGTTTTTGTTATTTCAATAATAGGAGTGATAAGTGTAACAGTTGGAGCCTTGGAAGATAACAGAGACCCATAAAATGATGTAACAGTGACAAAAATAAGAATATTGGCAAAATAAATGCAGGAGGTCAGAGGAAGTGGATGGACCATTTCTAACTTGACTTATTTTAGAGCATCATTCCATCTTTGTCTTTTCCGCTTTCTTCCTCTGTTCGCTGTCGTACAATCCGAAAATAACTATGGAAATTTTAATATCCTTGTGGAAACTGGATCTTTCCTCTATACACAAAAAATATTTGTTCTCTTTGATTTGATGATTTCGAACATGAAAAACACACACACACACACACACACACACAATATGCACATCCATCAAAATTAAAATTCCTCTCCGTACTTTGGTCATGAACCGTTTTCAGCTGTCTCGTCTTTATTAAGAGCTATTTTAAAAGATGCAGTGATGGTTGTGTTGCATATTTAATATCTATAGTGATTCCTAAGTCACATAACAGATTTATGAAGTGTGTGTGAGGGGAGACACCAGTTTGATGAAGGCAAACAGCCAAAAAAAATAACGCCTTTCTAAATTTAAATCCAGTTTGTCTGACATTCATTTCAATCAGGGCCATAAACTAGAAGTTTTGACTCAACTGCTGTGAGACCTGACTTCGGACTGGACAACAAAGCATGCAAGTGATGAGACTTAACAAAAGACTACAAGACAATAAAGACGTCAATAAGCAGCAAATGTCCAGTCAGGTTTAACAGAAAACACCTATAGAAGCCTCAAAGATAGTTTCCTTATTCCTGAGACTCGTGACATGACTGGGAGTCACAGCAAGGATTTGAAACCTGCTTTAACCGACTTAAACTCGTCTCATTTTAACTGTTGAAACTTTTCAACACGGAGAAAAGTCTCTGCACCAAATTCTTCTTCTCTTCCACTCGACAGGGTCAGTATTTAGTTGATATTCTCATGGTAACGAGGCAAATCTCTTTCTATGGATCAAGAAGGCAAGACGGACAAAGTGACAGAGAAAGTGTGAATGTGTGTGAAAGAGCTGGAAAAGAAGGAGACGTGTAAATAGACAAAAAAAAAAGGAGTTTGTACCCACGAGGAGGGTGTGTGTGTGTGTGAGTGTATGAGTGAAAGGGGGTCTACCGGACTTTCTCCCTCCACACACACACTCACACACACTCACACACACACTCTTATGCTGACATTGTGTCCGTCCAACAAAGACGTCCCCGCAGCCCCCTCATTATAAATACATGTCATTGGATCACAGCTCGTCTGAATCCCTGAGTCTGCTGCGCTCTAAGTGGCCGTGACTGAGCTCTGAATGGGTGGCCGAGCGACAGCTATACCCATAGAGCCAACAGTGTGTGTGTGTGTGTGTGTGTGTGTGTGTGTGTGTGTGGACAGAGACGACTGCAGCCCCCAGCCTATGGGAATGAAAGCTTCACAGCAGGACAAGGTCAGAGGTCACGCTGTCTGTTACATCCACACACACGCACACACACATGCACACACGGACAGTTTACTGGATATTTGCGATATGAAGTGATGCAGAAAAGACAAATAGGATGAAATGATAATTAAAATAATTTGAATTCAGTTGAAGTGTAACGGTTGACTGCTGCATATGTGAAGGAGGTGCGCTTAAATCTGGGGCAATAAGTTTCCTGCTGCCTCAACAACAAAGCAGCATGGAGCTCGTCCTGGCTCACTTAGAAGGAGGGAACAAGGTGTGTGTGTGTGTGTGTGTGTGCATACATTTGTGTGTGGCTGTGTATATCCATATGCATGTGTGTGTGTGTGTGTTAAAAGAGCTCATCCTATCTCGTTTTTTCAGGGGAAATGCAAAAGTGTCTCTCTCCCACTGGAACCACAAACCAGGCCACAGTACTGTACTTTCATTCCTCCTTCTACATCTCTCTCTCTTTCTCTCTCTCTCTCTCTCTCGCTTGCTCACTCTTTCATTATCACGGCTTCTATTTCTGAGTCAAAACTTGCATTTCTCTGCAGGTTTAACAAAGTTTTCCTCAGTCTACTTTCAGTTTTGAACCCTGAGAAATTCGACACAGAGTCCACTTGCAATAAGTAGTTAAAGGACAACTAACCATCAGCAGGTAAGCTTCATATCTGCACCAAGGTTGTCATCATTTTACAAAAACAACTGCATGACCAAAAATGCTACAAAACACCAAAAATTAGCTTTTATTCCTGAATTTATTGTGCAAGTAAATGTAATCTGAATAAAAGGTGAATTATACTTCACGTATGTGTCGGTTTCTTTTATTCTGCTGCTCAGTGTTCTGTGTTTCTGTACGTGTGTGTATCATGAACAGATTGATGCCCGCCAGGCTCATTAATGCGCCACCACAACAATGAGCAGAGCTCATGATGGCGGCTGCCCATGCTAATCATCTCTGCTAGCTCGCCACCTTCCAGCACCTTTGCCTGTAAATGTTACTCCTCCCCCCTCGCTAGACGAGGACCCCGCATAGCTGCCTGCACACAGTGCCTGATGGGAAAGAGAGACGCCATGGCAAGATTGTTAGGAATACTCTCGTTGGCATCCCCGTTGTTTTACTTCAGTCATGCCAAGTTTGATTGGCTTTTAAGCTGTGTGGCTGAGAGAAAGGTTTTAATGAGGCAGAGATTTTTATACTAAATTGCTCTGCTCTATCTATAACACCTAAATGACAGATAGTTCATCCTAACCTGCTATGTGCATGTCTCTGAGGGAAAACAGGTCAGATTTCAGATTTTTAGATCTTTCTGGTGAACCACCGCAGAGTCCTGTGCTTTAACACGGGGTAAATATAAATAGAATTTAAGAGAAAATGTTCTGGTTTTATGTCCTAGCTGTCAGAAAAATGATGAGTAAATTCACAGCTGCATGTTTTTAGCACAGTTGGTCTTTTGGAGTTAGCTGTCAAAAATGAATCATAGTAATCACTGCAAATACAGGTGCCGTTAGTTTAAGTAATGGTGAAAGTTAATTTTTAAGGTGCAAGTTATTAAAAAGACATTTAAATGTAAAGTCTTTTTCATTTAAAACACGCTTCATGGAGTGACATGTACAAAGACTTAATGCAAAATCAGTTAGAGAATCATCATAGAGCGTAACAAAACCAGTTAAATAAGTCTAAAAACCAAAAATAACAGCTTTTTATAGCATATGGTCTTTTACTGGAAGTCCACTTCTGAGACATAAAGAGATAAAGCAACTGAGAGAGAAAACACAATGAGGAAAAAATTGTGAGATGGAGAATAATGGAAAGCATGTGAGAGAAAACAAGAGAACGAGGGACAAAGAGAGACGTGAGTCTCCAAAAAGTGTCAATGCCAGGCTTTCTTTAGGCATGAGTGAGAAACTATGAGGCCTGGTTGAGTGTGAATGGTTCGAGAGCACACATGCAAACACGCACGCATACTGCAGGCACAAACACACACACATACACACACATGCACACACAGGCACACACACCCACACACACCCTCCCCACTGAGCCAGAGCCTGTGCCAGTGAGACAGGTCTATGGGTCTATTGAGGGGACTGGGAGGGAGCTGTCCCTTTCTGTAGAGCTAATGAAGCCTGCACCCACAGGCATAAAGGAGTGGAGAGAGTTAGCACTGCGCTCCTTCACCCATTCACTCACTTCCTTCCTTTACACAGCTCCTGATGAGGTAATGCTTTCTCTCTTAAAGGGATACCAAAAGTAACGCACCTTTACGTATATGCAGCCTTTACAACAGCAGGGGATGTCAAAAAGAAACCTTTTGCATGCGTGATGCGGCTCAGCAACCTGGATACGATCTTATGACGGGAAAAGAATACAGTTGTCTCCGTCCCAGTTAAAGAGCTCTCTAAATATTCTAGGTCTGTAGTAGCTGGTTTATTTTTTATTTTTCTTATTGTCAACAAATCCTATGAAAAGGCCAAAACCAACGGTGCATTAGTAGGTTTCCGACTCCGCTCTGCTCTTGGACACCTAGCTGCAAACTCATTTGTTCATTCTGAAGATGTAAATCTTAAAAATCAGCCACAAATATATGTGTAGTTTCATTTTTTTTTTAAAAAAAAGAGTAAATTCCTGGAACAGCCGGGCCCTGTAGTTTTTAGAAAACATTACTCAATCAGGGCACTTTTAGGGACTATTTTTAGCTGCGGATTAATAATTATTGGTGTTCTAATAAACATTTATGGCAGCAGGAAGGTTTATGTTGATCAGAATATACCACATGGTCATTGCACTGAAGAACATACCATATCGTGGAATGCTGTGGCTCATACTGCTGTTTTAAATAGTGTTTTTTGACAAAAATGGAGTTTTGTGGCTTACAAGAAACAGGCTTCAAAAATACTTTCAGGATCAATTTTTCTTTGGTCTTCCTCCAGAGGAGGTTTTTAACACAAGTAGTAAGAGTAAGCAAGATTAAAAGCAAACCTAAAACTTTTGGCAAAGCTTTTAAAGTTTGATTCAACGGAAATCACAAGAGCTAAAGCTGTAAATCCTGCATCTGAACGTATGCACTAAACCAGGACAGACTTGACAATTTCCTCCATGATGGAAATGTGGAGTCCTGGTACGAGGCTGCCATCAATCCAGAGAGAAACAAAGACAGGCACCTCACTGAAGAGCCCGAGACCAACATGTCACTCAGAAGAAATGTCACTGAAAGTGGAGATGTGGGGAGAAAAAGACTTCCAGACAACACAATCACACTTACAGCGGGGTAGATCTGACTTTAGGGCTGCCTGTCTATCTGCCTGTCTGTCACTCTGCTGCGGCTACAAGATGATGAAGGAGCTCTTGTTCAAATCTACACCCAGTCTAGTCCTTTCTGAGCAACCAGACTGAGCTAACAATAGACGGCAGTGATTATCAAACAAAATGGCAACTTCATTAGCATCCCGCAAGACCAGACGACAAGCAAAGTGCCCCCACCCCCCACACACACACACACACATGGAGTCTTGAGCCAGACAACCCCTTCACTGGCCTTGACCCATGAACTCTAGGGTCCTCTTTCACCTGCTACAACAGCACTCATGCTAGTAAGGCTGTCTCGCCAGTGGCTGACTGTTCTGCATACACTCTCCCAACATTCCCACGCTCCAACTCAGACCTCCAGCTCGGGAGACGATCAAAATTTAAACACAGCAGTGTTCATACGGCACATTATGCACATCTGCATTGTGTCTGTGTCTGGCTGTCTGATTTTTTTGGGCCTCATGACAGCCTCGTCTTCATGACTTTATTCCTTTCCAGCAGAGGGGAGGCTTCTCTCTGCCTTCGCCCCCTTCAAATTTATCTGTAATAATTCTGGGTTGACTGGCACACAAAGACAATGTGACACAGTCATGACTTTTATTTCTGATAAACTGCTTTAGTTCCTATTTTTTGTGCTTTCCAAATGAATTTTGTTTGGAAAGCTTTGTCTGCTTCATCAGAAAATAATAATGTCATTCTTCCCCTTCCCACCATCCTTTGCTTTGCTGTGTTGTTGATCCTCTCCTCCCCGGCACATCAGGGGTAAACTCATGACTCTCCTCGCCTTTCCTTCCTCTTCCTGCTTCTTTGCCGACCATCATTGGCCGAGAGCAGCCTCGCGTCTCCACATTGGCTGGCGTAACAGACAGAAACAGTGATGTGACTAACACGAGGCTTCAGTACAGCAAGCGTGTTTGAGTGTTATTGTGAGAAATGGGGTAGAGTGTGTTCTTGCTCTCCGACAGATAATGTGACAGTCAGATGTGGAGGGGGTGCAAAAATGCTCGGCCGTCTTTTCGCTCAGATCATGTGAGTGAGACCCTGAGAGGCGTGCAAAAGGCTGTGACTGAATTTTGCCTCGCCGCTCGGCATATGGATGCCCTCGTCGCTCTATGCAAATGGCCGAGACTCAGACACATGTTCACAAATGCAGACAAACGGGGGGGGGGGGGGGGGGGGGGGGGGGGGGGGGGGGGGGGGGGGGGGGGGGGGGGGGGGGGGGGGGGGGGGG
>JAQLOL010000004.1:10754295-10768371 GCA_029783665.1 Naso thynnoides
CTGCAACCCTCTCTCCTCTCTCTCTCTCTCGAACCAGACGCCCCAAACCCCCCCTCCTTACCCCTCCACCTCCTCCTCTCTCCTCTCCTCAGCTCCCACGACAGGCAGACAGACCCTATGATTCGCGTGACCGCCATTTTGCTGCCCACAGTAGACCTAACTGTACAGCACAGCAGCTGCCCTGATGGGCGAATGCAAATACAAACCGGGGCATTGTTACTCAGCCGCTCAGTCAACTCTCATCGCATGAATTAACAACCCACCCCCCGACTCAAAAAATCAAGATCTGTTCAATCAAAATGCGACCACGAAACAACGCACTGCTGAAATGCAGAACGTGAGATATTCATTTATACAACGCTTCGGTCCTCCGACTACATTAACAGCTCCGTGCATTATTATGGCGAGTTATGAGATTTGCATGTTGAATATTTTTCAGCTTGTTTCAAAGTCTCAGACAGATGAGAAGCTTCAGCCGTCCCACTTTTTCAAAACTGCTGCATTGTTGGGAAACAGCACTGATGTGACACCTCAAAGCTACAATCCAGTGCTCTTTTTTTTGTTGTTGTACCACCTTTTTATATGTTTCATGTGCAGCCCTCCTCTGGCAAAATCAGTCACCCCATGATTTGTTCAGTACCATGGTAACCAGACACCAATGTGCATGAAAATGAGACTATTATGGTCTGTCTGTCTGGAGTTTGTTGGGCCTATGGATCCCTTTTTAATTAGAGTCTGTGTGCATGTCTGAGCTTCTGTGTTTGCTTAATGCTTTCATCGGTGCATTATGTATGTCTGTGTGTAAAAAAAACTCTGTGAGTGTGCATGCGTGACAGAGCGCTATCTGATTTTTTTTAAGGCTCAGCTTAATCTTTTGTACAGTGTCGCATTTGCATTCAAGGGCATCATGCGCTTACATGCCATATGGCACAGTATAGGATCAGACTTTTGATCTTACATGCATCAAACACCTATCAGACACATTTCAGGGAGCGAATCCTCGCAGCCCAAGAGAAAAACAAACGGCACCAAACACACTTTAAAAAAATCACTTCAGTCCTGCTTGCCCGCTGCTATACGACGCGTTCTTAGGAGCAATTATCAGCACACGCCAATGACAAGATGGTTGGCGGTTATGCAAATGCAATTAGCCCCGATTTGCATTCGACAACAGTTAACGGATGCACAGATGGCAAACAGACAGAGACGCGCCCGCCATCTTTGGCAGAGGCAAAGACTGGCAGCCATTTTGTCTGAAGCTGTGCCCATCTGGAGGGAAACAACCACACTGCATTACAGTGACGACCGCAGCAGTTTGGGAGCTGCGGGTGCACGCTGCTGCTGCTGCTTACTGGCTTTCAAGGCCAAGCACATACAGGCCATTGAAATGAACAAACAGAGCTGTGTGTGGTGCAAAATGCACAGATACAGAGGAACTCCTTTATAAAGTTCCAAATGTTCAGATTTGAGTGACGTGTGATTATTCAATAACCTTCACGAGGACATTTTAATTAAGCTGCCATCCTTCAAACATTTCAAGGTGTTAAAGAAACATCTGTAACAGCTGGAATCAACAACTCAAAATGATCAGAACCAAACATGATGCCAAGTTATGGTCTCTCTTACACACACACACACACACACACACACACACACACACACACACACACACACACAATTAAAGGCAATGTGAGAGGTAATAAGAGCACATTCAGAGTGGAAAATGTGGAGCACTGAAGAGAGATACTTGCCATTTTACCATCTCCACTTTAAGGTGGGGAAAGTCTGGCTGCTCTGTGATCTTCTGCCCTCTTTGTTGTTCAGTCAAGAAGAAAACAAAAACAAGTCTGTCTTGAATCGAATAACAGACATCATGGGGAGAAAAAAAGTACGATCATACTTCATGTGCAAGTGTTTCTGGTTTTTACAGACACACGTCTACAGCTCACCATAGTAACTGCAAGCTGAGAGTGGAAGAGAAAATAAAGATCGTACTGTCTCTTTGTCAAATGTAAAAACTGGTTGGGGAATAAACAACAGGCGAGTCGAGGATGGAGAGTGAGTCAAAAGCAGAACTCCGAAACAGTTTTTTTAAACAGCCAGAGGCAGAAGGTGGGGGATATGTCAATCTTATGAAGGAAGGAAAAATCAAGAGAAAGGAGGATCCCTCTTGGCGGTCTCTCAATGTTCTGTGTATTGGGTATTATTTGGGGAGAGATCCCCTTTAGCAGAACCACACACAGCCAGCGGAGATTGGGACTGAGGTCCAGTCTGAGGAGCCGAGGCTGCAGCTGAGAGGGCCACGCAGGGCCTGTCCTTTGGAGGTCTGCAGGCCCTGAGGCCACAGACTAACACAGGAAACCCCACTCAGAGCTGTGCCGGCTCTGTGTTTCATATTGATTTCTCCTGCATGCCGGTAGCTCCAGAGGTGCATCTAGCCTTCAGGGACCTTCTCCATCCTTCCCAGCCCACTCACTAGCTTCCCGCCTGGGCTTCACTGGCTCTGCTGGACCCCTGGATGGGAGGTATGGGGCCACAGGAGGAGTGAAGGAAGACGAGTGCCCATGGCAATGATGATGAGCTGCGCCGGGTCTCTGAGTTCAGTCATCTACCAGCCTTTATCCAGCCTTCCAACCACCCACCCTTGTTTCCATCTGAAAAAGGGAAAATAGAGTGTTTTTCAAAATCTCACCTTTGGCATTCAGCATCCCTCTGCTCAATGCAAATGCAAATGTAAACACTAACACTTTGATTAAAAATATGTGGGAAGAAAACGCCAACTTGCTCTTTTGTAACCTGCCCCAAGGCGCTCACTGCTATACAGAAACAAATAAAAATGCTCAGCATACTGTATGAAACAGACACATCCTTTTCTGTTCATATTCTTACATGCTTTTCCAAAAATATAAATCATTCACACTTAAATCATCGTGCATACCCTTCACTGTCAGGAAATATTACCGATGTTCATTATGTTTGTATGTTACATGTCTAACGACCAGCATGAATAAAACAATTAGCATTGCATAGTTTTGATACATAATTTGTGAGTCTTTCCCTGCAAATAAACTAAAAGGATTCTGAATCCTGTTATCATGCTAATACAATATAATCCTTTATGTGTCTCTTTGTTCTTTTCTACAAGAAAAAACGAATGGCAGGGGCCTCCCTCAGCGACCATGCACCCACTGGCCCGCATTTCTGTCCGTGAAAACCAGCAGCAGAGACATTTTCAGCTCAGTGTGGTGTGCTGGAAAATTAATAAGACACAAAAAGTAGCGGGTCAAAGCGACCAGTTTTGGTGCTGATTTGAGTTTGCTGTTATATGCGTGTTTTCATCATATAATGAGGAGGAGGGGGGGCACCAGGAGTCACCCCTGGCTTGGCCAGTGCAGGGGAGTGACATGGGGTGAGATTGGGTGAGCCGGAGGAAGATTCAGACACAATGCCCCCATTGAGAGGGTTCAGACATGGGTGTTAACTCGCCATTCCTTCACACACAATAGGGCCCCCCACTAAAGCTGGCGTAGGGGACAATGTTGGTTCAGGGCAGCCCTCCACCCGGGGAGAAAGAAAAGAGCTGCATTATCAAGACGGGAGGAGAGGGAAGGACGGATGGGGGGCAGGAGGAGAGAGATGGACGGGAGATAGAGGGATATGTTTGTGTATGAGGAGGCAGAGAGAGAAGGAGGGAGGAAGGGGGGGGGGCCTGTGACCCGTGGCTTTGGACTTGAGGAGCAAAACAGAGAGACATCGACAAACTCATCAGCAGCAGCCAGCCTGCTGCCTTAAACATTCAACATTTTAAAGAATGTTTAGTACAGACGTCTCATCATCAGCACGGATGAGCACATACGGTTCATACAGCACACATTTCCTCAGCTTCCTGTTTTATATTTGTTCTTGTTTTGTTTTTTCCACAGGCAAATTTAATATTTGACCCAGAAACAACAGTTCAAAATGAGCAATTTTCACATAGTGGCATATTTACAGTGATAAGTTAAACAAATAAAAAAATAAAAATACTGATGGTTGATCAAGATATCTCAATAGCCACATAAATCAACTTTAAGGCATTAATAAATATTAAGATCATGTTACAATATGGAAAATTTTTAATATAATTTATACTGTGTAGCATTTCATTTACACTTTTGCAGTTATATTGTTTGCAGTTATATTGTAGAAAACTTAATGAGAGACCTAAGTCCACTCCTGCTTCTGATTGGTTAATGTTTATTTATTTTTATGTACTTTTTTTCTAGGCACATTTGTATTGCTGCTATTTTGGCAAAGACTCCCTTAAAAAAAAGAGTCCTTGCAGTTTAAACTTTTAAATAAAGGTTTGGCAATAATAAAACAATAATATCGTGGAACAAATCATCTGCGCTTGTAAGTTTATTTAGATGGAGAGCAAAGCAGCTAAACCGTTTAGTAAAGGACTGAAATGAAGAACCCCTACAGAGTTTTATTGAAGCACATTTGCAAATTTCCCTGGTGCGAGATCAATAAACTCTATTTTATCTTATTTAATACAGCTTATACAGTTTGTGCTTGGACTCTGTAGCTTAAATGAGCATTTTAAAGAGATAGAAAGAGCCACAAATCAGGCCGCTAATTAATATTAAATAGTTTCAAACAACCCTCATGAGGAAGAATTTCAGAGCTGGTCTGAAATATCAATGTGATATCAGTGAACTGTCGTTACATACTGACTCATCTGACTGTCACCAGTTAGGGAGATGTTTATTTTAAAAAACACACATTACTGAGTGCCAGGTTTGTTTCACATACAATATGACTCAATCAATAACTTGTTTGCAAGTCGTACTTCTCTCTCTTTCCGCCAGTTTCATTTTTACTAACCGAAAAAAGCAAAAAAATAAAACATATGCTTGTTGCATGTTGTGCTGACTGCAATAAGCATGTAGGAATGAACTGGGTTGATATAAATAGCATTAGTTTGTAAAATCTGCAGCATTTTCTTACCATTGCTGCTGTACAATCATGAACAACTTTTCCTCTTACTGTTAGACACAAAGTACCAGTAAACGTGTCTACTATGTAGGTTTGAATACAGAGTCGGTTGTGACTTTGATATGCACGACGTGCATGAGGCGACAGATTGGAGAGTTTATCTTCAAATTTTAACGGCGCCATATTTGCAGTAGCGAGCAGGAATCACATCCTCCAATGACTTCAGCGTTTTTTAAACATCTTTTGCTTTCCTCCAAAGACCGTCTAACAAGCTTTTGCTTGTTCACAGTTGCTTGTTAGACTCACAGGGGTTGTAAAAGAACACTGTTTTGGGAGTCAGTTTGGGAGTGAAACTGACAGAGTTAACAAGCCTTTAGTAATGTAAGCGTAAAAGCTTTTATTCTACCTTCCTTTTCCAGGCAGGTAAAATGTTCTCCGGCTGAACAAACAGGGAGTTCTGCTTAAAATGTATAAAGGAAGCTATCAGTTTGGCTGTGTTTGAGGCCATGAGGCGGTATAGATGGTGAGGAGGGGCTGGAAAATGTTTATGGAGATCTTGTGTCTCTCTGGGAGTCTAATAGAATCCTGTGGCTTGAGTGAGAGCTCATTGTGCTGGTGTAAAGGATTACACTGGTAAACTGGTAAAACAGGGGAAAGAGCCCAAACTCTCTGTACCTCCTATGGAGAAGCAACGAACCATCCGACAATGAGAGGGGAGAGCATACTGCAAGCTGACTCATTTCGTCAACGGAAAAGAGACGAAGAGACAGTGGGAGGAGGAAGATAGGGGAAATAGATTAGGGAGTTCATATACATGCATGTGCACGGGTGAAAACGAGGGGAAAAAAATCGCCTTGAAATGGAGTGAAGTATGGAGAAAGAAGGGGAGCAGAAGGGGGATGCATGGGCGACAGCTTCAGCGGTAGAGGGTAATATGGGCAAATGATGTCTGTCTTGCTTGTCTGTCTGCATCCTGAGTGACAGTTTACAATCTCTGAGGCAGCAGGCAGGCCCAGCAGGTTGGCTCTTTGGCTCCATACAATCCTTCATTCCCCATCTATTTTTTCCTCAGTCTCTCTCTGTCCCTCTGCCCTGCACATCTGGCTCTCATCTGCTCCCAGCCATTGCTAGTCACCCTGTTTCTTTCACCAGCATCCCCTCTTTGCATTTTGTCTATTTTAGCTTTTGGCTTGTCTATGGATTGCCTTTATGTATGACATGTGAGTCCTCATTTTTTAGACCGTTAAAGAAAATTAAGAGTCTATGAAAAAATTTCAAGTACAATAATGATTTCTCGCAGGCCATTACATGCTCTTTTTTACCTTCTACCACAAATGATGAACAAAATCCGTCTCTCTCTGCACCCGGGCCTCTATTCTTAAGAAAAACTGCTGAGTATTTGAAAGTATCTGCAAGCTACAATCACCTTCTTTCGTCTAAAATCAGCAAATGAATTTTTAAGCGTATATTTCCTAACAAAACAATATTTTCTTTCTCCTCTCTCTCTTCTACTTTGACATGTGTTGGAAACTAATACACAGAGAATTTTGTGGAGTCACTGCAATTTTCTGAAGCAAGAAAAAAATTCCCTCCAAACATCTGATGAGCACGATGACCCCGCACATTTCCCACAGTTTGCACGGACAACTCGCACGTAAAGCGTTATTCTCCTCTCATGAGCTGTTCAAATGGAAACCACACTGAGCATAATGCATCATCTGCATTCTACAACCTGCCGCGCTGAAAGACTCCTCTCTCCTCCTCGCTCTCCTCATCTCTGTTCCTTCAAAGGCTGCCGCGGGTGTATTCAAACAGCAGGATACACACTCAGCTAACAAACCTCATTACGGGCCCATACACACTTTCTCAATGCTAACACTGGCTGTCACACATCCCCTCTTAATGCACACACTGGTGGCCACACTGACCACGACAAAGCATCTTTACAGAGCTAATTAGAAGGGTCCCCCTCTCTATTTGAAACTCATCTGAATAGGAGGGAAGATGATAATGAGGAGGGGAGAAAGAGACAGAGAAGGAGGGACAGGCAGGAGAAAGGAGAGAGAAGGAGTCGGCGCAGAAGAGAGGATGCTAGCTAATATACTCAAAGAGATAGCAGGCGTGTCTTTCATAGTGTGGAATTAAAGCAAGGAGCTTGAGCGGGCAGGGGGAACCGAATTAGTGTGACACCGCTCTGTGTACTGTAGGTCTGATGCAAGCTACGACGGGGAGTGGGGAGGGAACTGGGTGCTGCACCGATTTGATTGGTGTGCCAGTATCGAGAGGGAGAGATAGAGGGAAGGAATGGGTGTGACACCAGCGTCATGGGGAAGCCAGCAAAAGAGCAGCTGCTGACATGGACGGCGCCTCAGAAAGCTGCATGAGAAACGCTGCTCTAAAACACGAGCGAGCGATTATAGAGAATACAAAAGGTGGGAACAATGAAATACAGTTGGACACCAGGCTGGAAGCAAATAAACAAAGTAAACATGACTCTCTTTGTCTCTCTTCACCTTTTCTTTTCATGCAAGTTATTGTTGCTAAACACTGATAGGGGAGATGGCGATCAGACTAAAATATCGCCGTTTGCTTTTCAGCACCTTGCACTCTGTATTTAGAGAAGGTCACAGGGAGAATTCAGCTGCGAAACATTCCTCCATAGTTGCCATATCTTCCTCCAACCCTCCTCCATTTCATGTTTAAATTTTTCTTTTGTGTGTCCCTGAAGCAAGCTGTGTGTGACCGTCTGTGTGTGTGTGTGTGTGTGTGTGTGCACACAGACAATGCCAAGCTGACAGTTAGGCTCTCGGCTCAAGCACAAGGCCAAGTTTGTCTCCACAGACTGACTGAATGGACACATCAACAATTGCAGAAGTACAACATTGCACCATTTCTCCAGTAATCCAACAAAATTCTTGTCTCGCAGAATAAAAATTAAAACCATTAGCATGGCTCAAAATTACCAAATTACAATTTTAAAAGGGGTCATTTTTAAATGTCAGAGAACGTAATTAACAATGTAAACTATTAGAAATGAAAAAAGAAAACCAAAAAAAAAAAAAATTATAATTCAGGCTCTTTTCAATCCTTAACCAAATTTTAGGTTCAAGTTGAAGTTATGACCTAATTGTTGTCTCATCAAGCCCGCAGTGGCCCCTGATGAGAGTGCAAAGCATTCTGGGATAATAGCAGGTGTCCCCGTGTCACAGAGCTTCCCAGACAGCTTGTTAATTTGCACAACTTTTACACACACATCTCTCCCTCTATCTGTGCGTGCATGCATGTGTATGTATGTGTGTATATATTAGCGATGGGACTTGACCCTAGCGAGCCGTGGCAGTGTTTCGCATCTTGCTGGGCGTGGGAAAAAGACGGGACCCCTTTTCACAGCTGCCTTGGCCGAGGCCTGGGCTGCTAGGGGCCCCCTGTACCCCCTCTCTGCACACCCCCTGTTCCCCCTTGTTCGACCTCCCCCCCCCCTCAAATCTCATTCAGGCTCCGGCCTACTTGCTTTCAAAAGCAGGACCCCTTCCCAGCCCTTCATAAATACATCTCATTATTCAAGCCCTAGTTTGCATAGGGATTCCAAAGAGATCTCCACTCTGCTCATGAGGCCTGAAGCCCCTCAGCCTTTTGGACCGCACAAGTGCAAATTTCGACTTAGTAATCTCCCTGTGTTAATATTTGTTTTAAAGCGATGTGTGCACGCTCGCAAAACTATTTCCCCAATATTGCATTGGTCTTAAAAATTTCTATCTTGATGCAGCCCCCTCTTGGAACTTCTCGTAATATTTCTAGAAATATGGCAGAAAATCTGAAGAAACAAAAAGGAGTGAAAAGAGAGTTTAGCATGACTATTAGCAAGTGCTTTGCTAGTCTGTATTCCATCTGCCACCGGCTATTGTACAGTGCCTCACTCACACACAGACACACACACACACACACACACACACACACTCTTCAACCCCAACAACACCCCCCGCCCCACCCCTATTCGCTGCAATGCATTACTGCAGAGATTTATCTCCTATCAGCCTGTATAATACTGAGGTTATAATTTACATCCACTTTAGAAAACAGCAGCACAGGCCGGTCCTTGCATATGCTAATGTAAAGCTTGGGAAAATCTGGGCAACTCAAAGAACTCCATAGGAAATTTGAATAACTAAGCTTTATATTGAGCTTCAAGGTTGTGGAACCATGAAGATTTGACCTTGCTAACAATGTGTACTTATTGTTTAATTCCCAATGCTGAACTGTTTAAAGGAGGAATTGGAGGGAACATACTGACTACCTTAAAGCCAGGAATGTTTCTCTTTCAATCTTGCTGAAAAAACTGAAATAACATCTTCTGAGCATTCATTTCTTTGGAGCCTTAACGTTGGGAATTTTAATTTCAGTGTCAGGTGAAACCAAAAACACCTCATCTTACCGTTCATCTTGTAAAAGGCTTTTTTTTTTTTTTTTTTTTAGCAATTTACAGTATTTCTAGCCGTTTTTATTTAACGCTGCATTTGCTACATTACGCATTTGATGTCACATTACGCAAATCGACACTTTCTCCACAATAATCTGAAGACCTTGGACAAGGGGAGCGTGGCTCGTCATGGCATTAGGGCCGAAAAGGACAGAGCCACCCAAACACTCTTTCCACATGAGCAGGTCCAAACCTTGCCTGCGCTCTCCTAACGGGATAAAGAACCGCAGCAAAGATTACACGGCCACCTCCCCTGCACCTACCACACACTCTACCTGACAAATAGGATCATAGTGTTTAAAGGGATAAAACGCTGAATGTATGAGAATGAAAGAGAGGTGTGTGTGCCTGCCTGCATTTGAGTGTGTGTGTATGGAGGGTGGGGGGTGATGTACAATGTAAAAAATGTTAATACTTCAAAGCAATGATGGAATTCAACATGACGGTTTTCACTACACTCGCTCAAATCACACCGTTTACACTCTGTTGCTGTAGGCTACAGTCTTTTGCAGCCCCACACTGTACATTCTGATATATACATGAATGATATAAAACTGACATTTACACTGTGCGCAAATAAAACTGGCAGTAAATGTCTCTCTTAATGCCCCTCTTCGTTTGAATATGACAGGGAGGATTCACAGCGCTGCACAGTTTAAAAATCATTCTGATGCAAAATACAGAATCATCAATATTTTAAAAGTCAGGCTTTGTCTTATACACACACACACACACACACACACACACACACACACACACACACAACCAAGTCCATCCTCTAAAAAATATGGACGATTAACCAGCATAAATCCACCACTGTTCACTCAAACTCTACAGAAACAAAACTATCTGCGAACCTCCAGAAACTCTAACTTTGACCTGAACCCGTCTGGACTTCTTGTTGCACCCAAAATACAAAACACAGACTCAGCAACCTGCTTATGCTTTTTGCAAAATCATGAGTTGTTGCTCATACAACAGGTGACCCACTTCTCTACATGCATGTGTTCTTAAAATATTTACCCGCAGGCTGACTGCTGCTCCTCGTCCAGTCTGGTGGCAGTTTGTCTTCACAGAGAGTTGATGCAAACTTTAGGGTCCACCTTCTAGCCATTTTTCCCTTTTGAGACAAAAGAAAAGGGAATCAGTGCATGTGAAATTGCCGCTGGAGCTCTTGTTTTTAATAAAACCGCATATTTCTGGAATGATAAGTGGCTTGTATGGCAGAGGAGGAAATATGAGGGGGGATAAATGCCGCTTTGTTGACCTTGCAGCTAACAGCACTCCACCAAACTTCTGCTTCTCATTATTTTGCCTCTTTGCAAGGTTAAATTTATTTTCTGTTGTATAAATAATAAGTGGCGTTTGATAGAAGTGTTTGTGAAAAGCCAAAATGTGAAATGGGATGTAGAAAAGACACAATAAATGGGAATGTACTGTACAAAGCAATAGTAAGACGCATTATTCATCTGGGCAACATCCCAGTTGCTAAGCTGCTGTGATACAGGATTAAACAGGAAACATGTTGTGTACAAAATAAATTCTGAAAAATCATCACTATGACAGTGGAATCAAACAGAAAGATAGAAATTACATAACCACAAAATAGTGTAATCCCTGATTTTCTTTGTATCGCTCTAAAATGGAGGACAGGGAGGTCAAATTTGGCTTAAACTGTGCACCGGCTGTCACATGCAAACGTCAACAACACACACACAGTCACACGAACCATCCAAGCTCTGTTGTTTAACGGCGCACATCAAATATTGTCAGTCATGGTCTAAATAGAGCATGCTGGGACTTCAGGGATACTCAGTCATCTCTAAGGCTTGCTGATTCTGCTCTAAGAATAGATCAAACTCAGAGCCGACGTCCAATTTTGTTCTTATCTAGCAGGCAAACAGGAAAATAACCCACCCAGCGAAACACAAATTTTAACACATCTGCCATGTCTAACTCGGATTCGGCTCCGTGATGAAAGCATGTTCGAAATAGGCCTGTGCATGGCCCGGTCTCTTTTTTGCTCTAAGTGACTGATGCAATGTGATTTTGATGTGCTGTGCCGCTGCAGGTTCTGGTTGGGTAGCAAGGAGCCAAACAACCCACACCGGCTGACACTGACATGATGGAAAAACACTGTTATCAGGCATGTTAGCACACGGTAGTCCAGCCCTGCACTCTCTGCCCATTCCCTACCTAGGGCTTCATCTTGCACCAAGTGTTGCACATGTGCATCCAATTATACATCACACTCCTAATGTCAAGTTAATTACAGCCAGGGGACATCACTTAGCCTGTACCACTCACAGAGGAAATACACTCAGTATTCGAGGAGTCAGGGAGTCTGCACTTGCATGGATGCAGCTCATGCAAATTTATACAGAGTCATTATCGGCTCACATGAAGGCTATTGAAACTTCCAGGCCTGCGGAAATCACCATAACCAACATGTGAGATGTTAGAAAGCCATCTGATGCTGCTGCTGCTGCTGCCAACACCGTCACGTGAGTCCTGGATCGACCAATCACATGCAACCTTTAACTATTTCTGTCTAACCCCTCCAGATATTAATGTTATAACACCCACACAGTTATGATAACTACACGGCAGCGCGCACGGAGGGTTTTTAGTGTTTTTTCCACGTGCAACAACCCCTTGTGTGCTAAAGTTGAGCGGTTTATTGGTCGTTACAGGCCCCAGCATCACCGCGATGCCCAAAAACACGAACCCCAAAAAGCAGCAACATTCACGCTCTCACAGACACGCAGGTGGCTCCTCTGAACTTGGCAACACCTATTCAAGAAGAGGTGAACTACCAACACTAGAATCACGCTGCTGTCGCTCCCTCCCTCCCACCACTCCTCCTCATCGGCCACCGCGGCGTGCAGCCTCCCTCAGCATCCGTCCCTCCTTGCTTCCTCCTCCTGCTGCTGCTGCTGCTGCTGCCCGGCATCGTCACCTCCTTCTCCTCCTCCTCCTCCTCCATGCCGAGCGAGAGAGGAGACCCCCGGCTCCGAAGTGCTCGGCGTCAGTTCGTACTTTCGGTTCTCTAGCTTTATGAAATTAAAACTCATACAGCTAGATAACCAAAGACACAAACTAACCCGTCGTCTCTTAAAGGGGCCGCCTCTCCGGTTACAAACAGAGAGAAAAGAGAGAGCACGGGAGAGAGAGAGAGAGAGAGAGAGAGAGAGAGAGAGAGAGAGAGAGAGAGCCAGCCTGTAGTCCACATAAATGGAAGTGGCTGCTAGGATTTGAAGACATATGAACATACAGATAATTTCCCACAATCTTAATTGATTTATGACATATTTGCAAATTTCATCTTGATTTCGCAAAGTAAATATTAAATAAATGCAGCAATGTGTGTAGCAAATACCTCCAGAAAAAGGCCAAACCTTTTGAGCCATAATCGCATAAATTAAATTTCAGCACATTTGCCTCCCAGTTCATGGTTAACAGCTGGTGGAGGCATTCTGCTTTGGTTTTATTCATGGTTTCTAAATGAAAGAACACTTATAGTTGCAAGTAAAACTCTCCTGACAAGTCTACTCTCTGTTAAGTGCGCACCAATATGGCATGCTGAATGAGCCTATTTGAGAATTTTAAGGTATTATACTTAAGTTACTTAACTTGGAGTGCATTTATAGACTATTTTGCCTTAAATAACAAAGTTGTTATGTTTTGTGTCTCCATGAAATAGCATTTTTTTCCAAGTAGGACAATGGTACAGCATTTCTTTTTTTCCATTTAGCTCTTTTTCCAATTACTGTAGAACAGTAGAGTGCAGTACCTGACCAGCAGAAAGCAAGCCACCATTCTCTCTCTAGTCCTGCTCAGGCCAAGCAACCCTGAGACTGCTTCAGTGAGCCCACGGGAGGTGAAGGAGCAGAGGGCTTTTCGGAGGCTGGAAACATGCCCATTAGGCCCACTCCCTCTTACCCAACTCAGCGAGCTGGGCCAGAGCCAGCGCTGCAACATCCAGCCAAAACTACTAATTGCAATTATCTAAGGAAGTGCTTTTCCTTTGAGTTTTTGGTTTTTTATTTCTGAGGAAATGAGGAAAAAACCAAGACAGAAGGTTTGAGACTACACCACGCATGCCTAATGCTGATACAGTCAAGGATGCAGGAACATAATATGCAATTTAAAAGGTGCTTGTGTGCCTTTTCCTGCATGTGCGGGAGAAGGAGCAAGAGAAAGAGAGATCCCTGCTGAATGCCCATTCCTCATTTTAGCCTCGAACAAAGAACTATTGATTTTGTCATTTTGCGCTGCTCTGGATAATCACTTCAATTCTAATTTGATGAAGGTTTCCACTGCAGTTGGAAAGACAGGCAGCCTCATGTTTGCTATCTAAATCACCTGAATGGAGCTGAGTAACTGATAACAGATCTGACAGAATCATCTCCCCAAATTTTTAGGTAATTACTGAGAAACTCACATGTATTACCAGGAAGGACTGATTATAGTAATACATAAAATGACAACTTAACAGCTCCTCTTTTTTGCTATGAAGCACACGTCTGTGTACAATGTACATCATTTCTGTGAATATTCTCATTCATCCAGGTCATTGTTCTCTCTGGGCAAATTGAATCGTAGGCAACTGGACTTGTATT
>JAQLOL010000004.1:10774706-10824116 GCA_029783665.1 Naso thynnoides
GTACATTATTATCATTATTATTATTATTATTATTATTATTATTATTATTATTATTATTATTATTATCAGATCACAAGTATACAATAGACTGATAAAAAGATTTAGCCTATAACTTATTTAATTCACATTGCTACAAAATCATGTTTCTAGTCTTTCTTTTTATTAATTACACAAAACAGTCTGCACGTCTAAAATTAATTTTTTCATTAAAAAACGAATTCATTTGTATTTTCTTTTCTTAGGCTGTGAGGTTGAAACACAGTTACTTTAGTTTTATCATATTCTTTCTATCTAAATTTTTTAAAAAGTGCAATTTTCCACTATTACACCATTTTGGGGTACATTTTTAAACACACTACCAATACAACTACTGAACCTCCGTTCTGATCATGCAGCTGACAACAGCTTAAAGTTGTTAAATACTGTCTGTTTGAATTACCAGTTTTTACATTTTCATTTACTTTTGATGTCTGAAAATAAAAATTTTGCAATTATTCTTACATGCTACACGTGTTTTGCAGATATCTCTTTAAGATTTGCATGTTCTGATTTATTTTGCTTTTAAGCCTTTTTTATTTTCCCCCACTTAATTCCTGCAGAATCAGACAAGTTCTGGATCATTCATTGGATAATAAAAGCAGAAAATAACGGCAGAAAGGATTAAAAAGTGTCTGACAGCCTGTGGCATAAATACATTATTACACTTGTTCATTTAGACACATTTTAAACTCACTGAAAATGTTTTCTGTTTGTATCAGAATGATTTCTTTTAATTACTGTAACTTTGTCACTCACAACAAAAACAAAGCTGAAAGGATGAACAGATACTTTATTTTCAACTTTTAAATATATGAGATATATATTTTTTTAATCACTAAAAAGAAAGATCTTAAATGAGACTTTTTAATCAAGCAGATATCGAGTACTGTATATACTTTTTCATTCATAGCCAACTTTGTGAATTGTGTACTTTTTACAGCTCGTCTCTGTTTGAATGAAATCTAACTAAAAGGTAACTGACAACAGTTTGTGAAATAAAAAGCCTTTCTAAACGTTTCTCTTCTTTATGAGCCGTGACTTCTTTTCTAACTGTGAACAGCATCACAGTGTTAATGCTTCATACTGGAGCTCACAGGCCTCGTTTTAGACTGAATCCATTCTGTAAGACACAGCATCAGGTTCAGCTCTGGTATCTATGAGAAGATTTTAGTTAGCCTGAGTCTTCTAAAATATACATATGTTATTTTGAACACCATTAAGAGACTATGTGATTTCTATTCTGATATTAGTCTTCGCATTTGCCTATTAAACTGATATTTGTAAAGAGTGGGTTGCTGAATAGCCTTCTGCAATGAATACAGTTGTTTCACAACAATGTCAGTAAGATTGTGCTGTTGTTTTTTAAATGACAAAGACAGCAAATAAATAAATAGGAATATTTAGAATGGGGCCTACATTCATTATATTTTTAATACAGCCTGTCTACAATAGTATGAGTCTAAAAGATAGAATTCCTTTAGAATCATATTTTATTATTGCAAACTCTCATATACAGTGTCAATTTTTGGCTAAGTCAATGAGGATTTTTTTATTTCTTATTTTTTGGAATAGAGGTTTTATTTTGACCCTTTTTGTTACATTAACAGTGTAAATTCACCTTCCCACAAAGAGACAAATTAGAAAAAGTGACAAAACAAACATAAACACGGACAAAACCTTTAGAGAATAAGTGAAAGTCTTTTCTACTGTCACTGGGTGTCATTTTTAGTCAAACATGAAAAAGTCCTTAAAAAAAGAAAATAATGCCATTTTCAAATGACGAAAAAAAATATATATATATGGCAAAACTTAAAAATCTGCAGCCAGTGGTGAAAATCGCCTTCTCTCACACGGATTGCACCTTAAAACTTTTAAACTCAATAAGATAAACATGAACTTCCTCCTACCAGCAAACGTGGCGTTTAAAACTACACAGTAAAACGGACATTTTGTAGATTTTTTTGAACAGTATCAAAGAGGACCGACTGGCCGTTTTTCAAACTTTTCTAAATAAATTTACTGAACAGAAAAAAAACTTCTTACCACAGCAGGCTCGTGCAGAGACCTGTTAATTCCTCCTCTGCCTGGCGTGAAAGAGGGAGAGCGAGCCCGAGCCCTCGTGCCTTAATGTGAAGCAGGCTGGGTTTTATGATAATCAGAGCTGACACCGACCTGTGCGCCATGAATGGAGGAGGGCACCCTCGAGCCTGCGTTCCCACGAGCCGCATTCCTGCGGTCAAGTTCAAGCTCAAAGCGCGAGCCACCATTACTATGCGAGGCGTGCCGCGTGGCTAATTCCAAAAAGGCGCGAACTCGCCGCCCTGGGAGAGTTCGTCACCTCATATTCAAATGCAGAGAGGCAGAGAGACAGATAGGCCCACTGTGCGGCTGTCATCAACACTGTGACACAAACAGCACAACCAAAAGAGGCTGTGAAAAGGTAAATAAGCAGGGCAAATAAATACAAAGCACGTTCAGTTTAATTTTTTAAAATTGTTTCTGCAAACAAAAATGCTCAGAGTTGATTAAACAGTTCATTGAATGTCTTTTTGTGTCTCTAGGCCTACGTGAAGATTAATTAGCTAACTTGGCTTTTTTCTTTTTCTTTTATGAGAACCCCTCTGTAATTTACTTTGACTTTTTTTTTTAGATTTGAGATTGGACTGGCTAAAGTGAACCCAAACATCGACAACACAGACGAATATAGACATACAGTACAGCCTACATATGGACATGCTCACATCATATGCTTAACTACTAGGCCTGTGACGCCATGTCTCCTCTTAATGTATTTTTCCTTCTGTAGGTGGTGAATCATTGCAGCCAACAGTGAGTGTGCACAAATTTAGGTCTACTGGCGTCAAAAAATAATAATTAATAATAATTTTATAGAAGACATGATGAAAAAGTCAAGATTTTAGTCTATATTAATGACACAATGATAGGTATAAATTATTCAGTTATGTTTTTTTTTTCCCTGAAGGAACAAATTCCTAAAAAATCATTTAAGAACTGGGGGAACAAGGCAGATCTTTTATGGGAAGTTAACTCTGCACTACTGTGGAGGATCTTTACAAATGATGCTAATTTCAAAACAACACTTCATGTTCAGCAATGTGTGTGTGTGTGTGTGTGTGTGTGTGTGTGTGTGCGTGCATGAGGTCTTTATCGATCAGGAATATCAAGGTGCATTCTGCTTCAACTTAAGTGGCAAGAAATAAAATAATATTTGCCCCCAAAAAGTGTGCAGCATTTTAAGTGGTTATATTTGTAGAATGGTTCTGTGAGCTCATGTGTTGGTTTTAGCCGTTTTATATGGCCTGTTCTGTTCTGTGTGTTTATTTCTTTTATGTTCAGGTTTGTGTTCTAGATTGTGAGCGAAATTTTTCTTTGTGAACAGAAAAGTTAGTTTAAAGTTAAGGAGTATTGATTATAAAGACAGGAACACAGTCTGAGGACTTTTTGAGCTGAGGAAGAAGAAAGGAAATGAAAAGTTCATAGTACATGTTAATTAAAAGAGTGATGTAATGTTATTCAGTTTTCTAAAACATAAATTTTACACTTACAATTAAGGCGTTATCCACTCAGGAAATGAACGCGTGGCTCGTTCTTTCAAGCCTTTGTAAGGATGCATATTTTCACAGAATAGACTGTGACATTGCTCACATATTATCATACTAGATTATCTGAAATAACTAGCACTACCATGCGTTAAAGTCAATTTGCACAAGCAAAACAGTAAACCTATATAAAAGCCGTTTCACTGATCTTCAAAAAGATATGTCTCACTGTCACAAAAAAAAAGTGAACACACTGAACATTGTGTGTTTTTTTGTTCGAGGTCAAACTGCTCACCAAGCTTTGCATTTCTTCCACTTCGTACATAAATCAAAACTTTATATTTTGCATCATTGAAATAAAAGCTGTGTGTTTGTTCTCCAGATGAGTAAGCCGGGACGTGGCGTCCGTACACACATGAGCAGGAGCTCAGTGTGAATGTGACGTCAGAGGCAGAAGATTCCCACATGAATGGCATATTAGTGTAATGTGTCTAGCCAGAGTATAATTGGCCAGCTCAGTCCCAGACAGCCCTGTCCCACCTCCCCATATTCCTGCATTTGAGGTCCCATAAAACAGTGTCTGGCTCGCTGATCCCATGACCCCTGAGGGAATAAATCCCTCGCTCAAGATCTGGATGGTGAAGATCTGTCTGTGATCATGAAGTAAAGAGTTTAACATGTGAGGAAGTTATTCCACCACTGACCTTATATCTCCTTTGTTTAAAATAATTTCTATGTAAGTACTTTAAAAGTGCTGTCCTTTAATGTTCTTTTTTTAATCTGCTGTCACAACATTGTGTAGATTTTAAAAAGCAACACTAGCAGTTTAAACCTGTGCAAATGTGTTCATCAGCATCCTGCAGCCAATGAAGAAACCAAATGAAACAACTGACTGAACCAGCATCCACACGTAGCTTTGATTTTGTTCCACATTTACAAGCTCGTATAACTTTTCACTAGCTGGCTTTTAACAGACCTCCCCGGTTTGGCTTTAAATCCAGAACAAGCCCATAAAGGCATTTCACTTACAACCCTCAGAGGTCCTGCAAAAGGAAATAGATTCATCAGCCTGGAGGGAAACGTCTTATTATGTAATGACGACAAGGAGGGCTGGCCAGGTCAGAGGTGAGATGAACCCCTGACCCTCCGAAGCCGCGGAGTGTGCCGGTGACCACGAGGCTGTTGATGAAGTCGTGGACTCGTGGACAGTGCATTTGGTGACCTTTGGTGTCATTTGCCGGACAGCAGACGGATGTGTCCTTAACCCGATCAGCACTGATCAGTTGACCTGTAGAGGGAGGGAGGTTGTTTGATGTTGTCTCAATGGATCATTGAGTCTGATCAAAAGTGGCTCATGAAGCAAGAACAGATTTTTTATTTACTGTAATCACTTTTGTCAGAAGAAAAACAAAACCTCAAAACATAACACTTTCCTGAATTTATTAGCAGTTTACGCCCTCTTAAATTATTTTTGATTTGTGGTTATGTGAAGACATTTTTGACGATTTATCAATGAATATTTTGATAACTATGACTCCTCCCATGTGTGCACATTTGATTAATTATTCAAAACACAGTTGTTTTCTTATAAACAAGCTTTACTGCACGTTATAGAGCATTTATTTACTTTGCATTTGTAAAGGAAGTTTGATAAATGTGTTTAAAACTCTCAATGCAGGCAGTATTTTGACTTTCTTTTTTTCCAGCTTTCAGCTGCATCCCATGGCCTTCATAAATTAATGGAGTTTGTTCAGTCGTCTTGAAGCTGAAGAAGTACTTATACATGAACACAGGGATCAATTTTACGTAAATACAGCAGTGTTTCATTGTCAATCACTCTATGTCTTTAAACAAAAGTTACTGGTGCTTATAGGAGTTGTGAGCTGTTAGCAAATACAACTATAAATATTTTTAAAATACCCTTAGTAACTTGTAACAACGTTGTAGTGTGTTATTAAAAGTTAATAAACTGCTTATGAAGGCTGTCTTAACTTGAAGTAGTCAGAAGTTTTTAGTTGTTGTTGTGGTTTATAATGAATCTTGGTTAACATGCCAGTGAAGCGATTCATGTCCAAAAGTCTGACGTGTGTCTTCGAGGTCTGGTTGTCTTAGTGCTCATGGACTTTTCATGGTCCCTCCATATCTTTAGGTTAAACGTATGTGAGGATGGTGAGACACGATCTCTTCTTCAGCCAACCGTGTAAGCCAGATGCTCAGCCAGCCAGAGTCATGACGGCACGTCAGCAAGAGCAGACTTAACACAAAACATCAAGGCAGCTTTATAAATAATTTTCACATACGTATTAATGAACAACAAAATGTTTTAGTTTTTTTTACTTCGTTTGCAGCAGTTTTGTTTCAGCTTGACTTAAATATGGACCCCTTTTTTTATTTTTTCAATGTTTTTTCCTGATTGAGAAAAAAACAACCAAAAAAACAACAACAAAAAAACTTTTTTTTTTCTGCGTGATACTTAGTCTTAAGCAGGACTGGGCAGCCAGTGGTGGGCAGTCACTACCCACCCCCAAAGTCATCACACACACACACACACACCCAAACACACCGCAGGGCAGTCATTTTTCACCCAGCCCTATGGGCCTCTGACAGGTCTGGGAGAGGGTCTGCCTCCATGTAAGGCAGACTGGCAGGACTGACACCTCCATATAGCAACGTTAATTATGGGCATCTGCTCGGACGCCCCAGTCTGGGGGCCTTCCAGGGTCCTTGGCTGTTGCCATAGGGACGGTGGAGAACCGTTGGTGGTTTGGGGGCAGACAGAGACCCTGTTATTCTCCTGAGGGGTGGCCAGACATGACCCCCCACGACTCGCCCCTTTTGATTTGGGTGGGAAACAGCGAGCAGCCAGCCTGCAGAAAGACAGATCATTTCAGGTTCATTTTGTGGACTGTGGGTGCAGATCCAGTGAGACTGACAAAAATGGCAAATTTGGATTTCAGTGCATAACTAAAGGCCTCCCGTATCACTGTATGAGGACTCATCCCCGTTTAACAAACTCCAAATGTCTATGTTGTAAAATATTTTTAAAAATAAGATTTTTTTGGTTGTTATTAACACAAATTCTATTATCTTTACATAAGTTAAGAAATGCAAAAAAGGGAAAAAAAGAAGTAAATACTAACCCTCATATTTACACACACACTGAGGACACACACACAAGCTGAGCGCCTGGACTCGCTTTATTCCCACTTTGCATATATTAGCCAGTGTCTGTGTTCTGAAATGCATTGTTGTGTTTTCCCACACCTCCCTATTTGATGTCTCTTTTGTCACTGTGAATAAAAGAAGACTGATGAATGGGAGGAGGACCGCAGCTCCATCTGAGGGGGAGAGACCAACATGCAGAGGCAGCTACAGAGGCGGCAGGTGACCCCTGATGGACAAAGCGTGAATAACACTCTGCGTCTGAGACTCTTATGCGATGATCACATATGTACAGATGATTTTCACAGAATGTTTAGATTACCTCTGAATGTGAAACATTGGTTGCTTTTTGTTCACGCTTAATAAATCTAAAAATTAAAGTAGAGAGGGAGGTTGTTCTCAGAGCCTTTACTTAAGCAATGCTTGGAGAAACCATTCAATAGAAAAAAAAGATTGCTTTTATAATTACAAGAAACTCGCCAATAGGTTGATCAATATAATCAGCTGCTATTGGCCTATTACATACACTAGTAACTGTGTAGATGTTATCCAGTATGAACATTCAGCAATCAAACATTATTAAAAAAGATGCTTGGGGTGATTCATAATTATTAAATTTAAAGTAAAGTTTATTTCACTGATTCACTTTATTCATTGACATTATTCACTTAACTTTGAACAATAACTTTTCATTGATATTTAGCACGTAAACAGTATTTTGTTGCTGTAGCTGACACTATGGTGGCTGAGAAGGGCCAAATGCACTTCAAATTATGACAACAAATGTGAATAAACAAAACACATGCAAAATGAGAAAACATCTTGTTGTCAACTTGACAACATATGCACAGCATCAATTTGATAACCCATGTACAGCATTTAACAAAAGTGCTGCGAAAACAGAAAACACAATGGAAGTGTTTCCGGGGACACATAACAGTGACGGACACCTGCTTGTTTTTTGTATTTTCTGCTAGTTCTTGTTACTCCAGCTCAAGTAGTTGGCTATGATATTGGAAAAAGAAGCTAAAATGTGAGTGATTTTGATTTATTTAAACAAGTGGGTGTCTGTCACTTTTATGTGTCCCCGGAAACACTTCCGTTGTGTTTTCTGTTTTTGCAGTGCTTTTCTTAAATGCTCAACATAAGTTATCAAATTAATGCTGTGCACATGTTGTCAAGCTGATGAAGATATTTTCTCAGTTTGCATGTGTTTTGTTTATTCACATTTGTTGTCATAATTTGAAGTGCATTTGGCCCTTCTTGGCCACCGTAAGATCCAGATGGAGTTAAATTAAACTAGTTTACATTACTGTCAGGTTGTGTCATCTATAACATCGTCCACCAGCATACAGTGAAGAATTCAAGGTAGCAGTAGCACTCTGTAAAACATTAAAACTATATTAAGAATATTACTTTGTAAAAGTGTGTGTATGTTAACAGCAAAATGCTCCTGTAGTAATCATGTGTAATCAACATTGCCAACAAACAAGCTGTAAAGCTTAGCCATGACGTTTTTTGTTTTTACCAAACATTTTGAAAGAAGGTGCCTTTTTTCTCAGTAAATATTGTGACATTGTCCTTTACATTCAATTTGTGTCAGCATTATTCCTCATAATGAACAGTCTGCTGTGTAAAACATTAAAACTATATTAAGAATATTACTATATAAAAGTGTGTGTATGTTAACAGCAAAATGCTCCTGTAGTAACGAAATTAAAATATTCATACAAAAAGATTGCCCCTGTGATAGCCCCCAATAAAACAATATTAAAATTAGGGCTGTTTGTAAATCTAATTTTCACTACATGATTATCAAGGCCCAAAGAATTCACCTATGACTATGTGAAAAAGCAAAGAAATTGAAATAATTTACAAGGTACTGTGTTATTTACTTGATATTTACATATTTGTACTATTAATGCAATATCAATATTTCATCTCCAGATTTCTTGATTACCATCAGTATCAGTAAATTATGGTAACCCGAATGAAAATCCCAAGTAAGTGTTTCATTGGTCAAGGGAACAACTTAGACAACTTTGTCTCCGTTGGTTAATTTAATCTTTGCATCATGTGATTTTTATGGAAAAATGTGTAGTTTAGTGAAAATTCTTCTGAATAAAAAACAAATAACATGAATCAAGTACAAGAACAAATCTGTATTGAAATGGAGTTTTTTACTGAAAGTATTAAGCTATTTTTCATCATTAAGTAGAAGTAATAAAGTGGGTTAAAACACACTGAAACATTTAGACTTACGACAAAAAAACATAATCTCTTGTTAATGCTTGGCTGACATAACATCTCATTTTTATTCCAGTGTTTCTTTTAATGATAAAATAAAGCAAACAATCACATCGTGTTCTGTAATAATTATTATTCTATATCTGATTCAGTGGCACTTCCAATCTGTCAATCATGCAGACACAAATAAGATTTTGTGTCATTTGGCATTGTCATGATTTTTGTAATGTTTATTTGGTGGGCAGTGCACTTAATTCTCACTTTTTGAAACATAGACTGCATTCTGTGACTCTTATGTCTCCCCTATTCTCTGTTTCTTCCTCCTGTGAAACATTCTTAACTTCTTTTTTGACCTGTAAAAACTGTATAGGTTTGCTTGCATGCTTAGTCCGTCACACATCCTGTGACACCGATCACATCCACTAGATGGCACTAAAACATCACTCTCCGATCTCCAAAACCATCACCCTGAATGTTCTCTCCTCTGCTTGTTTCCTTATGTAAAGTTTTATGAGGTCTAATGTGGAAGACAAAATACATTAAAACATTTTTGAGAGACGAGAATTTTTAGACACGGATCAACATTGGAAGTTTTCATCCTCAGCTGCTCGACTGCAAACAGAATTTTCTCAAGGTTTATTTCACATCTTTAATCCAGTTCATGTCAGAGCTGCTGCAGAAGTTTGAGAGGCCTCGCTCATCACATTCTGTCAGTCAGCTGGGTCAAACTGACTCTGAGGTGTAATTTACTTGAGCACCGAGGACAAGCAGCAGCAACATGGTGTCCTTCAAGAGAGCTCTCAACAAACATTGATAGCGCAGAAATGACAGAGGAGAGCAAGAAAAGGAGCTGAGGCTGTGAGAAACAGTAACTGCAGTGCAGTGATGAGACCATTAGTGGCTCGGTGCTGCAGACGGAAAAGACAGGGGTCAGAAGGTGGTGACCTGGTATCAGGACTTGGTGAATGTCACGGTTCAGTCCAGTTAAGCTCTCCTGAGGGTGCTGAGGTTTCAATTAGACTGACCTTTTATACCCAGGAGGTTAAAGACCAGTAATCAATTGTATTGTTAGCCAGCCGGCCAGGTGTAGGCTAGTATACCTACACACACATAGCCAGCCTCCTGTATGTGTGTGTGTGAGTAGGTACGGTTACATTGGATCTTAAAAACTGTAAACTCAGGCGATAACTGAGTGTGCGTGTGTGTGTGGGTGTGTGTGTGTGTGTGTGTGTGTGTGTGCACTTTTCTTCTCCAAGGTATCTGAGTGTTCAGTCAAGGAGGATTTGATACATCATGCTGTGATCTGCAGCATGGACACTTCTGCTGCTGAAGGATTTTTAGGCCCGCCTGCATAATCCTCAAACAACACGTCCCCACACCCTGCAAGACACACAGCAACAACACAACAGGGACACAGGAGAAAGATATTAAGAGTCTAGTGGTCAAATGAAGGACAACCAGTATCCTCTGAATGACAATGAGGCATGTTTTGTGTGTGTGTGTGTGTGTGTGTGTGTGTGTGTGTAAGGGGCATAGAACTGATCCACGGCAAGTTACCAGTTGCTATGGTTTTACTTGTATGTAAGGAACAGCTTGACATTTCGAGAGATAAGTTTTTGCTAATTTGTTTCTTGTGGAGACTTGAATAAGAAGTTTGACATCATTTTCTATATATAAGGCCGCAGTGAGCAGCCTGTTAGCTTAGCTTGCAAAAAGACTTGAGGCAGGTAGAAACAGTTAGCCTTCTTCGTATAAAGATATCAAAACACATGTTCCTGGTGTTCCATAGCATAAATCTGGTAAACATATTTTGCCTTGGACTGTTATGTTCAGGCCCTATTATAATAAAATGTTAAATGTTATGTGAGAATAAAATGTTTTTAATATTTCCAGCACTGAAGCACATTTTTATCCATAAAATTGGTGGCAACTCTCAGACAGGCTGCTTGGTTTTGAGCAGCAATGTGGATCGTTTTAAGTGGCAGAAGTAGGGCGCTGCAAATTCAAACAAGAGAACCAATCAAAAGCATCGGAATAGCATCAAACTTCACTAAACAGCCTTGACTGGATATGACAAATAAAAACATGTAAAACAACAAAATCATTATTTTGCGACATATAGCCTGAGCTTTTTACAGAAAATATTCAGATGTATCCCCCTTTGTAATTATTAACATTTTCACAAATAACTGTAATTTAATTACACATTTTTTCTCAGTAACTGCAACAGATTACAGTTACATTCTTGTAACTACTTACTTCCCAACACTGCATTTCTATAATAAACACGTGGCTATGGTCCTTTAGTCATAACAGCTTTTAAAGCTTTCCCCTGTGTTGAAGTCCATTACTCTGTTGACCCATCCACCCAAACCAAGTTCCTCCATGGCTCAGTAATAACATCAACTAACTTATTTGAGGCAGGCAGCTAACAAGTATTATACTCAGAAATGTCGAACTGTTCCTTCAAGGATACTTCCTGTTACATTAATGTAATGTAGCTGGAGTCAGTAGGAGATTATATAGCACTAACTGGCACTTATGCAGTCGTGTGCCATCAAGATGCTCAGTATTTCCAGTAGAGTTATAAGCTTTAAAAAATATGTTGGATTCACGCTGTGTTAATGTTCTGACAGGCCAAACGTGTGTAATTAGAAGAAACAAACAGATGGGCATTTTTATTAGAGGCGTTAAATGTGGGTGTGTGTGTGTTTGTAAAAGAGAGAGAGAGAGAGAGAGAGAGAGAGAGAGAGAACTGGAGGGAGTTAATTTACGTTTTCAGAGTTAATTTACAGGTTTTGTAAAAGAATGTAATCAACATTGCCAACAAACAAGCTGTAAAGCTTAGCCATGACGTTTTTTGTTTTTACCAAACATTTTGAAAGAAGGTGCCTTTTTTCTCAGTAAATATTGTGACATTGTCCTTTACATTCAATTTGTGTCAGCATTATTCCTCATAATGAACAGTCTGCTGTGCAGGACAGTTTAGCCTCAAGAAGCAATCTGTCATGCCCATTATCATTATAATTTGAGCTGATTTGCTTTTTCACTTGTGTGTTAAACCAAACAGTCTCTTACCCCATGCATTTCTGTACAAAGCAACCAGTGTTTGCAGTGATTGCATATAGTTAAGATCAGTGTTTTCCATTTGGACAGGAAGCAGCAGAGAGAAGGCAGTTAACAGACAGGGACATGGCATTATGAAAGGCTTCATGAGGTGTTTACTCAGTCATCCTTGAAGATACCAAGGCGTCATTGGTCGGCGAAAGTGGAATATGTTTTGCATGTTTTTTGCGACTTGTATTCAAAACAGAATGAGGCTGTGGGAAAAAAGACACTCAGAGAAGACCTGGATGATGAAACGGGGGTTAAAACTGGAGTAAAGTAGGTTAAGAAGTGAGTCTGCAGATCTTCAGGATCATTGAGTCAGATTCCCCTCAGTGTCAGTTATGCAATGAGGCAACAAGACTGTAACACACTCTATTATCAGGCCAACTAGGGCAAGTCTTACCTGCAGCGATGGAGAAATAAAGAGCACACCTACTTGCTTAATTCTTTCATTATGTTACTATTTCCATCACCGATAGAGTTACAGGAGAGAGAGCAGTGATGATTAGAGGAGAATACAGCAGATGTGAGTGGAGTTGCACCAGAATAAAGTGTCTAACCTTCAGGCTGTCCTCACTGACATGAGTGTAGTGGACAAAACAACAGACACATTTCTCTATAATGCAAACTATGTAGTCCAAATTATCATGAAGTTGATTCAACACCTCTTTAAACCAGAAAACTGAACATTATAACCTTATGCAGATAGATTTATTGCAGAACTGTTGTAGCTAGGTGCACCCAACAAATCAGCAGCTGACTTTATTTATCGCATTTTCCCTTTTTTTTGACATAGATGGTAGAGATAGAGACATGAAAGGCATGAAGAGAGGAGAGGATGACAAACTAAGTCTCTGTGATGGACACTGCAGTCATAAAAATGTTTTTAGTCTCGTATCATAAACTAAAAGTTGGGATATGTGAGTCACTGCTGCTTCAATCTTAACATTTCTTTGTTTAAATCTCTCTTGTGTGAGTTACCTAACTTTTTGGAAGTGCATTACTAAATGGCCTAGCTGTATGGCTCCTTTAAAGGAGATTTAATGAAGTCAACTCTTTTATGACTGTGTTGTTATTTTTGCAGCTCTGTCAGTCCAATGAGTTACGACGCTCAAGAGAGTACAGTGGGTGCTGAGATCTGGGAGCACGGCAGGTAAAAAGACACAACAAGCAGCGGTCAGATGATCGGACAGATTAGAACAAGCTGACATTTTGCCAGTTAAGCTGTCACTTGATGTGTTAATAAAACTGTATTTGAGCACAGCTGAGAACAGTAAAGTTCCAGTAGAGCAGAACAAAGAAGAGTTTCAGCAGAGTTGAAACAAAGTAGACAACATGCCAAGGGATTTTTTGTTTTTTTGCGCCACAATATTCATAACATAAACCTGCACTGTGTGTATGATACTATGTGTTCATACATAAATATATTTTCCATTTTTATATATATGTGTGTATGTATGTGTGTACGTGCATGAGCGTGTAAAGGACACTTTGACAGCGTCTCTTTTTCTTTTTTCCAGAGCTCTTTTTTATCTTCTGCTGTGAAGAGAACGACTGCCACAGATACCTGATGAAAGAGCAGGAGGAGGAGGAGGAGGAGGAGAAGGACGAAGGCTGAGTGTGACACAGACCACAGATGCTGCACAGGAGACCTCATTAGAGACACACACACATACACACACACAAACATAATTTGAGTATACCTACACATCCCAGTCGTGCTTGAGAATGTACACAATTATACACTAAGACACGCATACACAAATACACAAACACACGCACAGCTGCTCCTCCACACATGACCTGAATTTTAACTGCCAAGGTAGATCAGTAGGTAATTGGGCATGTAAAAGGTTGTTTTTTTTTTCACTAAGTGTGTGTGTGTGTGTGTGTGTGTGCGCGCTCTTACATGTGTGTTGCAGTGGGGTTGGGGTGTTAAAGCTGTCATCCACTCTGAATTAAAAGCCCTCACACATCAGCCAAACTGTAAGACAGGCACACGCACAAACAAACAGACCCTGAAACGGAACAATACACTTCAAAGACCCAAAACTCCAGCGAAAAAAAGCTTTGCCAGAAAATAGTCTCATTCTGTCCCAGAAGAACAGAGCTCAAACATTTGTATTATCCCTGTAAAACCATTTTTGATTCGTGGGTTTGCAGCTTCTTTTGTTCTCTCCTCCCTCAAATTCTCTGTTCCCTTGTTTGCTAATAGTCCCTCCACTGCTGTTTATGATCCTTTTTTTTCCTTTACAGTGTCTCATCTCTCCCAGGCTGCCAAGCTTCCTCTCCCTTTGGTTCCTGACTGATGTTTTCCTTCTATAACTTATCAAGCTACATTAAGGCCTCAGGCTTGGTGACATGTTCCATCCCATTTCACCGTAAGACCCTCCGCAGCTCAAACAAAATGACTGATTTGACAAAAAAAGTCCTAACTCATGGTCGAACTCAGCAGCTTTTTCCGGAGTCTTCAAATGCTTCTCAGCTCAGTTGTCATAGAGACGGTTCAGTTGGCATCATGTGATCAGAGTTTCATATTAATAGAGAGGCACCGGATCCAGCTTTTCCTCTCCCAACACTGATCCACATACCTCAGCTTAAGCTTTCTACTGATGCCAAACAATCTGCATATTTATACTGTAGGAGCTCATGGGAATATTTTCTGTTGGGTAACATGCGGTCAGGGTTTATTGTATTAAAAAGACAACTTCTTCTTCTTCTGGGGTGACTTCTGTGCAGTCACCGCAGATACGGGAAATCATGTCTGGTCCCATAACGTGGTCCCATAAATCCGGGAACCTGAAACCTGTAGTTAAACTGGAGTGTTTCCATGTGGTTGTCATCAGTGCCCACCATGTCTCCCTGACTTCCTCCATGACTGCTGTGCTGCCGCCCAGATGGGGCCTCTTGGCTCCGAAACACTTAAAAGCAGCATGGTGGCGAGACCCAGACTGAGCAACTGCTTTATAAGTGCTGGAGTTTTTAAATTCCAGTTTAGTTTTGACTTGTCTCCACTGGGAAATATCCTGTTTCCCCTCTTTTTATGTGGCTTGGTTACGGCTTTGTTTGATCTCCTCACATTAACGGCATCACCATAAAAACAAATCCATGCAGAATGAATTTCCCCAGCAAATGATAAACAAACACAGGAGACTAAACACACCACACATCTCTACCAGCACGGAGAGATCACGACGCTACTGAAAGCCTCATTACGCTCTCTGTTTCCCACCGAGGGCGGCCTGCGCTGCTCGGCAGCGTTATTTTCTCCTGTTAAGACGCTATAATAGTTTTCCAGAAGCCGTTTTTTGTGTCATCGTCCTCATCCTGCCTCCCTTGTGTATTGCGCGTTCCTCATTGTGTGTGGATGGCTGCTCCCTTGCTAGAGAGTGATTGACATTGTTTGTCTGCTTGGCGAGGCGCCTGACATTTCTAAAAGTCACAGCTCACATAAGAGCTTAGACTTGGTGCATTTGTCAGTGTGCATGAATCGGTGACTACAGTGCATGTACAGCACGTTTGCATGTGAAACTCTGTAATTTGCTGTTAAATATGATTAACATGTAGCATAAACATGCTCAGATACTCTCATAATTTATGTTGTATTTGAAATTCTGAATATTTTTGTCAACACAGGATCTGCTCTGCTCTACGTCATAAAACATCAATGCAGAGCTGAAACAAGTTGATACAGAAAAAAGGATTCACAACATACTGCCAGATGGTGGGAATAAGATTTATCTATCAGTTTATTTGACCTTAAGACTCAAAGAGCAATTACTGATTGTAGCAACATGCTGTATGCACACTTTATATTATCACATTATGATTATTACACATCCAGCAGATATGGAGGCAACATTAGCATCTAAAGCCGTGATCTTGGCCATAATATTGTAAAAGTATGTCCAGTATTTAATGTTTTAACTTTGTTTGTTTGTTTCAGCCAAAATTTAACTAAATGCTCCATTATGTTCACCAGTTGGTTACTATTGTGATTCACTGGATGTAGACTGTGGGTATCATCTGGATCTGTCTGTCTGCTGTTTGGCTCTGGACAGCAAGCGTAAAGATTATCAACAGCTGCCTGCTGCGTCTGGAAAAGATGCTGGTATGAAAAAGGTTATTGGCCATAAAACCAAAACAGTTAACTGAAAGATGCTAAAAGGCTCCGTAAAACTGAGAGAAACTGCAGACTCTGTGGGTTCATCACAACAGGGGAAATTACACACAGACTTTTCATCCATTGGAATATAATAATACTTACCAGTTTAAGGGAAAATAAGGGTAAAATTGGATGTTTAGGGATAAATCATTCATGAAACGTGTGAGAATTCTGTGTCCTAAAGTTTTGAGACATTTCAGAGTGTAAACTCACTCATCATACTGGTTTAAAATTGATCAACTTTGTTTTTTTTAGATGGAGAAGGGAAAACACCTGTATAAGCACGACACATCTTTACACTGCTGAGTGTTTCTGGGTACTTGCATTAACACAGAGGAATTTGAGGCTGACTGAGGGAGGGGGTGAGAAACAAGGTCGTCAAGGGATGACTTGTTATAATTCAACTGGAAATTGATCCTCTGGAATTGAAGCCAAGGATCATCCGTCCGGAGTGGCACTGATCTGTTTCCAGTCCACAGAGGTTTTGGAGTCTCCAATAACAAGCATTGATCCAGCCCATTACTGTTATTGAACGGTGTGGCCTTACAGTTTGTGGTTTGTGACATGAATATTACAGAGATTCATGCACCTCGTCTGTTTCCTTTGCTACTGTCTGCAGAACTGACAGTGACGAGAAAATTAACGCAAAGCTTTTTTGTTTTCGTCTGCATATGAACAGACAGGAGAGTGGGTGCAGTGCTGAGTGACTCGACCAGACACTGTGTGACAGCAAACACATCTTCTAAGCAAATAGTTCGTTCTACCATCAAAAACCCTCATCAGGCTCTTTTGGTTTATGATAGCTTAATGAGCAGAATAAAAAGAAATATTTTTTCCAAAATCTCCCTTCAAATGCAGAAATTCTGGTTAAACAAAGCAGTTTGACATCTCAGGGAACATCTTTTAGTCATATTTAATTATATGTAGTGTGTTTCCAGCTGGAAACATTTAATATCCGAAACAAAAAAGCATTTTTTTTTGTTTGACAAAAGAAGATTTAAGCAAATTGCACTCACAGCCTAACCCAAAGACTTGATAAGAAATATGATCAAGGGTCTATGCTCCTGATCCAGTCAGTGTGCTTTTTTAAAAAAATAAAAAACCAGAGACATTTATAGAGAGGTTTGTTGATGCTCATCGGTGCTGTGAGGCTGAAGGGGAAAACAAAGACAAACAGGGTAGTGTAGGATTCATCCGGCTCTTATTGCATCTCTGATTCCCTCAGAACACAACAGGAGGAGGAGGAGGAGGAGGAGGAGGAGGAGGAGGAACGGAAAGAGATGCAGAATCACTAAACTCTTAAAGTGCAAACGGCCTAAGGGACCTGCTCAACCTGAGCATGAGAAAACACCCCCGTGTTTATTCTATTCTAGATGTCTTGTGCATCCTTGCTCAAATTTCAGCCTGCTACCTTTGGAAACTTTGAGATCTCCACTGTCATTAAAAACAAAGTTAAGCCGGTTTTAGGAGAGTCGGGCTGCACTGCATGAGTGACTTTCTACTGACTAAACCGCAGGAAGGTTCAATAAACCTCATGTCGATCTGGGGTCTGAGCTGACAGTGATACTCTTACCACCAGCTCGAACCCTTTATGTCACATTCTCACATCCTCTGTGTCTACACACACACACATGTCCACACACTTCCAGTGAATCAACCCAACGTGCATAATCGCCCTCAGGCCCTCTGCTTTAATGAGACAAAAATGAAGATACATCCACTTAATGTGTGGAGGAATAACATTTGACTGGCGCTGTGCAGCAGAATTAATTGTTACCACTGCTGGGTGAAAACACAGCTGCCTCTGATGCATCTGGCAACAGCCAACAACTAATCATGGCAGCGGGGTCAAGACAAACTGAACAGCATCAGTTTATATCAACACATTATGGAGAAAGAGAGACAAATAAAAGATGTTTGTTGCACTTGGTTGTAAGATTAGAATGGATGTTAACCAACTTTTTATCACCTAGGAGAATCTTTCTCTTGGGCTTAATTTTTTAATTATTTAAGACTCATTGTCTTCACAGATAAATCTGAATTTTGAAAGGAATATTTCACCTTTACTCTCTCGAACTCCACCTTCTGTTCTCCACATAAACATGCTGTTTGAGTGACATTTACTATTTTCCAAATTCTAGTTTTGAGTCATTGTGATTACCCCAATTAAAGGCTCTATTAAGATTCCAAAACCAACTCCTGCTGCCTTTACACAAGGGAAGATGCATTATTCAAACCCATCTTCAGCACAGATCAACAGAGAGCAGACCTGCAGTATGATGAATAGAGACACTGCTGCTCTTTCAGTCATGTTATCACTCAGCGGTGAAGGAGCTTAACCTGTGCTCAGACAGCCTTGGTGCTTCCATCAGCGTCACACGGGCGGACTCAGGATGTTTGACGGGCAGGGACAAAAACAGTAAAAAGGGCACTTATTGTTTGCAATGGGGCACCACTGCGCAAAAAGCTGTTGGGCACTTGACCACGTTTTACTCAATGGAAAGACACTCTAGAGGGCACTTTACTACATTACAACTAAAGGAAGGAAACCCTAAAGGGAACTTTATCACCCCTTGTCCAGTGCAAGGACACCCTAGAAGGCGCCTCATCATGTTTTTTCCACCCTAGGGGCATCCAAGAGGGCACTTTTGCGGCGTTTTTTTCTAACATTAGGGCACGAGAGGGGGCGATTGCTCCCCCTGCCCCCCTCTGAGTCCGCCAGTGCAGCATCAGACAGGCGTTATTTCCTTCGTTATACTGTGCTAAGGTAGACTGATGCTGTTTGGATTGTGGGCTATTTGTGGTTGCCAGGTTTTGAGCTGCACCTCAGCTGCATGTTTTCACTCAGCAGTTTTCGGTAATTCTGCTGCTCAGCATCAGTCAAATGTTCCTCCTGCACTGCACATACCGATAATGTTCTCATTGCTTGATTTTTTCTTTTTGCCTCATTAGAATAGAGGGCCTGAGGGTTTGATGTGGTAAGTTGAGTTGATTCTTGGAGGTGAGTGGAGATGGGGGATGACAGGATGAGGGTGTGAGGAGGCTGAGCTGATGGTCAGACTAAGCTCACGGGTAAATTATCCTTTAATTCACAGACACCGGATCAACCTTTGAGGTTTATGTAGGAATCGGATTATGGTCACAGAAAGTGCACCCCCTCTTACACCCCAAACCCTCCCCCCTCCCACCCACACCACCACCCTCCTGGATGGGGGCGCTGGAGCCGTCTGCCTGTCACTGCTTGCCTCTTTGTTCAAACTGATCTTGCTTCTCTCCCTCGGCGGAGCTGCTGGCGAGGAGTGGGGACGGCGGGAGCACCTTGCCGCGTGTGTGCGTGTGCGTGCGCGCATCTCCTCCGATCTGGCAGATAACAACGTGCGGGGATAAACGGCGCAGCGGCTGCTGCTCACTGAGGACAGGATAACGCTGAGGAAGGAGCAGAAAGTCCAAGACGCGGGGCGCTTGTGCACACACACACACACACACGCACGCACGCACGCACACTCACTCCGTATCTGCCTCTGCAAAGTGCTGTTTCACCCTTGTTCCGTCGTTAGCCGTCTCTGCACCCTCTGGGAGCTTTGGAGAGCACCTGCACTGAGGCGCAAAGCTTTCGCTCGCATTCCTGAGGACTGCACCATTGAGACGCGTCTGGCTTTGTCAAAAAAGGTAAGAGTGAAAGCGCGGAGGTAATTTGCTTCGCATGCATGCTTTCTGAAACCCATCATTTGGTCAGTGCGTGAAATCTGAAGTCGCTGGGTGGCAGGAGTCGCCTGAGACCGCTCAGTTGCTGGAAGAAGCTTTAAAGTGCTTAAAATGTTTGGTTATGATATAAAAACGCACTTTAGGTTAGACTGGAGTCAAGAGACAGCTTGCAATATGTGATAACTGAGGAGTTCTTACACGTCGCCCAGTCACGCAATATCTAATATCTATACATATGCAATAAGTGTAAGTATTTCCTGTGGACCAATCAGTGCCTTTCCTCTCGTGCGATCACAGTGGCACACAAATCGCTCCCGTTCGGGATATCTTTAATTATTTACAGGTCAAAGCTTTTAATATTGGTCTATATTTACGAGCCACGAAAGAGCATGCATAAATCATCAACTCACTAAGTAACCTTGTTAGTTCGTCCTTTACATGGTCTCCTCTCAGGAGATCTTGTCTTCATAAGAACTTTACGCTTTGGTGTACACAGACTACATCTTCTAAATTCTTCTCCGCAGGTGACTTAATCAAAGGGAATCAAAGGGGAAGATGCCTTCTGTTGACTGATGCAAAAGTGGGCACAGATCTGAACACTTGAACAGGTGTTTGTGAAATCTATTATGTAAATCGGAGTCCTGTGGTGAACAAACAACATGTGTTGAATAACTTCCATAATCAGATCTTGTATTGGTCCCCCTGCAGAGCTGTCGCCTGGGCATGACATCAAAGATACTGTGATCTATGGAAGCTGGATTATTAGTGATCTGAGTTTGTCACACACGTGATTTCATAGTAAAGTGCCCAGTTAAGTCATCTTGCTCTGGTCCTTAAAAAAATAAAAGAAAGATGGACCAAATGAGTGATTGCCCGCTGCCAACTAGGTGAACGTATCATTGAAAGCCTCATGTTGTTGACTCGCCTGCTCTGTAAACAAACACTGGTATGTACAAATCACAGTGAAGGAGGAGAACACTTTGGGTCACCTTGACAAATGAGCTGTATTGTTTGGGAATATGAGAGCCCCTGCAGCCCAGTAAAGCCTATTCTTTTTCTATTCACCGCTCCAGTCTGGAGGAGTCCAAGTCTTTTCTTCCCTGGCCTTGTTAGTGCGCCTACCACCAACTGTGTGTCAGTGCCATAAAGCTTGGAAAGGTTAACTAGGCAACGTTGTCTATAGACGAGCCCAAGCTGTGGAAATGTATGTGTGTGAGCGATAACAGAGGAGGAGAGACGTAGCGCCTGTTGGGATGTGGAGAGGGGGGAACAGTGAGGAATGAGGCTGAGAGACACTGCTGAAAGTTTGCAGCATGCATTTTTCATTCCGCCCGGATGTGTGTAAGTGTGTTTGAGAAGGGTGTGTGGGCACCTATGAGCCCTGGTGTGTGTACAGTACTTTGTGTCTATGTTTGTGGGCTAATGTGTGCATATAGATGACTGCACTCGTACGAGCGAAGGGACCGCAGAGCCACGTTTTGGGGGAGAAAAGGGTCTTATTTTAAAATAGAGTGAGAGCTCAGTTCTGCTGCCCCGCTGTCTGTTGCTGCACACTTTGAACTCAGTCAGCCTCAGCTTTGTTTATCGTGTCTGGCTCTGAGCCGGATGCCATTTGAGAAGTCACTTTGCATCAGTGGAAGATGTAACAGGAGGAGGGTTAGGTGCTCTATGCTCTACATACTGTTGAGGTGAAATGAAGAGTCAGTTTATCAATTTAACAGTTAACAGAAAATAAGCCAAACATTCCCTTGTTTCTCTTTATAATTATAAAGATTAAGGCTTTTCTGTCTTATTTCATAGAAAACTGACTATCTTTGTGTTTAGTTGGACAAGTCAAGCAATTTGACAAAGTTTTTAACAATCATAATATTTTATGCACCAGGCAAACCAGTTAATAAGGGAATAACTTGCAGATTTGTCATTATGGAGAATTAGAGATGAAACAATTAGCCAGAAAATTAACCAACAGCTCTTTTGATATTAATTGTTTGAGTTATTTTTCAAAACAAAATGGGGAAACATTTGCTGGCAGTTTCTCAAACATAATGAATTGCTGCTTCTCTCTGTTGTAAGTAACTGTAGATTTAATGTCTTTGTGTTTTGGGCTGTTGCTCAAACAAAACCAAAGAATGCTGGACATTGCACGCTTCAGAAAACTGCTGTGGACGTATTTCACCATTTTCTCTCATTTTTAAGACTTTTATTGAAAAGAAAGTCTGCAGATCAATCGATATCAGCTCTAAAGTACTGCAGCACTGTAATTTTTCAGAATGAAAGAATAAAAGGGGATCATTTTCCTGCTGGTCATAAATGAGCCATTTTTTTCTCCAGTTTGCTGGTGTGAATGTATTTTAGAAGTCTTGCTGATGGTATATTTTCAGTGGAAGCCAAAGGTAATTCTCAGTCAGGCTTTGGTATTGTTCTCTATGGTAAAAGCACCCGCTCTAATATGTCACTTAGGTGATTATGAGGTCTATTCCCCAGTAATACTGTGTTAATAGCTAATGGAATAGCACTATATAAATGCAAATCTGTGCCCACAATGGCTTATTGCGGACAGCAAAAACAAGCTTCACCTCTAAGTTAGCTAAGATGCGTTGCTTTATGGTGATGTCTGCCCTGTAAATATGTTGCCTGTTTGGAGCAGCATGTGATTGGTATGTTTGTACAATGCAGCAAATGCATAAGACTTCTTTGCCTCAGTCTTTGTTTTTATGTTCCAGCAGTAATTCATAAAAAGCAGATCCAACTGTGAACAAGACTGAGAGCCTAAGTGGGAATTTTATGATCTCTTTGAACTTTGTGGACCGTTTACAGCCAGACGGGGAATTGGCTGTAGACTAACAATGACTTCACAGTGACTGGAGCTCAAACTGTCCACATTTTCAGCACTGGACAGTTCCCAAATCTCAGAGCCCAATGGCTCGACCACAAACATTTGTCAAATAGAAGAAGAGCAGTTTGTGTTTTGAGCTGCTGGACGGGGAGCTAATGTCGAACTCTGTCTCCTTGGAATATTCAAACCCCCTCAACGAATGAGTCCCCTGCTACCAAAACCCAGAAGGGATTGGACAAACCAATCCATCAATCAACTTCATTCTCTAGCCTGGGAGGGACTAAAGCAGCCCACCAGGCCAATCATTACAAGCGTGGATGAGACCACAGCTGAACAGCTCACTCACACAAAGAGAAAGGTCCCTCTCTTTGTCTTTGGCCGGGGGCTCTACTCGGAGGTAGTGACTGGTGGAAGACAAATGTTTGGTTTTACAGTAGGTTGAGAGGAAGCTCTTCAGGGCTGCACCAAAGTTTTATCAGCCTCTGCAACAGCAACAAGATTAGAATGATCAGCGCCTTTCAAAGACTGTTCATAGTCATTGCAGCTGTGTCCCTTTTTGATGTTTTTTTCAACATCACTGTGTTTGAGATACATACAATCAGCACATCTCTCTTGCTGACGTGAGAATAAGCAGATTCGGCTCCCGCCTGCACTCGCATTGGTCACAAACACTTGAAGGACAGAGCTTCAGCTAGTTGATATTCCACAGACTCAGCACATCATTAAAGATGAGGAATTCTTGGATGACGTCCCACCAGCATGTCTGTGTTTTTTTTGTCTATTTTCCATTTCACTCGTTTTTCTCAGCACCTCTCCCTGTGGGTGAATGTGTGGTTTCAGTGTGTTGGCCTGTTTGAAGAAGCTCTCACAGTCCAGTGAGTGTGGGTGGAGCCATAGACTAATATACTCAAGATGATAGCTGCGTCTCATGCACCTGAGCCTCTATTGATGTTCAGCCTCAGAACCTTTACCTTTGACCTCTGATGTCTTCTAGACACAGCTGGTCTAGTGGCCACTTGGACCATCCTGATAGCTTCATATATTTGACCCATGACCCAAAAGTCATTATCCCCTTCAATATTACAATTTACTTAAACAAATAGTTTACCGGCAATACATTTCAGCTGAATGATTCAGTGGGACCTGTTCATTAAAGCTGCTCTACTCTTATGTTTTTCTTTAGAAATATCGATGGATTAAATTACTTCATGGTAAATTAAAAGGGACTTTGCAGTTCCCTTTAGCTTTTTAGTGACATTCAGCACATTGTTTTGCTTATCTGCAAATGACTTAACTGTTTTGTTCATTCTCATCAGCTTCATTTGTAGCAGGCAGGAGACAATAATCAATTTTTCTGTGAAAAAGCTCTGAAAACCACTTGACAACAGACGAAGTTAGCAACTAGCTTGTAAACAAAATGAAGCATTTAGCAGCTAAAGAGGCAAACATTTCCCTCAGGACTTGATTTACACCAAAGTAGAGCTAAAAAGCACAATGAATATCGGACATACATTTGAATTTTAAGTCGATACTTATGTTCTGTCTCTGCAGGATGTGTAAATTAGCCACTGTTTGCTAACACATTTGCCAATATCAACTGATAACATGTCATATCAAATCCTGTAGGTGGCCAGATTATCAATGCAGACTGATTAGGAATTTATTTCTGACAGTAGTGAGTTAATTATATTAACATTCAAGTGCTAAGTGCTGTACATAAAATATGATTAGTCAAAAAAAGATATAAGTCAGAATGATGACAGTGAGTTAAAAATACGAGATCATTCACAGAAAGGACCTTTCAGAGTCCTTTCAGTAAAATCAATAGAAGGTTTTTCAGTTGGTTGTAGATTTTTTCTGCTCAACATACTGCAGGCGATTCAAAAAGTCGCAGCCAGACTCTTAAAACAGGTCCAATACAATAAAACATATCTTACCTATCTTTTCTAAAATTACTTCAGTGGCTCCAAGGGTCTGTTTTAGAATATGTTTTAAAATTTTTATGATCCCTTTAAAGGTTTCTTTATACAGGGTTAGCTCCAGATTATGTAGCTGAACTCCTGACCTCGTTTAAACCTGAATGCAACCAGAGATCCTTCGGAAGGTCTTTACAAGCCCTTTAGTCAAACTTTAAAAATTAAGATGGCCAGATCTTTGTTTATTCAGGCCCCCCAGTTGTGGAGCAATCAGTTCCTTTTTTGAGGGGTGGTGTGTGTGTGTGTGTGTGTGGGGGGGGGCTATATTGATTGAGAGAGAGGTGGAATGACATTCATCAAAGGGCCAGGGTGGAATTTTTTAAAAACTCACTACTTTAGACATGTACAAATTCCTTCAGAATTACTCACTATTTAGACTGAAATCTTTAGATAGTATAAATCAGCGTGTTTTTCCTTTGAAATCCATCTTGAAATAAAATAACTGCATTTTTCCTTTTCCTGTAAAAGGTTCAGGTGTAGCGAATGAGTAGATATCGGTGAGATGTGATCTTTTTTGATGCATTACAGAAATGAGCGACGATTGATTCCATTGATGCAGCCGTCTGCCGCTCCCTGGTTTCTATTTCCTCGAAAAGCTGATAAAATACTCTGCTCTGACACTTTTATGTGCACACTTATAAATAGTGCATTTCCCCTATAAGTTAATCAAATGCATTTAAATTAATTTTTTTTCTTTTTTTCTCCTCTCACAATTGGATAATGTATACTGGATCATGTTTTGCATATACACACACTCAACAGACACACACACATAGGACAGTGCTGGAAAGAGGCAGAGCATGAAGAGGTGGAGAGAGAAAATTAGCATATCTGAGATCATCTGCTGCAGGTCTCTTCGGAGAAGCTCCACAGCAGCCTCATAGCAGGAAGGTCTGGAACAGATGGATGTCACAGGAGCTGTCAGTCACGCAGGTGTGCCCAAATTGGTGATGCATGCATTAAACATCACATCAGTATATTTCCATTTGAGTCCTTGTACAATACTGAATAATTAATGACAAGAAGTAAAAGTCTGAAACTTTTTTTCCTAAAATTACTGCAAACTAAATTTACTCCTCTCTGTCTCTCTGTCACTTGACCTGTATGTTAAAGATCCTTCCTAGTGATCTACATTGTCTCTTTGTGTTTTACTGCATTACACAGCTATCCAAAACTTAGCTTGGCTTCTCCTGAACGTGTCATCGAGCCGGCTTAAATAACCTCTGTCACCATGCCCAGTGAGATCAATGGCGTCAGTGTGAGAGGAAGGAGTGTGTAATCTTGAATTGGACGGACCAGCAGCTTTCCTGAGCCCTCTCTCCATCTGAAGCCGAGACCAGAGCTGCATGAGTCATTAGTTGCTTTGAGTGTGATTAGTCACCACACAGGCACACTGAAGGGTATCTGTGTGTTTGTGTGTGAGAGAGTGCGCACAATGCATTAAGGGAGCAGGAAGTAAATATCTCACTTTCTGTATAAAGCATCCTGTTTTTTAATTTGAGCAATTACTGTTCATGCTCTCTGGTTTTATGTCTTCTTTATGGCACCAAATCCCCACTGCAACATTTTACAGTGGTATTTTCTTCTGTCTTTAGTATTCATTAATGAAAATTGCTGCTGTGTAAGCATCTGGGAGTTCAAATTTCAGCAAATTTCAGGATGGCTGCAGTTTCTTTCTTGCAAACAGCAAATTAATGAGAATTGTAGATCTTCTAATGCAGTTTTTTTCTAAAGAGCTTTATAATGGCAATGTAGTATTGTAACTTAAATGATAAAATAATCTTTCTTTCATTCCTTGTCCTTCATCGTCTTCCTCTCCCAGCTCGCCACTTAGTCTGTCACTCATGAGGAGCTGTTGTTCTGCTGTTCACTCTGCCGACTCTCTGGAGAGAATAGTTTTGGGAGACATGATGAAAGAAAAAAGAAAGGAGAGGAATCACATTTTCCTTTCAGGTATTAGTAGGGGGAAACAAGATTGACGGTTTGACACTAAAAATTGTCTCTGTTTCCATCTAAAGTCTAGTAGTACAGATTCATCTAAAGCCATCAACCTCTTCTCTCAATATATGTAATATTTTTAGGCAGTTATTTTTGGCATCATGCTGTTGCTTAAGAATTTTTGAACTTCCTGTAAAATAGGCCTGCAGAAAATCTGGGATTTTTCCTCAGTTGGAAATGTATTTCCCCATGGGGCCAAAGGAGCTGAAGCTTTTTTTTCTGTTTGGTGGGGAATGAGAACAAGCAGAAAAATAAATAAATAAAATAAAATTAAATTAATTTTTTTCAATAGAAAATGTTTCATAAAATCAAAATCCCAAGTGTTTTAGTCTCTCCAGAACCAAAAACACAAGTGCAAAGCTGTGAAGAATAGCTCAAACTGTGTTGACTATATAAAACACATTAGTATGCTCGGCTAACTAGCTTACTTACTCCTTGTAGTAGGCCTATAGAACAGGAGGAGAGTAAGAAGGGCATTTCTTCCAAAGTCAAAGACTAAAAACTAACTTTGTTATTTTAGGGGGGTTACATATGTTACAAAAAGCTCCATGTAGGATTGACATATCTAATATGTGAACGTAAATGCTACTCAATTAGAGTTTAGGCTAACGTTAGCAGCTGCTCTGTATCAGGTATGGCAAGTTTGCACAACTCCATTAATAAACCTGATATGATAAACCAGTCATATTGAGGTAGCTAGCACAACAAAACAACAACATAACCTTGGTGTTGCTTGTTCATGCGCGTTTTTCTTTAGTAAAATCCAAACAAGATTACTTCTTCATGTATGACATAGAAATTGATTTTATTTGTAAGACGCTCTTATAATAGGGCTAATTAACTCTTTTCTGTAATACAACAGAAAGCTGCTCCTCAATTTGTTATTAACCAGTGAGTATTCTAACTTGTAGCATAGCTTTATCATGCTGAATGAATGTTTTTAAATGAATGTCATCAGATGCATTTATGACCCTTTTTTGTTTGAAAAAGTCAGGTGGGGACTGAAATCCACTTAACTCTTAAGTAGGCCTAGGCTATGAAATAGCTAGCAAGCTAGCTCGATAGTAAAATTTGCTAGTAGAATCGGTAGTTGCCTGTTAGAAGCGAGAATCTGCTTTTGTCAGCTTTTGACTGAAATCCAGAATCTTTAAAAATACTGTGATTTTTGAGTAAAGCTGCCACTGTTATCTTTGTAAACCACATAATGTGGGTCATTTCACAAACTTGAAGTTTACTGTTTGTTGTGACAACACAGATGCCAGCTGGCAGTGTGTGTGCTTGTGTTGGTGTGTGTAGACTATATGTTTGTGTAAATGCTTTGCGCTCATGAATGCAGAAGGTGTGATTCAGTGACCTACCTTGTGCATTTGCATTACAGCTGCATCTTTGTGTGTGTGTGTATGTGTGTGTGTGTGTGTCAACATGGGACTCAACCTGGCCTGATTAAGTAAACCTTTGCAGTCTGTGAACACACACACACAGGGACACACTTAATATGATGGGGGCATTGTAAGCATAAAGCTGTCATGCTGTGCTCACAAACATGATTTATCCAGTAGCACAACAGCAGCTGACATATGCGTTCCATACTGTTCATGTTGTTTCTTACAGCAATTTTCCCACCAACTGCAGAACTGAAGGAGATTTGGGTCTAGGGGCCCGTCTTGCCTGCGTCATGATGATCATGAGACCAGTTGGTTTTCCTGCTTTAACAGATTGACAGCTTAGTGCTGAGCCATAATGTGAGTCTGCCAGCCTCGTCTGTTAGCTCTTTTTGGATCTCTGTCACTCTGTTAGCTGGCTCTTACAATGACCTAAGAATGCGTCCTATTCAGACAACATCGTGAAAATGTGTCGGATGGACATGCACATTGAAGTTCACTGAAGCATTTTAGAGACTTCTGGCTCTTTTCTCTTCAAGACACAACTACGCCTGCAGGAGTGAAGAGGGGCGATTTAGAGGGAGGCGTTCACGACATCTGATGTCTCATCTTTAACAAAAGGCGGGACTGGTTAGTATGCAGCTGGTGTAATTGGATGGCCAGTGCACTGTATGTTGTAAATCCTGTCTGGTAAAACTTTGAAAGGCGACTGTCTATAGGCACACACTGTGGTATGTTGTATAGCATCCATAGAGATGCAGCACTCTGTATTCTGTTGCTGTGGATAGTGGCTGTTGGGCCCCTGCCAGTCCCAGGCCCTCCAATTCAGCACTCTCTAATGCTCTCTGCTTACAAGACTGGGCAAACTCCTCGGTGTCATGACCCTCTCCAAGCCTTAAGAAATCTCTTGTCACTCGCCCAGCTAGCTCAACCAATGCCTTCAACATGCAAAGAGTCCAACGGCTCGACCCCAATCTGTCACAGCCCATCACAAGGTCCTAACCCACCTTTAGAGTTGGGAGGCCTGAAAGTGTGTGGCACAGTGGGGTCTCACCCTCACCAGAATCCTCCAGAGACCATCTTGGGTGCTCACCATTAGATCACTTAACAAGTTGTTAAATGACAGCGTAGTTTAGCAAGGTTTCACAGAGCACTTCCCCGTGTGAGAGGAATGTTTTAATTCACTGGTTGAAGATTTTCCTGAGCTTTCACGTAGTTAGAGAAGAGAGCGGCCATTATTCCTGTAATTTAAAAAGAGTTGTGTTGCATAATCTTCTTTCTGAGCGTCAGGGATGCTGTTGGCATGAGCTGCTGTTACCTTGGTGTATGCAAATTAGTCTTTTGCTTTCCTGGATAAATGATTTACTTTATGTAACCGAAGTATAGATGGTCCAAAACATGTCAGACTAATTTTAGCTAAACTTTCTCAACTTTCAAACTGGCTTCTAAAAAGCTTCTGCTGGTAATGCCCATGCAGTCGGCAGAGTATAAAGACCCCTTTTACTGCCCACAGGAAAATTAACAATTTAAACTTTTTTGTGTGTTGCACCTTAAAATAGTCATTTTGAGACAAAGCTGTGTTTCCCTCAAGCAGCATATTCTCCTCTTCATCTCCATTTTACTCCAGTATGGGGCAATAAAGCTCTGTTGCAACCATCTCTTCATTGAGCTGGGAAGCTTCAGCCAATCCTCTGGCAAAGTCAGCAGCTCATTTCTGATGTGTGGTTCCTCAATGATGTTCAGAAGGAATAGACCAAAATCACTACTTTGCTGCAGGAATGCTAAAAATTCACCTAATATTTTGCTTTCATGGTATTTGGTTTTCTTCATAAGATTTATTACTTTATTTAGGTTGTATTAGATCAAATTGGTCTTGATTAGGGCCTGACCGATATATCAGTTGGCCAGTATTATCAGCTGATATCGGGCTGTCCCAGATAAATGGATCTCAGCAATGATTCATCAATATGCGCCAATATTAAAACTGTAATTAAGGCTAGAAAAAACAGCTTGGTCTAGTGATTAAAAATGGTGTAACTATGTAGTTTGCACTTGTTATTTAATAACTGATAGGTGAAGTGTTCTTAAGTGTAATAAAGTTCTTAAGTGTACTCTTAAGTGCACTAAAAGTTTAGAGTAAAGTCTGAGAGTAAAGATGTAAGATATCCAGCCTCCATTATGTCTTTGTCACAAGTACTTAATAACCACATTCAGTGGATAATGTACGATATCAGTCGATAAATATCAGATATCAGAACTTTCTCACTCCCAGTTATTGGTGTAGGCATCGACCCCAAAAATACCATATCAGTCAGGCCCTAGTCTTGATAATGCCTGATGGCTGTTTCCACCGCATATAAAAGCCATACTGGATAACATTATCAATATTAGTTACACAGGCAGCTGTAGCTCAGGTGATAGATTGTATTTTGGGTGAAAAGCACCACACACACCACTGAGCTGTGTCTGCACTTAAAATGCCATCACAGAGGCAATATTGATATTTTTTATTCTATCGTAAAAATCCCAAATAAAGTTGGCATGATACATTATTTGTCCTTGTCTGCAACACTGCGTGCATGCTGCTGAACGACCTCATTTGATTGAGTTTGGCTTTACAAGGATTCAGCCCTCAAGGCTGTTGTAGGGAATTTTTTATGTGTGCAGCAAAGTTATTGCAACAACGATATAATTTGCTTTTCAAAGACCTGTGATGTCCGGCTTAAGTTTTTGTGTCAGTAAGATTTCATGCTGCTACTTTAACACATTTGGTTGCTTCACAGATGTCAGTTACTTCAACTTGTGAAAGCTGCTTTCATATTTGACAGCTCTTCATGATGAGCTGCCTACCAACAGAGTTAGAGAGAGCAAGGTACTGTTTGCTTCCTTCAGGTGTAAATCCTATGTCTGCCATTTTTTATAGCTTTTGGTAAAGAAACACAGCTTTGTTTTTACAGCAGTTGCCATGGATTTGAGTTGGTCTAATTAGCTTCCGAAAGCTTTTTTAAACCAAGCCGCTCTGGTTCAGGCTCACACGGGAACAAGTTGCCCTTCCTCTGTTCAAACATGAAAATAACCAAACAGAAGGTGTGACTGCATTTGTGTTCTGCTTTTATATGAAGCACTTTGCAATTTGCCTCTTAATAACATCCTCTGATCACTATACTGCCATGTCTTGCCACTGCTTGGTCCACAACACAGTCATTCACATACGCACACATGCACACACGCACACACACACACACACACACACAGAGACATATAGCTGGAAGCTGCCATAAGGTGCAAGGGCCTGTGCATGCTGTAGGTTTGATGACTGGAATAATAGATGTAAAAACAAAAATTCGGTGGTTTTTACTAAGGACTTAATGATTCACATTTAATATTCACGTAAATATTCACATAATTTTTTTCCCTCATGTTTATTCACAAACAATTTGTTTTGATTTAATTTTATTATGTTATGCTTAGGAGTACAACAGTGGACATAGTTGTATGCTGAGATGTGTCATTCAATTATATGACTATGGATGAAGAAATGCTTTATGATGGTATATCATTAAAATATGGAAAAATGCCACTGACTTATTGTTCTTTGTGCAAATACAAACATCAAACAAAGTAGGAAGATGTTGCGTCTCCATTTTTTATTTACGATCCACATGTTTTTCCTTCTGAAGTTGTTTTTTTGTAGACTGCCACATCTAACTCTTCTTAAATGAAAGTAACTTAGGTATCATATTTTTCCAAGTGGAGTTCAGTAATGTAACTCTTCATGGTTCTCTCCTGGAAAAGGACTGGATGCTGTTAGATTGAATCAGAGTGGAACTAGGAAACCACTGACCTACAGGAAATGGGAAACCATAATAAATTGTGGTTAAATTAGGAAAAGAAGAGAAACAGATTGGTTTGTGGCATATTTTAAAATAACATACTTTTTATTCTTTAGGCTTAAGGGACAGTAACCAGAATTGTTTAGTCTAAGTTAAGTCCACGATAGCTAGTGCTGAAGTCCAAATTGAGTAGTCTTATTTGATTTTGTCAAGTTTAATCAAAAGTTGCTAACACTTTACTTAAGGCATCCATCTATAATGCATTATGAACATACTTGTAACGCATTGTAGTACAACTATATTGCTGTATAATCATGGTTATAAGCATAAGCATAACCACACATAATCCATTTTAAGTGTGTTCATAATGTGTTATATGTGTTCATAATGCATTAAAGAGACAGGCTTCATAGACAGTGTTACCCTTAAGTGATCACATATGTGATTCAAGTCTACTTGAGTCCACATCTCTGTCATGTCATACATGCTACTTCATTAAAAAAACATGCATTTTATTGACTGGAATTATCCTGTGTCCACAACATGCAACAGTATTATTTTTGTATATACTATTGTAATTGTGTACTTTTCTACTTTGAATTTTTGCCTTCAAATCCAACTGATTCTGTTTTCCTCCTCGATCCTGCTTCATTGCTCTCCTGTCTGTTTTCTCTGGGCAGGTCCAGGATGGCGCTCAGTCTGTGTGCAGCTGGACGGCAGATCTTCTTTGCTCTGATGCTGCTGCTCTATTTAGGCTTGGGTAAGTTCACCATCTTTCACCTTCACTCTGTTTCTTTAAACTACTGCATCTCCAGGTGCTGCAGAAATGAACCAGCAGTTTCTGATTCAGGAAAAAACAGTCAATGTAACAGATAATGTCAGTGCACACAGGGGTTCAGTCGAAGGGAAGATGATTGAACCAAGGAAGGAAGGAAGGAAGAAACTGAGATTGAGAAAAGAATCAGTTCCCACATTAATTATTCAATTGACATAAATACACAAAACAGGCCTGCACTAATCAGAGTGTTTTAAGTGAGAACTGACATGCTGAGGATGTTTGCAGACACGCTCGGTGCGATTGAACTGGAACACCTCCAAACCCATTTCCCAAAGTTTAGTCAACCATCTGTTCTACTATAACTATGCATAAAATTTACCATTATGGAACAAAAACACAAAACATGTCAGAGCCGTGGGTCTCTGCTGGATAGGATCGCAGGTTTGAGGTCCCACTTGCATCCTGCTGACAGCCTCAAGAAAAGATAAGTTCCTCTCCTTAATTACTTTTTTTGCAATTGGCATGCATGGTGGTAGCTGGTCAGCCAAGATTCTCATTAAAGGTAGAAACTGCATCGCTCATTTCCAAAATTTAAAACAGCTTCAAACAGCCGAAAGGTATTACTCCATATTCAGTCATGTTTTTGTGTGTGTTTCTGTTGCACAATACAGCATCTAAGTGTAAACAAAAGGATCTGTGGACAACTAAAATTCAACTCAAATACAAGATTGGAACGTGCTTTTATTTACAAATAGAACACTAGCCAATATTCTTATGATTTAAATTGTTAAAGTTTAAGTTTTTAACTATTAAAGTTTTGACTCAGTTGTTTGTAGGCTTATCACTGCAAACTTGCCCTTGAGCAGCCCTGAAGCTGTTTCCCTCTGTTACCAACTAATTTGCTCTTAAGCACGGACAAGAGAGTGGTTTGGATCCTCTAAGCTAATTTCCAGCTTGTAAGTGGAAAAGTATATTTCTCAGAATGTCAAATCATTCCTTTAAAATGTGGACTTTAAAAGATGTAACTGCTGAAATGGTTTATGTGTTCGCCTCCTGACTGGCAGCCAGCAGTGCTTGGTGCAACTTGTGACCCCCAATAATTTAACATAAATATATGAATAAAATGTTGTGTACAAAAAAACTCAAATAAAGCTCAACTTCTGGAGTTCTCTAGAGGTTTGAACTATGTTATGGGTGAAACAATAATGGAAAGTTTGCTATTGATCAACTGAGATACAGTTAAAAGCCTTAGAGGGGAACATTCGTGAGGTTAACATACAGTGCACCAATGTATCGTTTGTTGCTGCTGCATTTTTTGTTAGTGTGTCCTTATGAACTGCAATACTAAAAATCGTTGGATAAAACTACATTTGGCATGAAATGATCAAATACAATTTAGCAGATTCAGTTTGAGAAACATTGATATCAGCCTGGAAAGATTCCTTGCAGTTTATGTGAGAACAGCTCAGTGGACTCTGGAGGAGGACTGACAGGAATAAAATGGCATCTGTTAATGATAGAACGTCCTTTCATGTCACTTCCAGCGCTCTCTACCTCTTCTGAGGCTGTTTTTTCTTTTGTCCCATCTGTCACCACAATGCTACAGGGTACACTTGTCATCCAAAGTCTCTCTGTTTCCTCCTTTCAGTTTCAGACTCCATCTTCTCCTCCTCCATCTTCATCCATTGTTTCTTTCTCCATCCTTTCCTTGTTCCTGCGCTCTGTCTTGTTCTGGCTCACGTATTTTTCTCTGCTGTTTGTGATTGTGTGATTACATCTGATTTGGGGGGTTGGAGTCACCGGGGTTGTTCTTCGGCACAAAGAGAGATGCTCTCTGGGGGTTCAGCTTATGAAAGCTGTCCAATCTAAATGCAGATGGAAATATCTTTCCGTTATTCAATCCCACCATGTGTAATATTCTAAACAAGGCTTTGTTGTTTTTCTTATACTGGTTCACTTGTAACACTCACTTATTGATCGAAAATTTGGCGCATTTGAATATCAGTATAAATCTGAATGGAGAAAAGCAGAAAAGAAATTAATACAAAAAACCCCTGAGCAAATTTGACTTGAGCTTAGTGAAGTTTTGTAATTATGTCTTAGTAAGTTGACAGAGACTGCCACACCGAACATGCCCACTCCTTGATTTTGTGAGCTGAAAGAATTATTTACAATTGTTTATTAATGAGTTTCTACAGAGTTGTTTTGATCATTGCCCTTCAAGCGCAAATGAAAATGAAGTGCAGAAAAGCAAGTCAACTCAAAGTCCTTTTATGAGCAAGATTTGTAGATTTCTACCAGGTCTGGAGTTTGCTCAGTGTCATCCCACAAACAAATGAAAAGAAATTAACACTGAGAGTTAGAAAATTAAAATTTCAACGTCCTATTTAATAAAATGTGAAAAATGGTCATGCTTGGTGTGCTTCAGTGAAATGAAAGAAAAGAAAGCCACAGAGAAACACACACTGGTTGGTTGGAGGATAATGTCTGTACAGGTGATCCTGTTGTCATGGTTACATTGAACCTGTATGTCATGGCAACCAGACTGAGTGAGTTGCTGGTATCAATCTGCAGAATCATGAATCTAACTGTTACTATGACATTGCCTTTACATTGATGCATCTATTACATGAAATAACTCATGTAAACAATAATTAAGTTAAAGTCTGTGAGCTGCACCACCTTTCTTTAAATCTCTTCCACTGATTAATGTAGAATTTCAGTGGCATTTAAACGTCAAACAGCAGACTGATGCATATCCCGTAAACAAAATGTCTTTCAACTTATTTAAAGGTTGGAAGTGTGATTGGAGTGACAGACAGCTGATTAATGAGTCTTTTTTTCCAGGATTAGACTCAACAGTCAACAATCTTTCTCCAGAAACATTCACCCCATCTTTAATTTCATGATCTAATTATGTTCTGCTCTCTTGTTTGTCCTCCTCAGGTGCAGCCTCCTCTATAGTGAACATGCGTAGGATAACTCATCCTACAGTACAAGAAACGCTGGCAGGCAAAGCCGTCCTACCGTGTGTCTTCACCCTCCAGACCAGCTCCTCAGACCAGCCTTCCCACCTGCTGTGGACTCGTGTCAGGCTACCTGCAGGAGGACAAAGCGCTCCTCAGGAGCAAATTGTGCTTTCTGCTGAAGGTAAAACAAGGATTTATGGTAAAATACCTTTTTGAGACAACGTTCTACGAACGCTTAGAGAGTAAACCAAATTATCAAATAGATGTGTGAATATGCAAGGAGTCACTCACAGACGATTATCACCTGATTTTGCTGTTCTACTCAGTTTTTAATGAATTAATCTGAAGACCTCACAGTATAAACAACGGTTGAGACATGGATGAGTTGAGCAGCACTTTAAATTTAGATTTGATAAACCCTCTCAGTAGAGGTTTTCTGTTGTACTTGCAAACATTTCAAACCTCCCTGTGTGGAAAGATTTTAGCAAAGTCAAGGCTAGATGCAAAATAAATTAATGTAATCTTGGCCCTCTTTAAAGTTTTGGTGCATTTAGTTAATTGTAATGTTTTGCAGCATTCTTTGTTGTCAGATGCAGCAGGCAGTGCTTGCAGCCTTAAAACTCAAAAGATTACTGCAATCCATTTATTTTAAAGTGAAACATTGCTATGCTACCCTGTGCCTCTGATTAATCCTAACTTGAGGTTGTTGCCTGTTGCCTCTCTCTATCCATGTTGCACAAGATGTGTGTCTTGAATGCGTGCAGTATTCCCCATCTGGACAAATGTGTGTGTGTGTATAACTCGCCAGCTTAGCCAGGTCACTGTTGTCCTTCCTAATGAGCAGCTGTCTCTGCAGGCAAGCTCCGTCAGCTTCCCTCGAGAGCTGCATTCGTCTGACCTGTCCGCCTGCCCACCCTCCCGCGCTTTGATGTTGTCGTTCAGTTTAGGTTAAAGATTTACATATTCTCCAACTCAAATCTGGTTTGATCTAATTTGATTAGTTATGGCCTGGAAACGGATGCAAATGATTTTTCATTCAAGGGTCACTAAATCATGATTGGTTTACAGAATAATAATGAGCCCCACCCACTTCCATCCTGTTAGAAAAGTGGGGACAAACACACAAGCACAAACATCTTTGATGGAAAAGAACCAAAACTGCTTTAATGTTGGCCGACTGTTATGTGTTCACATAGAACATAATATTAGTAGAAAGCCAACTGAGGGAGAAATTCTGGACATTTAACTTGTTGCATGCATCTAAAATCAGCAGGATGCCAATAGACACTGTTAATGAAGGAACCTCTCTTTCTGTGCCAAAGGTGATGTAATCAAGGTGAATAAGGCTTTCAGTGGTCGTGTAATGCTGCCAGGATATGCTGCCAATCCTCTGAATGCTACCATGGAGATCTCCAGTCTCCGCACCAACGACTCAGGCACTTACCACTGTCAGGTTGTCATGGGTAACGACTATGAGAGAGACACTGTGCCCCTGGTGGTCTCTGGTAAGTTCGGCAGTCACTGGCGGAGGTTTTAATTGTGGGCAGTAGAGTTTAGTGCCATGACTCCCTAAAGAAAACATTTAAACCAAGCAGAAAGGCTGCTGACAGTCTGTGCAGCAGCAGCACAAAAGGCTTTAAAATTCTTCCTCTAACTTATTTGATTTCTGCGTTTATTGCATTTAAGGTTTGTTGTACGTATGTAAGGTGCTAGGGAGTTTATTTTTAAATTTAATTAAACATTAAAAAAACTGATTCACCCTATCAGCATCGTAATGACTGACTTAATTCATGTAGCTGACTGCTCTTTGTGTTTGTGTTGTTGTTTTTATCTTGTTTTCCACTTGAGCAATTGTGTAATTATTTTAATTAAAGTGCTTGGACTGAATACCAATGACACTATTTTTTTTTCTGTGTGCTCATCTCTGAAATTTCAGCTAAAACTCACATAATGTTACACTGATCTGCTTGTGGCACCAATAAAATGATCATTTCTTACCTCCCACTCATTTATTGATTTTTGAAACCTGACTGTGTTGTTATGTCTCTGTCTCTTTGTCTGCCCGTGCAGGTGTAGTGTTTCACTATCAGGTTCCCAGCACCCGCTATGCCCTCTCATTCTCAGACGCCCAGCAGGCCTGCCAGGAAAACTCGGCTCAGATGGCTACAGCGGCCCAGCTGTGGGCAGCGTACTATGACGGCTTTGCCAGCTGTGCAGCCGGCTGGTTGGATGATCAGACTGTCCGGTGAGGAGATATTCGATGCCTTTCTTCTTATGGTTGTCATGCTCTGGTAGTAGTCCTTGCTTGTTGCAGTGAATCCTTCCCTGTTTTAAAGCATTGTATTTATTATTGATCAATTTGCCTATTATATCAGACAGGTCAAATAAGTCAACGTTTTGTCATGTTTGGAAACCTGGAACTTGTGATTTTTATAATTTCAAATAGTTCAACATTCTGAAAAAAATGCACATTTGCTTTTTTGTGAGCTATTGTGATGTTTTAATTTTTTTCTTTCTTTGACCACACGACAAGTGTGTTCACATTACTCACCAAATTCTGTCTCCTTTCAGTCTCTCTTCTTTTTTCCTCTCCTCTCTGTACACTCATGAAGTGCTGTCTGTCCAGTCAGCGGTCACTTGAATGTTTTCAACTAGCAAAAAGAGGCAAATGATGAACATACTCTGTATTAGCTTCATGTCGCGTGTCTTTGCGTTGACTTTATATGAAGGTCCACTGTATGAAAAAAAGTGTGGTGGTTACTATGTGCAGCCACCACAGGATGAGAAAGCTTTGCACTCCCATGTCTATAAGGTCAATTAAAAGCCTAGCTTAGCATATTTCAGCACAAAGACTAGAAACAAGGGGAAACAGCTAGCCCAGATCTTTTATTTTTTTATTTGACTTTTTGTATGCTTTAAAAGAAATCAGATTTAATGTGAAAATGACTTTTAGAATTGCAGGTAGGTGGGTTTTGTTACCTTTGGACAGAGGTGTTTCTCTCTGTATCCACTGTTTTTGCCAAGCTAAGCTAAGTTGCTGGCAGTAGCTTCATATTGACCATACAAGTATGATACTGGTATCATTGCTCATCTGATCTCCAACATGGAAAGTGAATTAATAGATTTCTCAAAATGTCAGTCACTTGTCACAAAGTAATAAACTACTTGTTTCGGCTCTAAGGACTGTTAAACCCTGTATTTTTAACTCCAATATGAAGACATTACTTTTTTTCTGTTCTGTTTGTTGCCTCTATCATTGAAGCATCTTCTGTCTTGGTTAATATTCAGTTTTGGGTTTTTTTTGTCACTTCATCTACTTTAAACTCATGTTCTTGTTTTGCTGTTTCTTTGCTGTTAATTGTATTGTAATTTATTCTAATCCATTGCCCTTTTAAAGGATGCAAATAAGAATTTATTCTTAACTAACATTTAAAGTCCTAATGAAAACAAATGCTGTTAAATAAAAAACAAAATGTTCACCTGACACTTTTACTTATTCCTTTTGATTAGTGAAAAAGAGGTACATTCCCATTATGACTCCCACATGGTTGTCTCCACAGCTATTCTGTCCAGCTGCCAGAGCTTGGTTGCTATGGACACAAGGAGTATTCCGCTGGAGTCAGGAATTATGGGAAGAGGGACCCAAAAGAGCTGTTTGATGTGTACTGTTTCGCAAAAGAACTGGATGGTACAAGTTTTTGGCTATTTTCTATCTTGTGTTTTCATCATATTCTGTTATATCATTAGGAGAACAAATCTGACCATATGTTTGTTTTTTAGCTTTCAACAAATCCAGTGGAAGACCAAAAATGATGTTAAAATTATGTATTATTATTATGTGCCTATTCATCCAAAGCTGTATATGGCTACTAACAGTTACATCTGCTCGAGTGAAATTTGATGAAAACAACAGTGCCTAACTGTTTTTTGTTTGTTTTTTGGTTTTTGTTTTTTTGAAAATGAAACTTACATCTGTGACCTGATTTTAAAGATTTATCATCGCTAACACAATGAGCTTGAGGTTGAGTACCAAGTAAAGAGTAGGGAAGTTAGAAAATATCCAGAGACAAACTACCAGATTGATGGTTTTGGTCTTTTTTTGCAAGTTGTTGAGATTAAAAAAATCATAGTATATTATCAGTTTTATCATTTTAGTACCATTATCCTTTAAGAACCACTCTCTGAACTGGTAAATGTCATTTCAAAGCCCTCGGCAGTATGCAACAGGCATCAGCTGCTTATTGACAGCTTCCTGTTTCATGTCACCCTCCTTCAGGTGAGGTGTTCCACTCCTCAGTCCCTGGCAGACTGTCTCTGTCCTCAGCTTCAGACCGCTGTGTGTCCCTTGGGGGGCAGCTGGCCACTGTGGGGCAGCTTTATCTGGCCTGGAGGGCCGGCCTGGACAGTTGTGCCCCAGGCTGGCTATCTGATGGCAGCGTCCGCTTTCCAGTGACGTGGCCTCGCTCGGACTGTGGAGGCAACCAGCTGGGAGTCCGTACCGTCACACCCAACAGCACTGTTGACAACACTACATTACTTTATGATGCTTACTGCTACAGAGGTATTGTACTATAACAGTGAAAACCATTGCCTGCATCTCCTCACTATTTTTATTTACTGAAAAGGATTTAAACACATTATTGATGGCACTTAACAAGAATGAAATGAATCTACAGCATCATTTCAGTCATGTTTTGTAATCATATGGAATAATGATTCTTAAATTGAAAGGTGTGGATAAAAATGACAAGAAAAACACTGCTAAATACATATTGATATTACTGCCATCTCACTCCTAACAGAAGTGTTGATGGTGCTGTGGAAGTGTTGAGTGATAACAATGACAATAAATGTCATTGGCAGTGTTGTAGCTATGGCAACACAGATTTCTAAACCACGTTGTCTGTCCTCTGTCATGTATCTGTGAAACTGCTAGATTGACAGAAGCAGTGGGAGGAGAGAAAAAAGGCAGGATGTGTTGAAATAAAATATCTAGACGCTCAGCTTTTGTTCTCTATGTTGACTGATATTGGCCAATTCCTGCTAGATTAAAACAGAGTAAAGCTTTGAGACAAGCTAGAAAAAATCCCACAGTGACTGTCGTATGAACAGCAAATCTTTTTTAACTTGTTTGTAGGTAAAGTGAAGAGTTCAGGCTCCATCTCTCAGATCTACACCTCCCTGTGGAAGCCCTGGAGCTACCTCACAGGCTCGAGTAATGCTGACTCTGCAGGCACAGACAATTCTGACACGACTACACAGCAGACCACCACGACTAGAGGTTTTACATTTGTCTGAGATTAGCAAATCTATGGCACCATGAACCAGCTAATAAATCAGAGAATCAACCAGCCAATCAGTAAACACACTTACCATAAGATTAAACATAGAAAAGATGTGTTGTTTTCAAATGCATGTGTGCAGGGTCCTCAGATGGCAGCGAAGTTTCACCTTCAAACTGGACAGGATTGGTCGACCTAGAGGAGGAGGAATCCCTTCAAACTACTTGTAAGGGTTTTAATCAGATATGTGTATTGATCACAAAAATGTGTATCTGTTATAATACAAATAATTTTGTCCTCAGCCTCAGACCCCTGGTCCTCAGAGTCTTCGGGGTCCTTTGTGACCCTCCAGCTAATCCCAGGACAGAGCTCCTTAGACTGGGGAGAGCCACTGGAGCCTGGCCCCGACTCAGAGGAGTTTCTTCGACCGCCTGTGGATCCCACTCCTGCTGACAAGAAGGTTGGTCTGGCTTAACTTTTTATTTTGATTTTTCAAAATACCATCAGCGAACCAGCTTAGTTTTTAACTATCCACCTTTTACTCTAGGTGATCTCAAAGATTGTCAAGTCTTTTTGGAAGCCTTGGAACTACCTGGCTGGCGCTGGAGACGAAGAGGGAACCCCAGCACCGAGTGTTCCAGAACAGGAGGTAGTGACGACCCCCAAAAAGACAGATGAGGGATCAAATTCATCCAGGACATCATCGAAAGGTGAGTAGATTTGAACTGTTCCTACCTCCTGACAGAGCTTGGGTGAAGCTACAAAAGAGAATAAAAGAGAAAAAACTGCAAAAAGCAACCAGGAGGCTTGATGGCACTACATATTTATGAGCTTGTATAATATTCTGAACACATTTCTGTTGAGCCACTAATTAGCTCAGGTCTGTGATGTTGGGGAAACATCAGTTGGGCAACACAACAGGATGGTACATTAATTACAGTACAAACAAACCCTAGGATGAGGTTCATTAGAGAAACACAGAATTAATAAGGGGTAAACCCTGAGAGCAGAGGCCTTGGAGCCCTGGCATGTGGTGAGGAGAATGTGTCTTGCATTGACTCTTTCTTTGTGCAGCAACAGCTAAAATTGGCCTAAAGTCTGAAAACAAACTGAGGTCACGCTGACTTTTCTCTGCGGCTCAGACCCGCTCTCCTGTCGGACCACAAACAAGCTGTGATTGACAGCAGCTGTGAAAGCCGACGAGCTCCAGCTGTGCACAATGATCTCCTTCGCACTGGCATAACATGAAAAGTAAAAAAATGATGTTCCTTTAGCTTTGCATTGTCGTCAACCTCCATGGAATATATGGGGAGAAATGTGGAATGTTAGAATAAGTATTTGATGATCAAAAATTAAATATATTCAGTTGAAATTCCCACAAGGTTCTACCTTATTTCTTATCTTCACATCTTGCCTTTACCTTCACACTGTTTATGTATCAATATGTGCTGTTAAATTACATTGTAACTTGGCAATGATCCGAAGCACTACCATTAATGTTTCACAGTGGCTGCCTCTTAGATATGTTTGAGTAGTTTAAATCATTTAGGAACATTTCTAATCAAAAATCACAGTGTGAGTTTAGCGCAGTTGAGGTTGTTTTGTAGCAGGATGCCCACTGAGCCACAGGTAGTGTGGGATGAAAACATTATCCTCCAAACGTGGGTGCAGGCTGATGCTGGAAAAATAGTTAAAATCCAACTCATCAACCTCTATTCCTCTCTCTCGTGTCTCAGGGGTCTGGCAGGTTTAAGGGTCTTTATTTACTGGCCATGGATGAAAGTGGTTTCCAAATGGCAGACGTCTGTGTTTAGTGTTTGTTGAAACTCTGTTACAGGGTTGTTGATTTAATTCTGAGGCAATATGTGAGGCTGTGGTGGTCTTGCTTTCATCCTGTTTTGCCAGACTGTGTTATGTGTGTCCAGAGACCTTTTAGACCTCCACACAGCTATTTTCTCTTTATTTGTTTGTTTGTTTGTTTATGTTAACAGGAACTATTGCAAATGTGAATATGACACTTTAGATCTATTCAAACTGTACCACAAATGTATCTGCAAGGAGCCCCAGACTGCATTTAGTCTGTTCTTGCCTTGTTCATGTCATTTCTTTGGTCATATTAGATACTTAAACATCTCTTCAGCTAGGATTATCACTATAGCAATAACATAGCAATATGTATGAAAAAACCTGAGATCAAATAACTTTGTTTTCTGTGCACTTTCTCTCTTTTTCAGCAAATGATTTTCAGTCATTATGCAAGTGTAGGGAGGGGGGAAGAGAGTCTGTAGCCATTTCTTACAAAAATGTACAAAAAGGAAATATCAAATATTCAGGCTTTCAAAAATGAAGACTAATGGAAACTTTTCAGCCATCACGGATCATTTCAGAAATCAAGTATTCCTAATTGGCTGCTCTACGCTGCACTTTTTAGTGACAGGGTACATCACCGCGAGCTGACTGGCTGTTGACACAAGTGACGTGCCTTACAGTCTAAAACTGACCTCTGGACTTGACAAGCTGAGTTGCAGGCGGCACTGTCAGCTGGCTTGAGTCAAGCTGAGATGGACCAGCTTACACCGCTGCAACATTTCCTGCAACTATTTTGTGTTGTCATGAATATTTGGTGTAAACTGGTCTTAAAAGAAAGAGCAACAACACACAAAATAAAAGTGTAAGCCAGAGCAAAAATAGGGAGGGAAGGGTGCAGTAGCAGTTACTTTCTCAAGAGTCTCATGCTACAGCTAGCTTGATTTCCAGACATTGTCTTCTCCCGATTTAACATACTTTACGCTTAATAAATTTTTGTCTTGTAGCAGGCGGCAGCCAGCATTAAGGTACATTACTGCAATGTTCTCTGACAAAACAGGAACAGAAACAACAAATATTTATTCAGACTGATGTCTTTTAAGAGCAGATTTAAACTGTTCTGTTTCTTTGCCTCATTCTCAGTTGCCTGATGCTGCATTCAAATGGGATGGATGGCAAAAACGTTTGCTAATTGCAAGTATTCAAGTCAGACAAATCAAGATGGTTTTATAATTGCACAGTAGGTCCTGTAACAAAGGCAGCCCTAAATTAAGCAACTGAATGTTTAATCGTTTTAAATTGTGGACACTGGTTGATGGGAGGCTTCCATTATTTATTTGCCCTGTCAGCATTAAGTCAGAAACATCTGAGGTGTTAGAAAAAAAAACATCCCAGTGTAATAGCTGTAATTGAGTGTTCACATGAATGGCATTTACAGAAACTGGTAATTAAGGTAACTCAGATGTCACGAGTGCAGCATAATATTGTTCTAAATCCCACACATAAAGCTCGCCAACCTCCCTGCCTAAAACAGCTTTCAATAGTTTATCCATTCCTTACATACTGCACAGTGTTGTCTGGTGATTTTTCTCCCTGTGACAATAATTTTAAACACACAATAGTGGGAAATGTTCAGCTCTTTTCCTTAAATGTGTTTCTTCACAGTGCCTACAGAGGTTTGCTTGCTGGTGTTGATAATATTGAAGTGTCAACGGTGTTAGCACAGTGATAAAAAAAAGAAACAGCTGACGGGTAGCTCAGACAGCTTAGAGATGTTTGTTTTGTTTCCCTTGGCAAAGCAGAGAGAATCCATAAGACAGTTTTTACTTTGTTCGTCACTCTTGGCTTTGGTTTCAGCACTGTTCTCTGTCTGCAATAATTGTGCTCCTGACTCCCCTTTGTTCTGTTCTATTTCTTTGTTTTGTGCCCTCTGCAGGTTTGTTTTCTTGGGGAAGTTCATGGTTCAACGGTCCCTCGAGGGAAAACTCTACAACAGCCAGTGAAGAATCACCCACTCGTCTGGCATCTACTTTGGCCGCCTCCAGTAGCTCCATGACTACAGAGAGCACAAAGAGCTGGAAAATTTCAGAGGCGCACACATCCACCGCCTCCAGCTCTGCACCCGAAATCACCTCATCGAGCGGGGAAACCTGGGTCCGCGTTGACGTGGAGACCACAACCCAGCCAGGTGACAAGAGAGAGGAGACGGTCACCTCTAGAGCCAGTGGTAGAGGAGGAAGAGGAAGGGGGAAGAAGAACAGAGGGGAGGACAGAAGCAGAGCAGAGGAGAAGGCAAGAGGAGAGGATAAGGGGAAAGGAGAAGACGAGGGGAGTGGAGAGATCACAGGGGTGGAAGCAAAGGGGGAGATACAAGTTTCACGTCGGCCAGTTGGAACAAGTAAACCAAGAGAAAGATCCAGAGAAAGATCTAGAGAGAGGGGTCACAGGAGGGGACAGTCCACCACAACCACAGCTACCACTACCACCACGACTGCTAGTGCTCTGGAGCTCACAGCGATGACCACAACTGGATCAGAAAGCACTGAAGTATCTAAGTCTGAATCCCCCTCCACCTTACCAACAGTAGAGACCCCAGTGCCATCAGTCTCACCAGATCCAAGCCAGTCCCTCTCTTCATCTCCATCACCATCACCTTCCATCACTGTGACAATATCCCCCTCCCCATCCCCATCTCTTTCATCTTCCTCCTCCCCATCTCCAACCACTTCCTCACTTCCATCCAATTCTCAAACCTCATCCCTTTCACCCTCACCCTCACCATCTCAAACAGCTAGTTCAGGAGAACCAGCTCCGTCTCCTCGCTCAGAAAGCCGGGACAGCCTCACTAATCCCCTGACATCACTCAGCTGGGTCCCAGTGGAGAAAGCAGTTCTGAACAGCTCTCGAGATTTGCCTCCATTACTGTCGGGACACCCAGATGACGAGGAGCCTGCTTGGTCTCACGCTGTGGGCTCGGGGGCCCTGTTACCTGGCAACGTGGATGAGGAGAGCAACAGAGGAGGAGTCAACATCAGTACCATCACTCTTAGCCCGACAGGTTAGCATTGTATGTTTGTTTTCAGATATTTTTTCATCGTGTTGGTAAGCTTTATTTGATATGTAAGTGTGTCTATGTGTCTTCATATTCATTGTAATTCATCTGTGAGTTTGATATTATTCCACAGAAGGTACAATTTTCATTCCAATGCCTCAAAGTATAATTCAGATTTATTAAAGCATGTGTCTTATTTTCGTAGTTTCACCATTATTTCTACAGGGAATACTAAGATTGTAGCTTCTTACTAAGTTAATTGCTAAGTTCTGTGAATACAGCAACATCGCTGAAAAGAGGTCCAATGGGGCAGAAAACACAAGCAGTCAGATTATTAGACAGCTTTTGAACAAACCCATGGGTTTACTGGAAGACAAAAGAAAGGCAAATTGCACAATTGATTCCCCAAATTGTCAGTTGCGCATACACGAGAGGGATTATACTGACATTTCAAAAACTGTAGCTAACTTTTAGTTTGACCCAATGTTAAGTGGTCCAGATATTTTGTCTATTGGTTCTTTTGTAACTAGTGATGGGAAGTAGAAAATAATAGTTATGTGGTTACTCTTTTTTTTGGTCATGAGTATTTCAGGTTACTCTTTGCACTTGGCAATCTTTGAGTAACATTTTTAAATGTTCTTTTTTTTCTGCTGTCTTACCAGGCTTTGATGGAGGGTTGATATTTTGTCAGTGTTTGTTCAGTCGAGGCACTAGTACACTGTGTGTTAGCTTGCTAAAGGAGCTGTAGGTGGGAGACTCAGGATGTTTTAGGGGCAGGTGTGAAAATAGTAAAAAGGGCACTTGTTGTATGCGGTTGGGCACCAGCATGCAAAAAGTCGTCGGGCACGTAACTGCGTTTTGTCCACCGTAAAGGGCACTTCACCATATTTGTCCACAGAAAGGGCACCCCAGAAGGCACTTTACCACATTTTGTTCAATGAAAGGACACCCTGGAAGATGCTTTACCACATTTTGTCCACTGGCGGGCATCCTAGAAAGCACTTTACCATGTTTGTCTGCTGGAGGGGCATCCTGGAGAGCCTACAAGGCTTTTCATCATGTTATATCTACCATAGGAGCGTCCAAGAGGGCACTTCTGCTGCATTTTCTCTGTTCTTAGAGGGTGCCCCCCTCTTTTAGGTCCGCCAGTGGTGGGAGAAACAGTTAGCCTTTGCCACAGGAGGAGAAATCTTTATCCTTAAGCACCTAAAGCTGTTGTATTCATGTAGTGTCTTGTGAATTGCTAATGTTAACCATTGTTATATCTACATTCAGTCTTCACTGTCAGGACTTGATGTCTGGAGTCTTGCTAACAGTAACCTGGCTACTAAGCTACCTGATGACCAGAATACATCCAAACTGGGTCTGTCTGATAGTTAGGGAAAAAGTTTGACATTTTGGGAAACACGTTTATTTGCTTTCTTGCTAAAAGCCAGATAAGAAGATTAATACCACTGTCACGTCCTTCAGTTAATTATTTGTAGATCAAGGCAGTAGCTGGCCAGCTCACCTTAGCGTAAACACAGGATATGATCGGAAACAGCAGGATTGGTTCTAAGCACCTTTGAAGCTCACTCATGAACATGTTGTATCTTAAAAGTGCACAGCAATGCAATGACTCATCGGTAGCGCTGTTGCCTCACCACAAGAATGTACTGGGTTTGATTCCCTGCTGGGGCAGGGCCTTTCCGGGTGGAGTTTGCATGTTGTCCCTGTGTTGTTTGAGTTTTCCCCCGCCTGCGAAAGCATGGACATATAGGTAAAGTGTCCTGTTACTACCCTTGACCACAGCAGTCTCCAAAAGCTGGAGTTGGTCCATGCTGCCCACTGCTCTTCATAGATGAGTATGAAGACCCAGAACAAGTTTCATTAAGTTGTGCTGAGTATAATTGTATATGACAAATATGAAAAGAAGTGTGCAGCTTAAAAAAAGTAATGTAGCCTCGTAATTACTTCTGCTACACGGTAATCTAATTACGTTTTTAGTGACTTTTCCAACATTTATATCCTGATTATTTGACTGTTAAGGTCTGATCCTCTGATAGTTTTTTTTTTTTTTTGCTTATAGCACTACTTATGACAATGTGCATGCATGTCTTAGGAATTACTTTGGCAAGTCTGTGTTATCATAACGAAGAAACGAAAGCCTGACAAAATAACTCTCCTTTCAGATTGCAGTTTCATTTCCTCCCATGACCTTGCTTCTGGCATATTTATTCAAAATATTTCGCGTTTTTTTCTTTCCATTGCATCCCTTTTATTCCCACCAGAAGCAAAGACGACATTCCCATCATCGCACACAATCTGATGATTAAGTCTGCAGTGTGGTATATCTCAGCGAAGCTCTGGCTTGCCACCTGGTTTACTACTTATTTTTTGCTTGATAATGAGAGCTCAAACTGGAAACATCCTATCTCCCAGCATTTGAAAGCCCCACGGGCATCACGCTATCATGTTTTTCTAGGGTGATTTATTTTGCTTCCTTTGAAAGCAGCTCATGTCTGCGGCAGGCATGGCTGAGCTGCCTGCCGGGGTGTGAGGAGTCTGCGGATGGAAAACAGCTGTAAACTGTATCGACAAGAAGCTGAGGGCAACCATCTGGGCCACTGGCGTACAGTATGAGATTGATTGACTGAGACCCTAGAGTCAGGCAGGCAGAAGGTTATAAACAAACAAACACACAGTGATATCTTTGCTACACAAACAGGATATTGGGCCAAAATAATGACTTTCGGCTTACATCTTTCTTTCCCTCTCATACTCTAGCTTCACTGCAGTCCCTTGTGGTTGGGTTTCATGGCGGTGGTCGGTATTTTCTCTCCTGACTGGATCAGGGAGTACTTCATCAGTCAGTTCAATCAATAGGAGAGTGGAGAAAAAAAGAGAAGCCTTAGGTTGGATTCAAGGTCCTTCAGCAGCACAGCTTATTGTGATGGAGCCACACATGCAGACAATCAGAGCTTAAACACACAATGACATCAACTTTCTTTCCCTTGTCTGATCTTTTGAAACTGATTTTTATCACACCTCATTTCTGTAGCATTTAAACTGCAGCCAGTTTTTTTCTCTCCACCTTCCTCTTCGTGCTCTCCCGCCTTTACAGAAATGCCAACGCCGCCTGTGAGGTCTAAAGCGCTTATCCGAGAGTCATTTCTCCAAAGTAAACCATATTTCCGCTGTGTCTGGCTGTGATTACTCGAAGCAAAGGCTACGTGTGATGCGCGGATTAATACTTTGAGGTATCCCGGCGCTGTAAAGTATTATCCCCTTCCTGTCCTATCTCTGTAAACTTATTAGTCGGATGTTGCCATTGCCAGCTTACTGCTGTTGTTTGTGCCGTCGGTGTCAGCCCCTGTGCAGGGCGAGGGACCGTCCACTCTGTCAGCTCCTTCTACAGACTATTGATTTTTATGCACCACTCGCTTTAATGAACGGCCAATAGCCCTAGGTTTATCTTTCACACACACACACACACACACACACACACACACGCACACACACACACACACACA
>JAQLOL010000004.1:10838049-10851921 GCA_029783665.1 Naso thynnoides
CACTGCAACAAATGCTCTAAAAATTGACAATGAACACAAGCATAAGCGAAGATTGTGATTCAGCCTCAAACCTGTATTGATTTTTCAGAGCAATATCAATCTCAATCTTCCTCTTATTGCCGCCTGCCTCTCCTTGGGGCTCACTTACACTCATCCAGCTGGCAGAACTGTAGATGCAGTTATTGCCAGTTACTGCCTTGTTCAAACAAATATGATCTGAAATTCCTCTGAGCCATTTCTCTGCATTTTCCTAATGTTCACCCACACTGACTCAGCCGACCTAAATGTGAGTGCAGTAATGAGATCTTGTAGGATGTGAAGAAAGCTAAAGACGATGAACACGCTGAATAAATGGAGGATGGTCAGGAGGATTTAAAAGGGAAATCAAACGATGGAGTAGGACATGGAGAAAAGGATTAAGTAGTTTGAGAGTGTTTGTTTGCCCGGCTGTGGGCTCATGGCTCAGTGGTTTGGCTGTGCTTGCTGTCTGCTGCAGAGACCCATTAGCTCCTTCTGGCTTCCCACAGCTGTGCTGTAACACAGACACAGAAACAAGGCTGCCATCTAGAGGCAGAAAACACTTAACATGGCTGGAAAATTTTGTCCAAACTTAACAATACCGACAGTAAGGACGCTAATTTGTGTTCCTTTTGCTAAATATTAGTATTTGTGCTTATCAGATAAATGGTAAGTTTAAGTTTAGACTGTTTTACTCAGGATGTTGTCATGGAAGGAACCCTTCAATGTGATGATTTGAACTTTTAACAACATGTAAGACTCTGGATTGATGTAAAATAGATACTGAATCTATGTCAACCTAATGTTTTAATTTATTTATTTCCTGCAGTGCTGTGTGGGACCCCGCCTGCAGTTGAGAACGCTCATTTGGTAGGTCGGCGGAGGTCTCACTATGACATCCATTCAGTGGTCCGCTACCAGTGCTCTGAGGGCTTCTTCCAGCGTCACATCCCCACTGCCCGTTGCCGGGCCGACGGGAGCTGGGAGAGACCCAGGATCATCTGCACAAAGTGTGAGTGGGCGATGTTCGATGAACGTAGAAGTACAATGATGAAGTGTTTTTCTTTTTAATCACCGATTAGAGTTCATGAAAAAGTTATAGTGCTTTTTACTCTCCATTTAAATGATTAACAACATTATCCTGTTTTATTTATTGCAGTATTCATTTTTTTAAATGAATTGTGATCTATTTTTGACTCCTCTGGGAATGTCTTGCTGCCTTGTGTTGGTTTTTGGGCTCCAGATTATGTCTTGTGTTTATTCCAGCGATTTTAAACCTTCAGTCTGGTTGTCATTGTAAATTATAAAAAATAATATTTGTTTTTGGGTTTCCTTTTTTGGTCTTCAGGTCTTTTTATGCTTGTATTCAGAGCAACATACCATGCAGGTACTGCAACTGTAAAATAGGGTTAACCTGGTAACCCTCATAGCCCCAGTTGGGTCAGGTCATCTCTCTCTCGTCTAATCTAGTGATTTTCTTCACTTGGCTCACTGATGAAGCCATAAAAATGGCCAAATGAGCAAACTAGAGTCTGCAGAAAACTCCTTCAGGCTGCAAAGCGCAAATGTCAGCTCGTTAGTGACAAGAAAAAGCTGTACAGAGATAACAAGATGCATTTGAGGTCATTTAGAAAACAATGTCATTACTAATGTAGTTTATCATTACATATATTGATCAAAAGTATTTAAATTATAATAATTATTAATCGATTCTTATAGAAAATGTTTTTGTTATGTATTTACAGAAAAAAAACAAGGACTTAGAACCTCTGTCATTCGTATTGGCACTATGCTACATACAGCAAACAGTACAAACTTATAATCTCTTAAAATATTGGGCCAACTAAGTTAATTATTACGTTAAAAGTATTGCAAAAAAGTTCCTTATGATTGTTGTGATGTGTATCTGTTACAGTATAATTTCAAAATAAAACCCATTTGTTTCCCTGCACTTTTCGTAGCCCGGCGATCTCACCGGTATCGACGCCACCACCACAACCAGCACCATGAACGCCGTGGCCACAGGAGACACGGAGGAGAGGGACACAAGGCCCGAGAGGACGCACGCAGCTACTACTGAACCAAATAATACTACATCTGCAATGCCTAGGTGCTAACCATGGCCCATAAAGACAGACAGTAGTTCACATCACCCCCTTTCCTTCCTCTGCTTCTAACACTGCTCTGTTTCGCTTTATTCCTCCTGATGAAAAAGGTTTTCTTACTCTAACATACTGTTTTGTCCACAAACCCATCTCCCTTTAGTTTCGCTGTTCTGATGCTTCTTTTCATTTCCCCCCTGCTTCCTTTAGTCGAGGTCCATGCGAACACTAACTATAACACTAACTGTTGTTAACTCCCAAACATCTCAGTCCCTCCTCCCGCCCATGAACTAAAACCCTGTGTCAGCCCGTCGGACTGACAGCAGTGTGTGAGCGTGTGTGAGCGTGTGTGCATGTCAGAGCGACACTTAGAAAAGTGCTGACTCACTCTTTTTTGTAAAGGTTTGCTCGTTCTACATGAAAAATGACTCGCACCCTAGTATCTGTTTACAAAGCACAGATGTATTTGATGCAAGCTAGCATTCAGTCCCTGGTAACCCCGAGCTTTTCATATGTGTACTGTAGTGTTACTTTTTCATAGAGCACCTGAATAGCTGGTCTGTTTTCTTCTACTGACATGCTTTTTTCTAATATTTGCCATGTTTTGGTGTTATGTTACTATTTATTATGGATCATTTGCTAGTGAATATGCTTTCTTTTTCTACTTATATTTCAGAGAGCCGATGTAACATCATTTTTCTATACCAGTATATACAGTAAATCCAACTCAACAATAAACAAAATTAATCATTTATCGCCTCTAATCTCTGTATTGTAAATATTGTGGTGTTTGTTATTGGCTGATCCTTGATCAATAGCTGGACCTTGTCCAACCAGATAGACCTCCCCCCCATCCCCATAAGCTCTCTCATCTAAAGAATAGCCAATGTCCCACTGACATAGATAGTGTGGATGGGATTATACAAAACTCTCTCAAGATAACCACTTGATTGTATCTGACTTGCTAAATACTTCAATATTTGCACGGCTATATTTACATGATGAGTAGAATGTTACGACTTTTTGTCCTTTCGTCCCTTTGATATTTGATCAGTCATTCACTTTTTTGGTGTTCTTTTGACTTTTTGTCCTGCTGTTGTATTCCATTCTTAATAAAGTGAGAAAATGAACAAAGTTCCTGAACTGTATTTAATTCAAGCCAACAAACTATCGATAAAGAAATATATCATATCACATCTTGTGATACCTTATCAATACCAAGCAGCAATTTATGATAATTTATTAAAAGCTTTGAACAGACTTTCCTGCTTTAAAAAGGACTTTCCATTCTGAATTACATATATCCAATAAATTTCCATCCATCCATCCATCCATCATCAACTCTTTAACTGGGGTCGGGTCGCACAGCCAATAAATTTTATAACAATTTTTTTGCTTTCTTGCATTTAATGGCTGTTTAACATTTTGGCAGGGCCGACGCTTTACTGCATTGCATCATTACAGGTACTGTGTCAAGATATATGATATAGGCCTCCTTGAGGTAAGAAGTCCTATCCATACCATGGTCACATCAAGGAAAAGCGATGACTTCAGTCATTTAATAGACATGCATTTAAAGGCCCATGCATGCCCGAAAACAAGGGAATCATCATTTATTCAGGAATTTTACTTTATAAGTGCAAAATAACAGTTCAGCTGTTCAATATATTCAACTCACAGAAAGAACTTCCCACAGTCCAGTATATTATGTATTTTGATTATTATTGTGTAATAATATGATGCAGTTATTATGTAATAATATGATGCAGTAATCCAAATATATATCTGTTATAGAGGTAGTCGGACAGTCTCGATGAAGTTACCCTGACCTCTAGCGCCACCAAGAAGTTCACATTTGCAGCTTTATCTGAAACATCTGGACAATAGTTGAATGGATTGCCATGAAATTTGAAAATGTTAACAAAGCATGGTGAACCTCATTGTTGCCTGGCAAACATTGGCATGTTAGCGTTGCCATGGTGAATATGTTAGCATTCTGATATTAGCATTTTGCTCAAAGCATGATTGTGGACTCAATATATTTAATAATCTCTGATAGGAACACACTGTTGTTTTTATAGATAGTTTCTTTCAAATAACCTTGGCACCAGGGCAGATAAAAGGCAATCAAACTGCTTTATTTTGGCTTTACCTCTCTGAGCTTGGCCACTCATTTTATTTTGGACTTCACACAGTGAGCAGTAGTTTTATCCTGTTTGGTTGCTGTAGGCAATATTCTCTCTCTGTTGTGTCTGTGAGCAGAATATTTTAAGAAAAAGAAAGCTTGCAGAAGAGTGCAACATAAAAAGTTTGTTTGCCAGGAAACTTAATAAACAAAGGGATCACCAAGTGTAAAGAAAAACAATCTTTTTCAGTTTTCTTGAGGTTCTACAGTTAGATTTTAATGTTATTATACCAAAGTTTAATCATAAAAATGAACATGAATCTTTTATGACTGACATTTTTTTTAGCTAAACTAAAATTAATGGTATTTTTTCCATTATTTTCAAATACTGAGGTCATAAATCAAAAAAGCTCCTATAAGCTCTATGTAGTTTTCAAGAAATGCAACAAATCTAAGATTTTCTGTTTAAAAACTCATTAGCAGTCTGACACCAACAGAGATCACGTCTAGTGGTAAAATTAGTTTTAAAGTTGTTTTAATGTTCTGCGCAGTAACAGTTGTCACATCAGAGGACTACATCTAGAACACATGGGCGTCCTCCTCTTAAAATCCCATTATCTGTAACGTTAAAGCATAAAAAGTGTCATGGGATCATTTGAGTGGCTGTTGTGTGTGACAGCTCACCCACATCCAGGGAGCAACTCTTTATCAGTTTGAGAGCAAAGTTCACTGGGCCAGCATTTCACGCTCAAAGGGCACGATGACATCACCGAGCGGAGACAATACTGACAACTGAAGAGTCAGTTAAACCAGCAACCTGCTCACATACCCACAAAATGTGACAATACATGAAAATAACTGGAGGAAAAGGTTGATGCAAATGTCGTTTAATCAAACCTTTTTACATCTAATCAGCTCAATCCCATTTTAATATGAAACAAGTGCAATTCAGTGCTTCATTTGTTTTTATTGTACAGAATAAAGTTGAACATAAAACATGGAAAACAACCCTGAGTTGCACGCAACTAAAGCTTAAATAAAGCATCATTTAACCAATTAGCTGATGGACAGACTGTATTGATAATCAATTATTCCTTTAATTTCTGGTTGCAGCTTTTCCACTATGAGGATCTAATACTAATAATGCAAACTCAATATCTTTGGATTTTGAATTTGAGGACAGAAACTGTGATGTACATGTTTAATTATTTATAGACCACATGATAAATAAATTCAAGACAAATTTGAAAAAAAGTTTTAGTTACAGCCCCAGTCACAACAACAAATATGTTACATAATCTAAGGAAGTGGATGGACTTTTTCCTTCAATTAATTCATCTGCCATGTCTCCTTTGTCAGCAACTCTTAATCACTACGCCTGGCAAGCATTCATGAATCTACTTCTTACATTCGTAGTTTTTACTATCAAACAAACTATCAAAGTGAAAAAAAAAAACCCAGAAAGTTTTCACTGTAAGAATAAACTCAAAGCTGCGGAGCGTCGGTTTGGATTTCTGCATAGAAAGATGTGAAACAATCACGTTTCTCTCCAGACATGTATCCAAGTTAACAGTCTGAGTTTGGGATGATACCTGCTGGGTGTCTGCATGAGTTGCCTGTGAGCTGATCACAGTCCTCATCGTGATCAACAGCCTTCTTATCAGGGTCCATAGTTCATGCAAGGAGTGCTGCTGCTGCAAGAGGGGACTGATTTTGAACAGTTGACTCAGAGAGCACGGTTTTAGATTTCCCCTGGGTTGAAAAATTGTATATTTAATGCAGTTTGTGAGCCGTAGAGAGTCCCCAGAAAGTATTAGCCTTGTCAAAGCGTGAAGTATTCCTCGACAGTCTGCAGCTGGTGTGTGTGTGGTCTAGTTTTTCTTCTTCTCGTTGTTGGTCTGTCCCTTGGGAACAGGTTTCATAAAATAAGCGGGGTTCCTGTAGCAGCGCAGGGCCAGCAGAAGCGGTGCAGCAGCCAGCAGCACATTGAGGGCGATAACAGGCCACCGCTTGTCTGCTGGGACTCGGTACGTGAAGGGAGTGCGGGAGTGCAGAGATGCTCCAATATGGCACCACTGAGTCTGAAAGAACAGCAAGAGGAAGTCAACCAAACGCTGTATTTTGCTTTTTTAAAGGATTGTCAGAAACAGCAAAAGCATAATTACCAGTGTTGTATAGTAGCAATGTAGAAATACTTTGTCACTGTACTTAAGTTGGGGGTTTTTTGTTTGTTTTTTTTGGAAAATCTATAATTTACTATTCCCATTTCTGTAGACTTTTATTTTACTATATTTTCCAAATAAAACCAGAAGAAATTTGGTAGGATACTGGCCAATGACTTTTTTGTTTTGTTTTGGTAATTATGCCGGATTACAGACTGCAAAAATTTGGGTCACAAATAAATCATGTGAGGCATTTTGTTTTGTGACTGAGGTTTTCTGTCCTTTTATAGACCAGAGGCTACATAAATGAAGAATAAATAATTTTTAAAGTCAAACTTGACTGCTTTTTACATATACTTTTTACTTGCACTTTTACTTTCAATACTTAAGTACATTAATATTAACTGTACTTTTGATACTTACGGTAAATATCATCTACTAAGACTTAAGTAATATTCTAATAGGCGACTTCCACTTTTACCCAAGTCATTTTCTGGTAAGATATCTTTACTTTTACTCAAGTATGGCTTTTGGATAGTTTATACAAGACTGACAATAACCAGTTACCTGAGCCATGGCCCCTGCAAAGAAGAGAGTCCAGTCCAACATCCAGCCGCATCCAGGTGTTTTCAGACCGTAGATGAAGACAGTCAGTAATGGCACAGCATAGAATAAATACACCAGCATCTGCAGCAGTGATGCACACAAAGATCAGTCATTATGATCAAGATTATCCAGAATATATTTTCCAAACCAGTGTATCTGTTCTCTCCAGACTGACCATAACCCTGGGAAAGCCAACTGGGTCTTTGAGGTAGGGCTCGTACTGGTAGATGTAGGTGAAGCAGGTGTCTAGAGGACAATCCAGCACCACCTGGAGCAGAGCGGGAGGAGTTATGGCATCAATGCCGTCCATGTGACCTCATGTCTCTGTGACCACTAATGCCGCAGAGAAAAAGACATTTTACTTACAAAACCTCTGAAAACAGAGAAGGCCGCTGCTGCGAGTAAGAGAACTGACAGGACCAGGTCAGCAGGTCGAGACAGCAGACTTTTCTTCTGCTCCGCTAAAATCTAGTCATGGAACAAAAAAAAATATTTGAAGCAATTAAAGCAATTAAATGGTCTCTTATGCCTTGTATCAGAATACATGTTGGCAGATGTGCAAAACTGTAGCCATGAATGTTTAATAGGCTGCATTTTTTATGCATATTTGACCTTCATTTTTCTTAGGTTATGCTTAAAATGTTTTTCTTTTACTTTGAGTTCATTAACAGTCACCTTTTATGAAAATTTGTGGTCCAGTTAAGTTTACTAGTGAAGAAATTCTCATGTGAGGGACCCTTGTCAAATGTGTTTATGTACAAAAACTAATGACTAGCTAATATATACGGTTAATTAATTAATATTACTATTAAATACAGACAAATATCGGTTTCAGTCAGGCTGTGATATCATCATACAAGTAAATCAGCACAAATTTTTTGATTCTCTTTGCCACAAGTTCCAGACTCCATAAGTGGCCTTACTATAAAGATTATTACTGTGCAGTTTCACCTCTTTGGTCCACTTGCAGTAGCTCATATAAAACAATCTAAAAGGGAAAATGGTTGGACACCACTACCCTACATACACATACTATTGTAAGAGACTTAAGTGCTGAGTCTGACCTTGTCTGCTGTGACGACAGGCATCTCTCTGTGCCTGGTGAAGAGCACGAACGCCACCCAGAAAGGCACCAGAAAGAAGGGAGTGTTCCTCACAAAGGCTGGACGAATGTTAGACCCAAATTTACCTGCACAACAAGGGCAACATCAACAACAAAAAGCAGATACAGACAACAACAGTGTGATGAATCAAGGTGTTCCTGCAGGCAGCTCTTACCTATGACCACCCCTGGGATGAGAACAATCTGATGGGCGATGGAGGAGCCGGTCCACAGCAGCCCCAAGCTACGATAGGACTTCCTGCATGGACAGAAAGTCAACAGGTTTCATTGATGAGACTCACTGAACACACAGTGGACAAGTTGCAACAACACAGCTTTGAACAGACCCCTTGAACATGCGACGGATGATGGCGAGGAAGAGGACAAAGTGAAAGATGCCCTCCCAGTAAGACATCATCACAGCGTAGGCGGTGCTCAGATGAGGCTCACCCTGAAGGAACACCAGCATCACATGAGGGTTTTTAACTCTGACATACAAACTTCTGAAAAATAAGCCATCATAAGGAGTCTTTAGAGAGAAAAGAGCGTGGGAAGGTTTAGCTCAGTGTCAGTCTTCTTACCATCCTTAAATAGAAGCGCATGAAACCAGAAATGAAGCCGTCCTGCTCTAAAGCGTTCGTCAGACCCACCATGCAGGTGAAGGAAAACTCTGCAAATACTGGACAGACACACAGAGACACAACGATAACAAAAGCACTCCATCTTTAGTTCGGTGATGAGTTAAAAGCGTGTTTGTCGGGTTGTACCGTAGAATAAGGGGTCCACTTTTGTCTTGTTTCTCACAATGAGGTGGAGGAGAAGGAGGACACTTCCCAGGACGACCACTCCCATTCCCAGGATCGGAAGAGGCCTGAGGAGCAACAGTGATGAAGATGAACTTATTTGTGCAAGTCAACAACTCCTGAAGCATTTTACCTTGAGCTGAGGCAACTTCTCTGATAACTGATTTCCTTTTTTTTCCTTTCTTTTTTTTTTTTCCTGATGATTAATATTCATTGGCTCCAGCTTGTGGGTTAGTTCAGCTTAGTGTGAGGCTGCTGTCTTTTGGGATAACTATGAGAATTTCTTTCAGTTTTGGACTGTTGGTCAGACAAAATAAGCAATATGAAGATGTCGCCTTGTCTTTGATAGATATTTGCTCTGTTTTTTGTTATTTTATCAATCAAACATTACTTGGCTCATCACGGACAGATTAATCAGTATTGTAAATAAATTACTTGTAGTCCTAATTCATCAGATTCACAATCTTTCATTTGCTATAAGAAGTATGGAGCTTAAGGTTATATCCTACAACCCTAGAAACCACCTTAATCCATACAATTGGTGAAATGTCACCTTCTCCATTTTCTTTTTAAGAAAGTTATATCGATACTCTGTCACTGGACTCCTCTCTTCGGTTTTTGGAGGTGTCCACACTCTCCATGAGTTACATTTTTCAATAAAGTCAACGATTTTTCACTGACTGTAAGATTTTCTTTTTTTAACCTGAGTTTTATCTTTGAGGAAGATATTAAAATTGGTCCATTTTTTGTCCACGAACGAAGCCACGTGATGTTCAGGTGAGGAAAACTTTTTTCTTTTAAGAGCAGCTCATGGGTAAATTACACTGATCCTGGAATCAGCAAATGTAAATATGATTAATATATTTTAATTTTAAAAGCACAACCTCAAATTAATCGACCAATTTACTCCGAGGAATTATTTTCTTCTTTAATTATTTAATTTTATATTATAGGCTGAAATGAATCATTTTTCTGCGTAGGCTTGAAGAGTTTCAACAGTCACTTAAACGAGGTTACCTCAGGATAAACATATCCTCGCTAAACCTTCTTTCGGGCTGTGGGCCGATTCATAAGCCTATTAATTTCACAGGCTTTACTGTTCGATGCCTCTAAACAGCGCGCTAATACGAAAGTGAAATTGTTTAAGACTGAATGAGCAGACTCACTCCTGAAACGCAGGGATGTTGTTCAGGGCGAACAAAACTCCAGGAGCCAGAAGGGAAACGAGAAACACGGAGACTTCCACCGGCGGCCTCATGGTTGGAAACTTCTAGTTGACCTGTTGTGAAAAACAAACATGCAGAATGAAATGTTTCTGCTACACACGTTTGGTTGTGATGCGACGCATGTTAGAAGCCAGCGTCTCTCCGCTGCCACCTTGGGAAGGAGATCATTAGGAGTGTCAGCCGTTGCCTTTTGATCAGTGATAAAACAACGCTGTGCTGCTGCGACACGTTTGCTGTGCAAGGTCTCAAAGTTCAACCCAGGCCTCTAATGAGTGAAAATTTAGAGAGGGGGGGGGGGCGATGCCACGTTTAGGTAGCAGGTTGCTGAATCGTACGTAATGCGTAAAATGCGCATGTACTTGATGTAAACAATAAATCTTGTGCTTTGGGGTGCCATTGAGTATGGCTGCATTATAGGCAATTGCCATTTCTACTAGGACAACATTAAAATATGCAACTTGAGGTCATCCACCTTCAGTGTATGTTTGCACAGACTGCCACCTGCTGGAGGAACTTCCCTTCTTCGTTTTAATTGCTGTCATGCTTTCTCAAGACAGGGAATGACATTCTTGTGCTTTTGCCTTCTAATCTCTTTCAGTTTGTGGATTCCTGGTACAGGAGATGAGTGTGTAATAACGGACGTTACCACAAAAACAAAAATCCCGGTCACGCTGCACATGTTGAAGTGCTGTCTCAGCTCCTGTGGCCCCTTGGGTTCGATTAAAGAGCCATCTGTCCTCTTGGGTGTAAGATTAAGCACTACTCTGTCTGATGTCTCCGTTCTTGATTAGATTGTGGATTACATCTGAGAGAGAACATAAAGTTCAGAACAAAGATTATGTTTTTTCTTCGCAGTGATCACTGTTGCATTTTTTTTCTCCCCAGTCATCACTGTTACATTTTAAGTTTCCTTCCAAAAGGATGCTTCAGATCACTCTTTTCTCAGCATATTGTAAAGAATAAACACATGTATTATGCAACAGCACCTTATGGATGAGCAGCATCCATAAAGCAGGCCTACATCTAATGCAACTTTATCTTCTGCAACAAAGCGGCTAAAGAAGGATTAATGCCGCTGTTGCCACAGAAACTTAGTGACTAGTGGAAAGGGAGAGTGCAGAGGGGTGGGGAGTCCATGGAGTAAAGAGAGAAGTGATTCCAATCAGACCTGCAGACAAACCTTCGCCACGCTGCAAACACACATTTTTTTTTAGGTGACACAGATCTTTAAAACGAGTCCACCCAGTCTGCCACCATGCTGCACCCTTTAATCATCGGTATCGTGACTGTAAACACCTCTCTCACCCTCGTCTATTGGACCTTCATTCTGAGCGATGCCTACTTAAAGTGGCTGATGGAGCCAGAAGACAAACCCAAGAGGGTGGTCAACCCAGCCTGAGGGAGTCGCAGTCAGTATGGACTGACCCAGTGAGCGGGTGTTGTAGGTTTTTTGCTTAAGTTTAGTCTGCCAGAGTAGCTGAACTTATAGTGCTTTGGAGATTTCACAGCTGATCTGCATTCTGTTTCACCTGGAGAAGATTTGGAGACCTTCTTTTGTTTACTTATAATTTTGACTGAACTGAATGTACCCTGCATGAGAGTGGAGCAATTCTTACAGGTAATTTTAAAGATTTATCTCATACTTGAACCAACAGCATACAAATGCCCTTTTTTATTGTCTGTGATTTATATTCTGGTAGTGATTGATGTTTTTTTAAATTGTGAATCAGCTCCTCAAACTTCAACCTCAACCACTGACAGTTTCATAAGTGTCAACAGGTGCTTCAGCTGAAGCCAAATGATGTCCATCTTCTGATTTGCCCGCTGCTGACTCAGTTAAAAGGTGTTGCTGGTGACAGTGGCTCGTGACAATCAAATCCTGTCAAGGATTACTAAAGAACACCTAGACAGTGTCACAGACAGCCTTACTTCCCTGACAGACTTCAGAGACTTCACACCACGCTTTCATTGCATCTGTTTAGTCTCTTTCTCAGCTGCTCGTTCTTTACAGGAAGACTCATTTAATTTGTTTTTGTCTTAATCTTCACGTTCAACTTTTATACAACATGACGCATGTCTTCTACTGTGGTCTGCACCCAGTCTCATGGTTCATTCTTTTTATGAATGTTACCATCACCATTATAGAATGGCATTTTATTATTTCTCAGTTTATAAAGGTTTCCAAGGAAGCAGAAAATGAATCTAAAAAGTAGAGAAGCCATCAACGAGCGGGTGCTCCACTGAGAAGACTGGGGAGGAAAAAAATGTATTTTTTGGATCACTGTTGCACGGCCACATGTAGAGGAAAATTATTAATGGTCAGTTTTTTTGGAGAGGGAGATTGTCGTGATGGAGTTGCCAGTAAGATAAGCCTTTTGTTTGCAGTGACTTAAACTTTCTGCCGTGTGTTTGTGATTGTTTGCAGAGCTGTCTGTTGAAGACACATAGCAATTCAGAAGCCCTTTCATTCACAAGTCAAGAAAAAAGAGCTGAGGAGTCATTCCAAGTGTTCACTATAAGGTAAGAAATCATCTTTATGCCCTAAAATGTCACTGTAACATCTTCAAAGTTCCTAATTTCATCAGTTGTTTCAACATTTGTTCCTTTTTGTATAATTTATATTAGAAAAGGAGCTGACATGTTCTTTATCAATGTCACATCCGTCTTTAATAAGTTGCATTTGATGATGTACACTTTTCCTATCCTCATGGGGATTTATAATGGTCACAAATCTCAGACTGAATTATGAAACATCACCATCTGCTCTATGATGAAGAAAATGAGCCATGAAAATAAAGTGTCATATCAGTGAATTATGTGACAGGATATTTATAGAAACTCAGAGGTGGACTTGCTGCGCCTTAGATGAATGTAAAGCCTGGAATATCAATAAAGCAGTACCAGTTTAAGCCCAAGAGAAAGTGGGTTTACTGTAATATATGTATCATATATTCATATAATATATATATTTATATATATATGCAGTGTGGTCATGGAGGAGCATAAGCCTCTTTGGCGTATTACTGTCCACCTCTACTCGCTCATATCTCTAATCCCTGCAGATGGAAAGCTGATATTGCTCTGTGACAGACTCAATCCTATTAACTCTGTCTGTCCTATATTCACCTCTCCTCTGACTCACACTCCTCGCTCCCCTGGATATTTTGACCGAGGACCCCTCTCCAAAACCTTAGAAGGTGAAATGCTGGGATTTAAGTCTAGACGAAAGATTAGGAGAATTGGCACACGTATGGTATCACATTTTTCTTGTCTGCTGAGCTACATTTTCCAAGCACGACTACGTGACGGCGAGCTGTCACTCATAAGAGCCCATGTTCTCGTTTTTGAACCATCTTGACATTTCCATCTGCCATCAGCCCCGACATCCTCTTCAGCTGCAGAAATATATGAATGTTTGACAGCTTCTAATGCTCAGTCACTCTCCCTCCTTGTTCCTGATGCACCTTTATCACCCACTTTCCAAGTTTCCACAGTGACATGAAGGAGTCTGGATCTGCAACAAGACAGTAAATCTGTGATCGTCCAAAGAAAAAGCCCCAAAGCTTCCCCACACTCTCTGAACACACGTTCTTATAAAGGACAGCATCCACTTGTCAAAACTTTGTCATGAACCAGCAACCAGTTGCGTCCCTTAATGCCTCACGTCTCACACAACTGGTGTTTGAGCACCGGCAGCTCCTCCAGCTCTCCAGCAGGAAGGAGGAGGA
>JAQLOL010000004.1:10880492-10894759 GCA_029783665.1 Naso thynnoides
ACAAAATTAGGGTTGTTTTATTTTGGCATTTGGTATTTAATACAACTTTAGTTCACCAGCCTTCATGTGTTATTACAGAGTTCTCCACTAAGTGTCAGAGCAGCATCACAGTTATCTTTGCTAAATGTCAGACAGACTCTGTCTCCCTGTGAAGAGGAGGCTAAACACGAGAGCTGAAAACTGTAAAAGTATTAATAATAATCATAATAATAATTCTGATTATTATTATTATCTTGTAGAAGGACCTCAACGACTCAAGACATAGGGAGATCAGAATTTTTTTAAATGATCTGTATGGTTTCAGCATAAATTTAAGGGGTTGTGATACAGAACAAAGCGGCAAGACTTGAGGCTAAAAAAGGATGGTGCTAAACATGCAGTTCCTCAAATGGCAACTGGAGGCTGGCCTTTAAAGAGAGTTAAACACCGTAGACCTCCATGTTAATTAGTCCAACTTCAAAGCAGAATAAACTGACATGTTTACAGGCTTGTACAAAAAATGGTTTTGGCCTCAAAAAGCTACGTTAGCGCTTTGCCAGCACTGGAGAAAGGTCTGGCTTAACCCGTTACCATACTCGAATGGGGGAAAAAACACCTTGGCTTGTTTGTATTTCTTTAAACCAGTCACAGTCGTTTGGGGTTTTGCAAAGCCCAACATGCAGTAACAGTGCAAAATAGTTGTGTGGTAGCAGTTGGCCAATGGGATGCTAATACCCAACTTCAATTTCCTGTGAGTCAGACTATATTATATGTGACTGAAAGTTGTTTATATTAAGGGCATGGCCAGCTGCTTCCTGCCTGCTAGCAGCTGTAAGTCAGTGGTAGCAAGCAGCTCCACCCTTGTGTCCAAATATGGTCATTTATGGCTCAAAAAAAACAAGATGGTGACAGACTTAATTCCAAACTCAAGGTTTCAAAATAATAGTCTACCAACGTGGTGGCACTGCCCATTATTATACAGTCTATGTATGCAGTCACAAACTGTAACAAAGTTTGAACTATCGTTCCTCATTTTACCACTGAAAAAATGTATTTTTCAAAATGTTACACATAATACAACAAAATCTTTGCTGAGAGACTTCATTGTTTACAATATCTTTGCCAAAAGTAAGTAAATATCCAGTGCAACATCCCGTGGTGAGCTGCAACCCTGTGCAATCTGACAGTTTCATGTCATCAGAGGAACGCTATTCCTCTCTGATTGGCTAACAACACAGATGTGTGTTGTTATTATGTGTTGAGAAACTTCTCTCTAGCAAGAAACTGAGGCAGAGGACATGAAGCAAAAAGTTTACTGTAATGCTGCAGTGGATGGAGCATCATGAGAGGCTTCCAGTGAAAGTACAGCTCTTCTTACAGAGGGTTTATCTCATCGAGCAAAGTGCCTGAAACTCATTACATTTACATGCTGTGTCTCAACTGACATCCCAGAGGACACTTTTCACGCCTGGAATATAATGAAGCTACAAATGGAGATGGACCACTATTACTACCTTGATATTAGCTCCCTCCAGAGAATTTTTGACATTTGCAGTTCAAAGTTCAATGTTTAATACTACAAATTTCTAACCACAACCACAGTCAGCCTTGTCATTAATCTTGTTGGTACACTGCTGTGTTATTCCATGTTGGCTCTAGCCTGAATGCAACTCAGTATTTGATGCAAATATGACTGTCGTTGGATCATTTTCAGACAAGGTTCTTAAGGTACCTGTGCAGGCGTTTTAACTTGTAAATTAGTTATGTATAAAAGATGCAAATGTCCTCTTCAGGCGGGCAGCTTCTCTGCTCAGATTTCACACAAGGTGTATGCGCTCTGCAAGAAAGAACAGATTAGTAAATTCAATGAAATACAAACACAGTATGTGTAGAATGTTTGGTCAGTAACGGTTCAGAAAGACAACAAAAGCCAAATCCTCAATAGGAGTATGCATTGAAATGCAGGTTCTTGTGTAAGTGGAGAGTAAAATTTCACTTTGTAAAAGGGACAGATGTTCGTTGGTGGTGCATACGTGTGCACAAGATTGTGTTTGTAGACTTAAAAAAATAGTATGTTACAATGATTTTACATTATTCCATATTTCATTAAATGTATTCCTGCATTTTTGAATTTAAAGAAACTTTTGGCCATTTAAGTCTGTATTTTTATTAGTCTGTAATTCCCTTTGAATTGTCCAAGTGTATGAAATGTGCTTAACATACAAGTTCCCTTTCTCTTCTTATTTGTAGTTTTAAATGACACCTACATACACTTGTAAATTAATCTAAAAGAAAATTCTCTGTGTGCATGTGCTTGAGTGTATGTTTGTGTGTGTGTGTGTGTGTGTGTGTGTGTGTGTGCGTGCGTGCGTGTGTGTGTTAGCACATTCCCATGAGGTGCCTCCTTTCACATGTGCGTGTGTTCACACAGGCATCTTGCTGGTTAGCAATTTAGCAGGTCTGGTTTCAGGCGGGTTGTCGATAGGTCAGGTTGACCTCTGCGAGCTCAGCGACCCCAACACTGATATCAAGTTGTGTCGTTTCAGAGAGACAACCGCCATTAGAGCTCCTAATTAGTTCCCCAGACACCACAGCCGTTTAGATCAAATCTATGTCTGGAGAGAGAGGAGAAGGCAGGAAAAAAATATCTGAAACCTCTTAACATAATTGTTTCCAGTGCTTCCTTTTTAAGAAAAATTTGTATAAATAAGCACACTGAAGACAACTTCATTGTATAAACGCACATTTTGACTTTTGCTTGTATAAATAAACATTCAGTTTAATAAAACATCTATTCAAAAAGGAGAAATATCACTTGTCCAGACTAGCATCCTTCCTAAAGTTGTTAAGGCAAATTCTAGCAAACATCTTATTTTTAGGACATGACTCAGCACCTCATATTATCTTTTAAATATTCATCAATTTAAGGACTTAAGATTACAAAACTGTCACACATTAATGAGGATGTACAGGATCTGTCCTTTGTCCTGAAGGAATGGAGGTGCTTTAAGGACGAAGCAAACTGGCCATCAACAGGGAACTTTTCCCTGACTATCTGCCTGAAAGTCACAGCGTGACAGCATGACCATCTGTTTGTGCGCCATCAGGGAAAACAAAAATTGTGGTCACTGCAGAGAGGAACACGCACAGAATGGCCCGGTTGTTTGACCACCACAGTCAAATCATTGTTGGAAAATTTGCTCCACAGCAACAGGAAATACAAACAGTGCTAATCTTAGCATGATATAAGAGAAGTTCACTAGTCCGATAGTCTGTTAAAAGACCAAAATCACCACATCAGTTTGTTTATACCGTTTAATAAATACATGGATGTGCTACAAAATTAGCAGGTAAATTCAGTTAAATTTGGTAAACATGTAGTAGTTTGTTACCCTTTTTTAATACCTTATGTAATGACAAGTACACAAGTAAGCAAACCCCATTATGATGTGATAACAATGCTTAGTTCATCTGGTCTTAATTTATTATTAGAGGCAGCAGTTATAACAGAAATTAAGCAGCTTTAACCAAAACTGTAGGCTATAAAGAAAACTAACACTGATCATCTATAAAAATATGATAATGTCAAGCACTGACTCTGTTATGCTGTCAGTATTATATGATAATGACCTCAAACTGTATCCACATATGTAACCTCTGCCAGTCTTTAGCACACAAAACACAGCAGCAATCTTTAACTGCAGTAGCTGGTTTTATTGTTCACTGATCGCTAGAAGAGAATCCATCCTTGTGTCTTTACTCTGTAGAACCCTTTCCCTGAAATACTCACAACAGTGACTCTTGATACACGGTAAGGAATGCTAAAAAACTTAAAATTGATTAATACAACTGGTCTGTTTGCACTTTGGAACTGTATTAGCTAATGGTTACATATACCAGCTCCCAATAAAATCCTAAATATCACATTACTAATTTCAAAAAGACCAAGCTAGTCAATGTTTTATACTAACAGTAATTCTTAGAACCAAAGTTATTAAATTACTAATGATCTGATATTTTGTTGTATGTTTGGCTGCTGCTTCTTTTACAAAAAAAAATAGAATATTAGAGACTATGGAATGTTAAATCTCATCTAATAACATATAGTAATTTTATACAATGCAAATATGTACTGTAGTTTGAACATTATACAGAACAATTATACTGTAATACATTATCATAACAACTATTATACATTTACTTAGATTGTAAACCTTGTGAAAAGTACTATGGCAATAATTTATCGTCAGATAGAACAGAGTCGGTCTCTCTCTCTCTCTGTTTAATTTAATTTTTCAGAGCGTCACTAATGTTACCACGCTACTGAGCATTTCACCTGTTCAGTCAGGCGAACAGAGCTTAGTAAAATGGGCAGGAGGAAGTAATAGACTTCCCGGGGGATTAGCACGCGCTTTCTCTTTACCAATAAACCCGAATTAAAGTTGATATTCTCTGGCCCTGCGTTAAACTGCGTGTTTTAAAATGAAATCGTCCGTTTTGAATCGGAATCATAGTGGATATTAAACCGTGAGCATCTCTGTATGACTGCGCCGGGCTTCTCCACCCCCCCAGTATTCTGTTAATGGTACGCTCCGCCGCTGCAGGTCTATCAGCCACACATCGTTTTTTACCCGAAGGAAGTCGAGCCACACGAAGCACCGGTGAGCGCGTGTCTGCCTCTCGTGCTGCCGTTATACGCTCTTAAATGAATCAAGAGTGCCTCGCTCGGACACAGGCACCGGGGGAAGACTCGGAGGACTGTCCCACGGCTCATGTTACGGCTGTGTTTCCGTGTGAAGAGGAGCTGGATTATTACCTATCCCCGGTCATGTTAAACTTCACGGCGCGCGGTGCGGCTTGCGTGTCCGTGACATCTGACTGGTGCAGAGGCGCGTGTGGATCTGGTAGAGAATGCCAAACGGCGGTTTGGTGACAGCGCGAGGACGATAACGTTCCACAGCTCAATACTGCATCTGATTGATGAGACATAAGCCCGTCTGTGGGGGTGTGCGCCATATTCCTGATGCACCTGCACCTCCTGCATATGACGGGTGATCCTGGCCTGATGGATATCTGCTAATGATAGTCAAAGCATCTACAGATGTTTTTTACCTTATGGTTTTCTTTAGTGACGCCAAAAGCCACATGTGCAACAATTCTCTACAAGCTTGAGCTTCATCTCGTCTACCTCATCTCATTTATTTAAGCCATTGAATTTGATGCCATTGCAAATACTGATGTCATAAGGACTTTAACACTATTTCAGATGAAAAAGGCTCATATTGTGCTCTGGAGGCATGTGTTTACTCTGATGCAGTGGAAACATTAGGCTCTTTGTGTTTACATGGGCTCAGATTCACACTAAGGAGTGTCTCCTCAGTAGTTGTAAGCTTGTGGAATGCTTGATCTCAAGATGAAGGAGACGTGTCGCATCTGTGGACGGGAGCTCTGCGGTAACCAGCGGCGATGGATTTTCCACCCCACCGCCAAGCTCAACCTGCAGGTGCTGCTGTCTCACGCTCTCGGGCAGGAGCTGACCAGGGATGGCAGAGGAGAGTTTTCCTGCTCCAAGTGCACCTTCATGCTGGACCGCATGTACCGCTTTGACACGGTGATCGCCCGCGTGGAGGCTCTGTCCATCGAGCGGCTGCAGCGACTCCTGCAGGAGAAACACCGGCTGAGGCAGTGCATCAGCGGGCTCTACCGGAAAACAAATTCAGAGGAGGGTGCTGTAACTGGAGGTGATGAAGGAGAAGGAGATGGGATGGTGGACATTTCGGGTCTCACCCACGCAAAGTACTGTGCTCTTCTCCAGGATGACCTGGTCTACTCTTTGTATGAGTCCTGGGCCGAGGACGGCCTGGACTGCAACCACCACCACCCTCAGTGTCCTGCTGGTCCAGGGTCAGAGGTCACAGCTGCAGGCTCCCATCGTTGTGTTCCCAGCACTCCCAGGAAATGTCGTGGATGTTCCTACTTGCGAGTGGCAGACTCTGACTATGAAGCTGTTTGCAAGGTGCCCAGGAAGCTGGCGCGGAGTATTTCCTGTGGACCATCAACCAGATATTCAGCCAGTGTTATTGGAGGGAGTGTGACTGGAGGGGTGGGATGTGGTGGAGTAGGAGAAAGAGAAAAAGCGGAGGATTCTGAGGAGGCCCCCTCCTCATTAACTCTGGTCCCTGGTTCTCAGGATCCTTCAAGGGCATCAGACAGCGATCGCACCCTGGCTGGACGAGCCAGCTCCAGCCCCTCTATAGCATCCTTGGAAATAACAGAGGAATATTCTCTGCCTGGAGCCATAACAGATGGGCTGCTGAGCTCCCCCAGGGAACCAGTAGATGACAGGATATCTGACTCCCTCTCTGAGGAGAACATGGGAGCCTCACGAGGCCAAACTTCACTGAGACCCAGCCTCTCTCTGGCCCTCTGTATGCTGCAGAGCTGTGCCGTCCACCGGCCAGTCCGGAGCTCCAAGGGGAGCAAGCTGCCAGTGCTACTCCGACATAGCTCCAGTAATGGAGGCATGAGGCTGGGCTTCCCTGATCCTGTTCTGGGAATGTCCTACGGAAGTCCAGATGGAGAAAGAGACAACCACATCCCAACATCTGAGCGAGAGACCCCCCTGATCAGGCTGGATGTCGGGCTTGATCAGGCTCTGAACCTGGCTGACATGGAAGATTTGTTGGAAGATTTGTACAAAGAGTATCCTCCCCCACCTCCCCACCAGGTATAAAAACCTTGGCAAGGATGGTGATGGTGCTGTTATACAAGGATTTTACTCCTGCAGTTGAGTAGAGAATTTGGCCTATGCGCTGAATTTTAAGTATTTGACGCACAATGAGTGAAAGAACCAAACAGGCTTTGTTGTTTGACAGACAAACAGTGCAGCCTGCCCACAAAATGAGTCTTCTCAACTCTTTTTTAACTTAATTAGCCTCATAATCCAGCTGTCAGTCACGTAAATCCTGCCTACAGCCTCTCCCATAAGCTTTTACACAAGAGAGAGAGAGAGCGTGTGTGTGTGTGTGTGCATGTGTGCTTTGTTGTCTGTGTGTGGGAATATATTACATGAGCAGTCAGGTGAGGGTTAGCCCTGACACATGGCATGATCTAATTACTTAGTGTGTGTGGACGCACAAAGAGGTCATTAGTCGTGTCAGGAGCTTAAAGTGAAAGCACGGACATTTTTGACGTTTTAGTAAATGTAAATATCTAAAAACTGCTTCACGATTCATTGGTTTTAATTTGAAGATGCAAGGAAGCCTGAGGATCTACACTGGCTTCCAGCACTGCCTGCAGACAGACAGGCTCACAGCTTTTCCAGTTTTAAGTAAACTGGTTTGTTGTAACGCTGGATTTTTTCCTCAAATATGCAGAGACAAGTGTGCATCTGTGTTTGTGTGTGCAAGATTAAAAACCTCAAGATAAAGATAGTTTTCGGAGGGGGTGTATTTTAAATTAGATGCTCTTCCTCAACACGAGGGTGTGATCGTCAAGCCGGGAAGCTGGCTGAAGTAGGTTAGATGTGGGGAGACATTAAGACAGAGTGACTCTACCACTGGCCTATTTTCACTTAGAGCCCTTGAGGCAACGTGATCCACGCAATGTCAGACCACAGAGTCATCTCAACACTGGTTGGCTAGTGCAAACACACTGTTTCAATGACATATTAATGTGATTGTTTCATTAGGAAATAATACAAAAATGTAGCTTAATATCAGTTCAATAAAACCACATATAGATCTTGGTGAATGACTGTATAAGTCAGTGTATCCTCTCCTCAGCTGGAATCATTTATACGCTGGTTATGTAAAGACTACAGTGACTGATAGCACTGTGAGCAAAACACTCATGCTAACTCATGCATGCAGACACTCACACCACTTCAGTGGCTCTCCCTCCATCATAGCTTTTATACAAAGAGCACACATGAATGAGCAGAGTCTAAAATGTTGTGCACATATTACGCAATGCACTGTGAAATTTATGCAGCATGAACCCTCTCTACTTTTCATAAAATGAAACAAACAAAATATATCTCCCTCACAAATAATTCAGGAACGTTCAGGACGACAAAGCAAGTGAATATGAAGACACGCAGTGAGTCGTTTTATGACAGTAAACCCTGACTCTTGTCTTAGAGCCTCGTTGAGGAGCAGCAGAGTCAACTTAACCAGTATGAGTGTGCGGCCGGTCAGTGTGTCAGCGAACTGCAGAAGGCCCAGCTCCAGGTCCAGTCCCTGCAGGCAAAGATCCAAGAGAGCGAAGCCAACAACATGGTATGGCACATAAGTACACCTCCACACAGTTGATCTGTTTGATGAATCCACAACTATGAGAGCCTAGCATTGACAAAACCTGTCTCCGTCTGTAGAAGCTGCAGGAGAAGCTGAATGAGATGGAGTGTGAGCTGCGATCAATCCGTCAGGCTGCTCAGAGTCAGGAAAGAACCATTCTGGGTCTCACAGAGTCCAACAGCACCAAAGAGAGAGAGGTGAGTGTTTGTCTTTAAGCAGTAGGTGAACAACCAGTGTGAGATGATACCTTGATTTGAGAAGGTGCTAATACACGTAATTTATTCTGCTTAAAGGCTCAGGAGCTATACCAGCTGATTGAGGGGCAGAACGCCACGCTGTGTAAGCTGAGAGAAATGGCTCATCGCAACCAGCTGGCTCAGTGCAAGGTGAGACGTGGATGCAAATGTATCGTAAACCTGCATCCAGAATGGTGAGAAATCTCGCCCCTTGGTGGATGATGATCTGACTTTAATCTCTTGTCGTTCTCTCTCCAGGTTCCAGAGGGGGTGAGCGAGTCCTTGACATTGGCCCAGCTTCAGAGTGAGCTGGTGGGGGTCCAGAGCTCCTTGTTCTCTCTTGGTCTGGAGCTGGAGGCCAGCCAGAGGAGTCTGAGGCAGAGCCAGAGGCAAGGAGATGACCTGATGAGGTTCAAAGACAGACTCAACTCTGATCTACAGGAGGCACTGCAGCACAGGGAGGTCACTGAAAAACACAACCAGGTTAGTGAAGGTGTGAGTGAACCAAACCTTTAAAAGACGTTGCGCAGTATGAGTGATGCAGCATTCATGACCTCTTGCATCTGCACTGCAGGACCTTCGCTGTGCCCTTCAGAAAACTCGCTCTGAGCTTCAGGCTAAAGAAGCAGCTCTGAAGGAGAGCGAGGTGGAAAGACACGCTGTGGTGCAGGAAAAAGACAGGAACATCGCACAGCTCGAACGGTCTGTGCAGGACAAGGAGGAACAGTTACAGGTAACACACACAATCCCACATGCTTTTAGACACTCTCAGTTCATACGTTGTGTAGTCACAGGGACACATGCGCATATTTCTGACTCTGTCTGAAAATCTTTAAACCTGTAGGAGTATTCAGAAATGCTTGAGTCAACAGGAAGCTCCAAACCAAGAGACACCCTGCTGGAGAAACTAAGAGAGCGTATTAAAGATAGAGACAGAGCTCTGTATGTAAAACACACACACACACACACACACACACACACACACTCCAAGGAACAGAAATGGATAGAAAATGTTACTGGACCCCTCTTAACTATGTTTCTACATGGATCACTGCACCATATACTGTGATTTAAGCAACAATCCCTCCTGTACACACAGTGGAAACAGATGCATTAAATCAGGAAATAGAGTATGCATCTTGCAGCAGTGGAGAGAGCCAGTGGTGGACAACAGTACAGACTCTGCTTTATCAGTAGGTCAGCATAAATTTTTAAAATCAATATAATGAAAAATCTCAGGGGAAATTGTTAAGGGCAAACAGGAGAGAATACATCACTACTTTCTTTAAGTCCTGTCGCAACCATGCAGCAATGGAAAATAAGTGCTTGGATGCTCGTATGCAGTGCAGTGTGCTAATTTAAAAGAAAAAAATAGTCCACAAAGGATCCAAAAAATCTGACGATGGCAACAGTAGCTGTGAATAGTGCTAGTCTGCCCATTAAATATGACACCTGGAAAAGGTATGATGAACACTAGAGTGAGGATGAATATCACAGTCGAGGGTTCCCAGAATAGCAGCAGTGTATTAATGTAATTTTTCTCCACCTTCTGCGTCTGCAGCGCTCCATCGATGACAAGTTCCGCTGTGTGGAGGAGCGCGAGGGCCAGGTGAGGAGGCTGCAGCTGGCCCTGAGGGAGAAGGAACGAGACCTGGAGAGACTCCGCTGCATCCTGTCCAGCAACGAGGAGACCATCACGGTATGCCTATTACACACGGTGCAAACACATCAAAGCTGCCAGCTTGTGTCAGGAGTTTTGTCTAAGACGCAAAAGCCAGAGGAAAGTATTCATGCCAAAATCTTGCCACAGATCCATTGGTACCTCGTCAGCAAAAGAGTAAACAAATGTTAGCTGCAAACTTCCAACATGCTGTAGTATATTGTTAAAAAATCATTCTGATATGGATTATTGGTAGTGAGTATCTTGTGAACAATGAGAGCTAAAGGAGGTATTATGTTTTTGTTTTTGTGTGGTCACACCTGTGATTGTGACCGCCAGAGTCTGGACGGCTTGGTGCGAAGTAAAGAGCTGGAGCTGGAGCAGGCGGCGGAGGCCTACAGGAACCTGCAGTGGCTGAAGCAGCAGAGTGAGGAGAAGGAGAGAAACACTCTGAGAGAGAAAGACACCATCATCAGCCAGCTGCAGACAGCTCTGCAAGCACGCAGCCAGGAGACACAGGTGACACGCACACACACATTTATACCTTTGTTGTCATGTTGCATTTTTTGCTGTGTAATTTTCAAAGCTTTGTATAAACAATTCTGTGTAGACAAACCTGTGCTGCTTGTTCTCACAACCACAACAGGTATGCTGACGCAGCCTTCTCTGTGTTTATGTTGTTTTGTGTGTGTGTGTGTGTGTGGTTACAGGATCTGACAGCCGCCCTTGTTGCCAGAGTTCAGACTGCTCCCACTGAGGTCGTAGAGGAGCTGAAGGCTCGGCTGGCACTGAAAGAGAAACTCTTCCAGGAGCTGCTGTCAGACCGCAGCCGCCAGTCTAACGAACACCAAGCACAGGTCCAGGACATGCTTAACACCCTCAGCTCCAAAGACCAGTACCTGCAGGTAGGCCATGTTGCATGCTTATCGAAATGCAACTGTTAAACCAATGCAAAAGCCTTCAACCTCTTCTCTCTGTCTCTCCCAGGACTATTCCTACAGGCTCTCACTTGTTATCAGTGAGCAGACGAGCCAGCTGCAGGAGCTTCGCAGACAGCTGTCATCAAAAGAGCAGGAGCTGTGCGACCTGAAGCGGGACAAGGAGAGAGAGACAGGAGGACAGACAGAGCATCTGCAGAGTCTGCTCAAAGAGAAAGAAGCATTTATTAAGGTACCCATCGTGCATTTTTCTCTCTGCTTTTCCCTTTGCTCCCGTGCACCTGATCTTCACAGAGTGCTTCGTCCATCAGGAGCTGATGCAGGGACAGGAGGAGGCGATGCAGCCGTACTCTAAAGACACTGAGGCGGAGGTGGAGGCTGTCCAGGAGGAGCTGCAGCTGGCACTGAAGAAGGAGAGGGCAGCTCAGGTATCTGTGGACCCCTTGATGATGCTTAAAACAATCCTTGTGTGTTTTTTCTTTTTAATCTGACAGGTAATGTCTTTGTGTTCTGCAGAAGGAACTTTCTGCACTGCGTTTGTCTTTGGCTGACCAACAGGCAACGCAAGTCGACTCTAAGGACAGCACATTTCACCAAGTATGTTTTTTCCTCATTCTCATCTAATCAGACAGTACTTGACTGTTTGTACTGCTAAAGAATTATGTCTCTCCTTCCTCTTCAACCCTGCCTGCCACTTTGATCTAGTGCGTACTGGAGCAACTTGTGTCAGAGTACAACAAGCTGAACGATGCCCTGAGGGCGGAGAAGAGATTATATCAAAATCTCACGCACATTCACAGCAAGAGTGACAGGTAAGGGAGCTGCCCAGGTCTTGTGACAGGACGTGTTTCTTGCAAAGTGCTTTTGTTTTAAAACCTGTTTTTCCTCCTCATTTAGCACAGAGAGGATCCAGGCCCTCCACACTGAGCTAGACTCGGTTCAGGCACTCCGCAAGCAGCTGGAGGAGGTCCTGGCCGAGACCCGTAACACGGCCCTGGTGCTGGAAAGGGCAGCCAAAAGGCAGCCTGACTTTGGAGGTGGGGATGGGCAGGGTCCAGCCTCCAGGGCTGTGGGGGGCACTGTCACTAACATTCTGTGATGTTCTGTTAGATCACAGCACGGTTGACGGACACTAGCACTCTTTTTGTGAGATGGAGCTGCCTGTAGCCACTGATGATCAATTTTATAAAAAGATGTGTTCCTAAAACAAATGATGAGCAGGAAATCCTGCTCTTTAATGTGAATAAAAATAAAAGACCGACTTTCAGTCTTCAGGCAGCTTTGTACAGATAGCACAAGCACTACTCCCAGTAACAGGAGCCTGTTCAGATTAACCTCCGTGGTATGAAGTGGCAACATGCAACCCAGAGTCTTATTTATTAATATATTTTCTGAGTGTGGTGTAAATATGTTGTTCATATTGTGTTTGAAACACTGCCTGTGTATTGCTTTGCAGTGCGATTGTTCTGTATTGCCATTTCTGTGTACTGTCTCTCACCGGTGTCACTCTTCCAGCCTTACTTTCACAGTGAAGTTGCGTCTTGTGGAGAATCTCGAGCTCATGCCTTACAGTGAAACGTCTCACCATCCATCATTTGTTTTATATCATCTGTTTGTGAACAGGATGTGCACGCTTTACAAGGCCCAAGATACAAAAGTTTAAAAAAGATGGCCAAGTTGTTTCCTTTACTTCAGTTTAATCTTGGATCGTTTTTCTGCACAGTTCTATAACATAAATGTGCTCTACAATAGTTGCATTTTATTCTGACAGTTACGCATGAAACATAAGATCACCCTCCTTAGTAATAAGCTGGTAGGTGTGCGCCGATTACTTTAAAATAACATTATGGTACTTTAATATAGTATGTATTGTTTGTCATTTGTCTCCTCTTTAGATTTATGTTCAGCCTTGTAACAAAACAGTATAATAATATAATATCAGTAATTTTACTGTCTGCACTGTGCTCTCTATAAATCACATGAGAAGTGAATGCCAGAAATAATACTTTCCCATTAAATATACATTTTCTCATTTGGATCTGTTCCCTGATCTCTCATCTAGCTTCAGAGATGGAGTCCATGTTGCTTCTTTTTGTATTTCAAATGCAACAGAAATAAAAAATGTGCTCGCTTTTGGTCAAAAGCACTTCTGTCTGTTGTGTATATTTGGGAATTTGTCTCAAGAATATCCCAAACCTGAAACCTCTCACTCGATCCTTGCTATACCCTCCTTCTGTTCCCCCGAAATCAACCCACAGTATTTATCAATCTGAACCACTCAGTGTAGAAATAATCCTCATGTTCCCTCCTAGTTTGTCCTGTCCTGTGCAGTTTTACAACTTTATGAGAAAGAACAAGTGTTATAATGTGTCTGAAATTTTATAATATGGTCAGTCAGTAACTGAATTTGGCAGCAGATAATCCAGTCTTAATATAAGAATATAAAAAAGTACATTAACTATGATGTGAACAAGCAGACATTTCCAGTCCACATGAGTGTGTTCTCTGTATGCCTTTGCTTTGTCATGCATGACATTGTGGCATGGTTTTCATGTTTGCATGGCTGTTTTGCTGCAATGACCTGTAAAATCACGTACAACACTAAAACTCACCAAACAAGGAAAGCCCATGTGAGCTGTTATACTCAACATTACTGACATAAAAACAACCATGGAATCCATGTTAGATTAAAAGAAAACCAACAACATACAGAGTCAATATATGTTCCCAGTATGAGAGTGGTGACAGTTTGTAGTGTCACATTGTGTAAACGGGGCCCCACATTCAGGCAGTTCAGCTTCCAGAGCGCATTGTTCAATCAATAATAACACAGGAGTTTTGCTCCATGCATTCACAGCCCAGTCACTCACAACACAAACATGGTTAATATTATCCCAAACATGTTTTCAGGCATACACATTTATAAGTATAATTACTCCTCCCCACTGATTATGAAGCAGTTCCATAGTAATGCACTGAGCAACTAAAGATACGTACACACCCATGCACCTATAATTCATTTGACACACTTTGTTCAGTATGGTGTGTGTGCGCGTGTCACTAAAGAAGGTAGGACAATTTTACTTTGAAATCCTGCGAATCACTTTCCACTGAGCCTCTACTTCCTGTGTGTGTGTGTGTGAGAGAGAGAGAGAGA
>JAQLOL010000004.1:10902795-10924740 GCA_029783665.1 Naso thynnoides
GAGACACAGATTTGATGACTCTAGACTCGTTGAAATCAAAAAGCACTTCAGATATTAACACCAGTGACTAAAGACTATTCTTGAACTTGAGTCCATTAACTTGAAAATACTTGATGGCTTCCTCAAAATCTAAAAGTTCAAACTTATATTATATAAAAAAATATGCCACAAATCAACTCGTTTCCGTTAATTTCCTGAATGCTATTTATACACATCAAGTTGATACTTGATTCCCCACAGCTACTTTGTTTGTTACAATCCCACAGCATTCAAACAAGCTGTAGAAGAGAACAATGAAAAACTCAAGTTATGTTACTGAGCTTCAATTGGAGAAAATGGTACAAATGATTTCATTTGAGTACAAAAACTATTCAGTGGTCAACCAAAACTATTTCTAGTATGCAAAATGTGGGTTGAAAAATTAAGATGGAGATGCAACAGCTTACATCCTCTTCAGACACTTGTAGTGGCACAAAAAGTAAGTTAAGGCTCTGTCAATAAAAAGGCATTACATTTGGTGAAGACTGCTGTTTAGGACATGAAACTCAAAGTTTTGTCTTGAGTGTAAAAACTTGAGCCTTACCTGTGACTTGCAAATAATGACTCGGTCCTCGGTCGGAGCAGCAAACACATTAGAAACACAAACGCTGCGACCACTATTGTTTTTTTCTCTGTAAGACATAACAAAAAAATAACTGCTCCTTTTTTGTTCAGGGGCACCAACAAACATCTACATTCAAGGACTGGACACAGTCACTCAACTGTCCAATGAGATCAGAGTCCTGAAAGAGGAGAACTTAGGTCTCCAGTCACGGCTGCAGGCGAGCACAGGTGCTTCATCTGAAAGCCAGCTCCAGTTTTAATGACTTAGATTTGTTATATGTACATTAACTGATGTAGGCTCTCCCCTCTGTTAGACACATGTGAGGAGATGGCGCAGTTGCGTGAGGCGGTGTTTACAGCCCGGGCCCGTCTGAAGCAAGCAGAGCTGGAGGCAGAGCAGTGGAAGGAGGAGCTGAGACGCCTTCAGGCTCACAGCCAGGAGCAGGGACAGCAGATCCACATATTGAGGCAGGAAAGACAGGCCAGTCAGGAAAAAACCAACAGGTTGGTGTGTTTGCTGTGTCTATATATAGATAAAATTAAACAGTGACTGATGCTTGTCTGTGTTTACATATCCATTGTCTGACTATTGCGTGCTGTATCTGTGTGTCCTCAGGCTTCAGCATGAGGTGTCTCTGCTTCAGCAGCAGCTCTGTGAGAGCAGAGAGCTCATCCACTCCCTGCAGAGTGAACTGCAAGTGTACGATCGAGTGTGTTCCAGCGCAAAGGCCAACAAAGGTGAGTAATTTCATTGCACACTAGTTATGCTGAATACACTCCCCCCTTAAAGAGGAGAAAAACCTTAAAATTTAAAGCCTCTTATGTGTGGGATATCCTGAAGAAGTCTGTGCATGGCACCATCTGGTGACAACATAAGGAACTGTATTACTGCAGACCTTGAAAATTGACGTACAGATTTTCCCTGTAATTGTTTCATTTCTCTATGAACAAAAACTTGTGCCATCAGAACAATTGGAAAGCTGCTATGATAGAACATAAAATTGTCTCTACACTGACAAATATGCAATTGAAGTTGTAGTTGTTGTGCTGCGATGAAACTGAAGCAGAGGCATGTTGATGGTGTGATTTGTCTTCAGGCTACATGTGTGAGCTCCCCGTTCTACCAGTGGAGCTTGGAGAGCTGCTTGGGGAGGTGAGAAGTCTGCGAGCCCAGCTGCAGAACAGCGTCCAGGAGAACAGCGCCCTCAAACAGCTTGAGCTCCACAAGCAGCTGGAGCAGAAGCTGGGTGTCGGCTCCCCTCGGACCCCCTCCCTCTCGGCCCTCACTGCTAGCCCTCAGAGAGAGAGCTTCTACAGACGACAGCTGCTGCACGGTGAGACAGACGCCGTTTGATATGACACCAACATTGCACTGTGGAAATGTTGGTGAGGCTCAGTGTGCTGTGGTTTGCTGTGTCCAAGCCTGGTTTGTGTGTGTGTATGTGCTCCGCAGACCCTGCTCCGTCTCCACCAGTCAGGGACATTGGTTTGTTTAACTGCGGATCTCCTGGTCCTCCCTACTCAGACCTGGATGACAGCCATATTACTGCCAATGGTGTGACTTACACTGCACTGCACGACTCATTTGTGCACTAATTGGAAAATGATTGTACTGCTCTGCAACAATAATAACAGTAACAGAATGATGCTTTCTTGCAATGCAAAAACCCTCCAAAAATGTCGCCCCGTGTCCTTCCAAAAGACATTCTAGCTCTTTTATGTCCAGCAGACTCTCTCGACCCTCACTCTGAGTTGGAAGGAGACGCCCCTGACGGATCGTTTGCGAATCGTAACGGCCGCCACGCCATCGGCCATGTGGATGACTTCAGTGCTCTTCAGCAGCAGGTCCTAGAGGGCCGTAGCCTTGTCCAGCGCATGGAGACGACCCTGCAGGCCTGCCTCGGCCCACCGATGCTGGATGGCAACAAGAAACACAGCAGTGAGCTGGTGAGAGCCAAAATGCTGAGGACAAACTAAGACAAAGACAACAAATCAGTAGAATACAGTAATAACTGTAGAGCACATGTGTCTAACTGTTCTCTATATGCAGATCCTGGATCATGGATGTGTGAAGAGTCTGCTCGCGAACACCAAGACGCTGAGGCAGATCCTGGAGGAGGCGCTGTCTCTGCTGAAGATGTTCTGGAGAGCAGCTCTGCCCAGCACTGATCCCTCCATCCAAAACCTCAAGAAGGTTTGTTACATGTTATATTTTATGACTGCTCTGAACTTTCAAAGTACAAGGCTCAAAATATACAAAACAATTGCTGTAAGAAGACCTGGAACAATGTAACTGCACAGAGGAATAAACTATGTTAGACTACATGGCCAATTCTTGTTAGGAGGCTTGCTGCATTGTTGGTTTTGGTCCTTTATGGAATATAATGGCGATAGGAGAATTACAGAATATCACCAGACTTATTCTTAAAAGAGCTATAAAAACCCACTTTATCACTTTATATGTGTGTGTGTGTGTGTGTGTGCAGGAGCAGTGTATGCAGGAGGAGATCTTGTCCCTGAAACTGCGTATATCAGAGCAGGAAGAGGTTCTTAAGGGGACGATTCAAAGACTGAGGAGCACCAGCCGCACTAAGGAGAGCATGGAGCACTTCATCGTCAACCAGTGTGAGTGTGTCAGTGCGTTTGAGTGTGTGAAGGGAGACAGACCAACTGCTTTCTTTTTATTTAGTTTCTTATTTATTTAGTTTATTGCGTTAGGACATCAACAGTGAGTTGTTGTAGCCACTATTACTTCCAGAGGGGGGAGACAAAAACTCTGCATTGCCAGTTTAATAAAACAATATTATCATCAGATCTTGATGTTTCCAGTATTTTTCACCCTTTGCATAAAAACCTGCTCTGTCTCCCATGTGGTAATGTCAGATAGTGTGATCAAGCTCTGCTCTGATTGGTTTAACTTTAAAGTTGATGGCTCTCAATCATGCAGATCAAAATCAAAATGAATTTGTTTTTTGTGTCCATAAATTTCTTCTTTTGCTACGTGATGGTGATTTGACTATGCTCTGTTAAGATCTCAGTGAGACTGAAACTGTGCTTAATTTTAAACTGCTGGAAGCTGTTAGATCTTTTGTCTCAGAGTCAGAATGTGTGAGAGGAAAAGTGTATGAAGGGTGAGTGTAAAACAAAAGCCCTAATAAGGTATGAGTAGAGCAAGTGTGAGAGAGAGATTCTCAGCAGACAGCATTGCTTGTCCCTTCTTGGAAGTACAAAGATAATACAGGTTTGGGCTTGAAAGGCGATTTAACTGCATCTGTTGATCTCACGTTAAATCTGCATTTTCCCTGTTTTTGCAGTGTCAAGAACTCGTGATGTGCTGAAGAAAGCCCGGACAAATTTAGAGGTAAGCAATATATGAACCATATCCAGGATATCATACATAATATAGGTTATATGAACCTTATCCAGGATATCATACATAATATAGGTTATCTGTGTGCATACACAATAGATTCAGTGTTTTGTCTATCAGCATCGTATGTTGTCATGTCTCTGTCGTCCGCATCTGAGTTTTTGGTAAATACAATGTAAATTCATTACTTTTCTGTTTCACTTGTTCCTTCATCCTGCACTTGTCTCTCCTCTCCTCCTTTAAACCCCCCAGAAGAATGAGCTGAGACTTTCCTCTCTAAGCTCCTCCTCTTCCTCTTCTTATGCTGGTAACCGTCTGACATCTTGTGATCTTGCAAAGAGGTAGACGTTGTCCCGGGCCCTGTGACACTAGGAGTGTTGTTTCATTCAGCAGTACAAATCTATTGGCTGAACGAACTGGACTGAATTACCTCCTGAAACAATCTGTTCGTTAGTCGGTTCAGCCAGTTGCAGGGTTAAGCTCCGATACATTCATTCGCAGGAGGAATTGTGTGTGTTCAAGACAGCAAATACACAGCTCATTTAGGTTGCTATCATGCAGCTGTGATGAATCAACAACACTGGTCTTGGACTGCAGTGCACACGGATAACATTATTTGGAACTGATATTGTATGCATAAACAAACATTTACAGTTACTGCAAGGAGACCTGCACGTGCACACACTCATAATGATACTGTTTGAAAAAGAGGACAGCTGTTAGAATATACTTGCTTAACTGAGCACAGTGTCAGAGCTTACAGTGCATGGTGAAACCTGCAGTATGAAAGCCCGAGCCTTGGATCCTTTCACTGCGAGGGAAAGGTGCATTTGCTTAGTGTTTTAATCACTAATGTCTCACTCAACTTGACTCAAGCCACAAGGAAAAGACGGTCAGAGTCACTCAAGCTCCCCACCTTCCCTCTCATGTCTTGAGGTCTCATCGTAGAAAGGAGCACCAAATATTTTCTTTGATAATTAGGGGCAGTGGTGTAGTGCAGGGTATACGCAAGTATGTGGAGTATACCCACTTATTTTTCAGCCTGCATTGAGTTTACCCTCTTCTTAATCCCTTCTGATCCTATCTGCTGCACATCGGCCATTTCAAGAGATTGTTTACAGAAGAAACTGCTGGCCCATGGACTACTTGCAAGTGTTTTTTCATGTCTGAATGGACTAACGAATCAGGAATAGCACATGTAATATGCCTAATTATGTAGTTATCTCAACCTATAGTCTGACATCAATGCAAAATCTGCACCTCTGTTGTGGCTAATGTTAAGTTCATAATGATCCTCCTTTACTCCCTGAAGTCAAGCAGCAGAAGCTAAGTGACAATGTGCAAATAGGCCTATTACCGTCTCATTTTTTTATTAACTAAGTGTGCAAGAGTAGACATACATGCCCCTGCTTATGAAATGTCTCTGTTTAAAAAAGCCTGCTTATCCTTTGCGGGACGGACTGCTATAAAAAAAATTTGTGGGCATAAATAAAGACCATGGCGTACCCACTTCTCCAGGCACCACTACACCACTGATAGCGAAAATATATATGTATTGTATGTAATAGAGTGGAAGGAGCACGCTTGGCTTATACTTTGTGAACAAGGATTCACAGGTCACTAGGTCGCAAGCTGAGCTGAATGTTTGTCCATGTTTCAGTTCAGTGAGTGGGACTATGCAGTTGGTGCAATTCAATAGACGAATATTTTAATGAGCGTCTTTTATGAACTGAATAAGATTATTCAGTACACTGCAAAGAGCTGCTGTGTGTGTTACTAGACTGGAGCAGTTTAAACCTACTGGTGAAACTGCAGGTGGTAAAGTACATTATATGATGACTCTGTGGTCTGGGGCAGCTTTTACCTCTGTGTGGATTTGCTTTCTCTAACCGTGCTGACATCACCGCTCTGCCATCCCATCTGACAGCGAACTCCATCCTGATTTTACTAACTTTAATTTTAAGCACCTGCATCTGCGTAAGTGTATGTGGTGTATGATCTCCAAATTCCACTACAACTACTCAGGTACTGTAAACTGCCAAACTGTATGGATAAATAAGGGTTTTTAAAAAGCTGTGACTTATTACTGAAGCCAAACACTAACATCAGATTGCACACAAACCAGTATACTGAGCTGCCACTATACTGAAGTGTTGTTTACTTCAACATGTCTCCTGTGTTAAGGTTAAATGTATTAATAGCCTCGGACACCCTCAGTGCCAGAATAACCACACATGCATAGTTTCCATTCTGTGAGTGTGTTGTCACAGTATCAGTAAAGGACGTTTACATGAAAACAAGTGTGACTTCTTCAAAAATAGTTTCATAAACACCAACATTCATTCACAAAATAGCAAAAGTGTGTGTGTGTGTGTGTGTGTGTGTGTGTGTGTGTGTGGGTGTGACAGGATTTAAGTAACATCATTGCTTGTTCTCTACTCACTCACTCTGCTTTTCATCTGCCAGCGGTTGTATTTTGAGAGTTTTACTACAACTAACATGATGCGCAGCAAACTACGTCCTGCTGAGCTGTGTTTTAAAGGAATAGTTTGACATTTTTTGGGAAAATCGCTTAATCTCTTGCTGAGACTTAGCTGAGAAGATCGATTCCACTCTGGTGCCTGAATGATAAATATAAAGTTACTGACAACAGACAGTTGGCCTAGCTTAGCATCAATACCATTTACTGTAAATAGAGAACAGTATGACAGCGAGTCAAAAGTGAACCCAAAACACCTATATCATCCCTGGTGTCTGGCTGGAGAATCAGTCATAAATCCCGCCCCCTTAAAGGACCAAACCAGTCTATTTTTGACTTCTCGATATTAGCAGAGATCACCCCATCATCTACAAATTTAAATTTGACCATGTTTATACTTTAGGAGATCTCAGACCTCATTTTTAAACCCCATTTACTGCCATTCATGTTAAAACAGGGTATAGAGACACTATATGAAATGTGCTAGCTATAGATAATTCATCCTTCTGAAGAGAACATCCATGTTTATTTATTAAAAAGCGCTAGACGAGAGAGAGAGAGAGGGTAGCCGGGAGCCACTGAGACTAAAACTATTTCACCTGAAAAAATAGTTCCTTGCAAGTGCTGCTTTCCGAGCTTTAATATTAGTGTGAAGCAGAACTTTGACACTGATGTTATTTTTTAGCTTAATGCTGTCACATATTTTCAGGCACTTTCTGTAATGTTTATGGAATAAATGTTAACAAATGTGGCCGATGTTGACACAGCACGATAACATGTAGTAACACTGGTGTGATTCTTTTATGTTAGCTGATGGGTAATAAGTCAATCTATAAGTAATCAGCGTAAACATCAAATAAATTTTTTACCCAAAATGGGTTCTGTCATTTTAGCTGGTTGGTATCACGTTGATGTAAACCCTAACCCATGATTTTGTTGGGTATTAAATGGATGGATCAGTCTGCAAATTGGAAATTTTGGCTTCATTTTTGTGCAGTGGCAGTAGAAATGCCCCATTCATAAAAGACAATCACTGTAAACAGGCAAACAGGTAGTCTGACTCCGTCCAAAGTTAACAATATCTGCTTCTCTGTACTGAAACCCTCACTGATTAGCACTAATTAGTGGAGTTTTCGCCATTTTCATGCATGTGAGAAAATAGTAATGGATAGTAATGGACCACATGACTCCCATGTAAGCCTTAAAATGATTTTTTTAACCCATTGGTTTCTGAGCTGATCAGAGAAGATATAATGTGTTTAGCAGGTGGTATCACTACAAAGGTTCTGGCTATCTGTTTTGTCCTGTTTCCATTCTTTATGCTAAGCTAAGCTAACCTTCTCTTCTCGTATCAATCTTCTCATCCAACTCTTGCAAGAAGTTAAAATGCAAAATGTTTAACTGCTCCTTCAAAATTTCACCTCTCCATGACTTTGTTAAGATAGTTGAATAAAAATGTTGATCTGGTTCTCCTTTTGTCCTGTAATCCAGCTGAGGACCCAGGAGGCGCTGCCCGAGAGCGGCCTGCTGATCACAGTTTCCTGAGGACCAGCAGTGTTCCTGGAGCTGCAGTCAATCAACGTCTGGTCACGAGGAAGCGCAGCAGCCAATGCCTACTTTAGACTTTTAAAGAACCAGCCTCAACGTCGCCACCTCTGACCTCTTTGCTTACACAGCCAACACCAACCACCTCCCACCCTCAACCCAACCCACCACACCAGCCTTCCCTGTCCCGCCCGACCTCTGCCTTTACCTCCGTCCAGCCTTGAGAGTGCTTCCATCCTTCCCTCCTCCGGGCAGTATGTGCACAGTATAATCTGCACCTTGAGCCTTACCAAACTCCCATCACCCCCTCTCCAACTCCCTGTCACTCTCTGCCCTCTCCCGCCACATGTACTATCGTCTTTGAGTGATACAGTCAGCAGTTTGCCTTGTCGTGTGTGTGACAGAAGAAAGGGTTTGAAATGTGCCTCTGGTGGTTTCAGTGAAGTGTGTCCGACTGATGGAGCTGGTTGAAGATGCTCCTAGACACTAATCTCAGTCCGGGTGTGTTTTCATGAATGCATTTTGCTGTCAGAGATGGCCAGATGTAGAAATTTAGAAAAAACGACCAAATGGTAGTCATAAATGAGCTTAATTTGAGATTAAAAAGATAAATTTCCATAAAACACACCAAGATCTGTCTCTAAGAGCATCCTCTCCTGAGAGCCAGACAGCCTGTGGACAGAATAAATGTTCATGCATGTTAAATCGTGGCTTGTGAGAGGAATTCTGCACACACGTACACACACGTACATATATCTATACGTGTGGTTGAAAATGGCTCACTCAAAGACAAGACATCCTCAACTTTGACTGCCACTGAAATGCAAGTGTACTTCTCGTGGCAACTTTATCCACGAGATTTTTTTTGCAAATGCAATGCAAAGACCAGTGACGCCCACAACGTATCACTATACACGGTGGATGAATGTATAGGAGGTAGGTGATCACTGCTAAGTCGTTGTGTACTTGCTGTATCTGTATTTGTGGAGGAAGCTTATTAACGGTATGTCAAACAGTAGCCAAGGGTAATTAATAGCCGAACAAAAGCCAGAGAAAGGTTCCATTTCAGTCACAATCCTCTTTAAATCCTTACAGTGCCTTTTTGGCATCTATCTACTGACTTTAAAGTACTGAATAAATCGGGTCAGATCAATCAAATGCGCAAGGTTTCGATCAGTCTGGTCTGTTGTGATTTGAAGTGGGGATATACACTAGAATAGATCAAAACGAAAGGTTTAAGTGCTCAAATGGAACCAGGCTAAGTAAACGCGTATTCAAGCTCCTCTGTAGGAGTTCTCATACGAGCATGTGCAATAATGATGTTGTTTCTTTAATGATCATGCTGCAACTGGGTCATTATTATTTCATTGCTTGACACTGGATAATTAGTTACACTCACAGTAATGTTAGGACACAATCAGTGTTACGATTGTGTGTTTTTTTTTTCTCGAGTGTTCATGCATGACAGAGATTGTAACTGGTAAACTCTAAGCTATGGAACAAGGGATTGCCAATACTTGCCAAAGTTTGAACTTTGAACTCTTTACTCTCACTTTGACTTGCCTTATCCATGCGAATGACAAACCCAGGTCGCATCAGACCGTTGGGATAGCGAGGCGTCTTTTTTCTAAGGGCCTCCAGAACCACAGAGATGGTAACCGTTAGACAGCCGGTTCGGTTTGTTTCGATTTGTGCGACGGAAATGAGCTCCTTTTTTTGGACCAAAACTCAACAGAGTGGATTTTTTCCCACAAGGCCATATGCTAGTTATTGTCTTTTTGTTATTTCTCTTGGTTCAGGCCGTCTTAGCATTCCCATGGCAATGGCAACATATGTTGACAAGTTCTTATAGATGATGCAAACTTTGGCAGGCTACTGGTGGGATCAGTGTTCTTTAATTCACTCTTATAGCAGTTTAACTTCACGTTTAGTTTGATGTGTTTTCATGTTGTACATTTGCCATTTTATGCTGTAAATAACCTGCTTGTTACATATGAACTTTGCTTTATTTTGTGTGTGTGTGTGTGTGTGTGTGTGTGGGTGTGAGAAGCGTGAGAAAACATCCAACATTTGCTATTTGCAAAGTTGATTTTCTGGGTAGCTGTGCAATAGCTTTAAACCTTTTAATTTGATGTTAAACATCATTGTGTTACAAGTATGTTTGCTTCATTCACCTCCTGCAATGAATGATTTAAATGCAGTGTATGTTAGAGGATTGTGTCACCTTGAGTGTGTTAGTCACATAGGCTGATAAGAAATCACAAACTATGCCTTTATGATATCTAAGTCACTGATTACAGTATCGTTCACCTGTAACAAAGCTCTGATTAATGTTGCTTCGCTTGCCTTTACATTTAGCTTGAGAGCTCCTTCAATCTGCTCTCAGTCGTAGAATTGGCCTTGACTTAGTGCTCGTCTACCTGAGGTTTGCCAAACTAGGTTTTGTTTGCGCTCACGTCTTCAGAAAAAGACAAAAAGTTGCCAAGTATTTCAATAGAGGTAAAAAGTTTGATATTTCTTTTTGAAGTGAAAGAAGTTAGGAAGAAAGTTTTGAAGATTTCTCCACTGTAAAAAACAAAACAAAACAAAAAAAACCAATGACTGTAAAGATTGTGAAACGTCAGATCCACAGAGCACCTTGTTGGAGCGTAAACAAAGCCTTTTTGCTAATTGTTATTAAGGGAATCAAACGGCCGTTTGAAACTACGTATTGTAGGTCCTGAGTTGCGTTTGTATATAGCGCTAATTGATTGGTGCAGCCTTCATGTGATCAGAAAGCAGCTTCTTTTCTGAGTTTGTGCATAATGAGATAGAAAGCCGATACAGGACCCGTATGGATCCTGTCTCTGATGGCAGTTAACAGTGTGCTGTGCTGGCAAAAGTATTATCAATGAAAGATTTTGTGAAAGAAGAAATAAAACACTTTAAAAGCTTGTATGGTTCATTCTTGGAGAATGTTTTGTCTGTGCTGTTGCCTGTGAATCAAATTTTTTACCTCGGCTCATTAAACAGCAACATAGGGCTCCAGCAGCTGTGGCCATGCCCATGTGTGATGTCACAGTGTACTGACACACCCTGAGGTACACTTCTGCATAACTGCAGCAAGGCTGTTGTCCTTTAAGTTGTTTTTTTTACAAGATTGAAAAAATGTAACTGAGAGAAACATTTGTCATAAGCCGTTAAGTTAGTACCAGGTTATAAACACTACCAACAAAACATAAAAAGTATCAAGACAAGTACATATAAAAAAAGGAAGTGTATGGTTTTAATTGACCAAACTGAATTAAACCACATTTAAATGTATCTTTTACCCAGAATTCTTGCTCCTTACACCAGAGAGAAGAAAAAGACAGAGGCAGCAATCAGGACCAGCTTGTCCCCACTTTATTTGCAAACAAGTAAAACCTTGTACAGTGAATCATCACAGTGGTTCTGCAAAGCGTTTTAAAACATTCATGAAACGGCTGAAAAATTCAAGTTTTGGTTTAAGCCTTGAAACGCCTCGTGGCGCCCATGGCGCTTGTCCATACTCCCTTATCATATCTGCAAGTCATTAAAAACTCTGGACAAAACTGCATGGCTAGGCTCGACATTCACAAAATACTTTCAGAGCGTCTGGTCGAACACCAACAGGATTTAGAAAAGCCCCTTTTTTTAAGTCTGAAGAGTGTACCAACCGTGGGTATATACTGTAAATGCAGACATTTAAATAGCACAACTTACAAGTGACCAAAATAATTCAAAGCCACTTACCTCAAAATATCACTTATCTTAACTGCTTACACTGTAAATAACACACATGAGCAAACTTTGTACATCTTTAAAATTCATGGTAGTGCTCCATCCTCATAGCCCTGTAAATTCATCTGTTTATGTGTCTGTGATCACATCTCGAGGTGTGTGTGTGCGGCCGAGCAGACGGTCAACACATGCAAAGCAGCAAGTTGAAACGTTTTGGGCGTACACGCCTCTGTGTATGTCCATACATTTAACAGCTACATATAGTACAACTCAGCATAGATGCACACACAAGTAAAGCACTGCAAGTTCTTCAAAAAAAAAAAAAAAAGACACAAGTTGGGTTCTATAATCCAGAGAAGCTACAGTATGAGAGTTGTCTGCTGCATAGTTTAAAGCTTTTATCAACACTCCTGCTCACAGGATGCTAAAGTGCTCACAAAATGACGTCAAAATAAAGGCAACAGCAGAACTAAACACCGACCTCTGATCACCAAAAAGGGCCTTTTCTGTGACACACACAAGCACTCCATCTACGGTGACAGTCACGTTAATAAAACTGGAATCTTGCACTTGTTGGTAGATGAGTTTACACTTAAGTTTCCACTGAATGATGGGCACACTGAGAAATTTAACATACTGTAATTTGCATTTACTAAAAAAAAAACCCTCATGTTTGTGAGTTCATCTCTAGTTAAGATCCGGTCTCCTTAGAGCAGGTTATTGCACTTCATGTTCAAGCAATGCCAAGTCTTAGGCACCTACACCCTGACTCTGGGTCAGATTCAAGAAATCCCTCTTTTATTTCACTTGCACTTGCCATAAAGGTTGTCAGGTCAATTAGGTCAAAATGAACCACTTCGAGGAGGACATGACGACGCGACACTAAAACCAAACTGTTGATCCACGTCAGTAAAACTTAAAAGCCCTCACTTCAGGACAACATCCTTTAAATAACACAAGGACATGCATATATTCACAATGTGCTGCAAACACTTAAATACACACAGTGAGTTAGTTGGTGTCTCATCCGTCTGCAGATGTCGCAGTATGCTTCTCATCTCCCTCTGACACCCTACAAACACTCACACACTTCGCTACTTTTGTTCAGAGCCCTATGTAGACAGAAGTGCAACCTCTAAAAAAATCGAGCCTCAGTCACAACCGCTGGCCTTTAGCTCGCCTGTAAACTTGTTTCAGTGCAACATTTGGCTAAACATGGTGAAACGGGGAGAAAACAATAAACAGCAGAATACAAACATGCTGCTCTCTAAAAGCACTGTGGAGCGCCCGAGCTGAGGTTTAAATAGGCTTGTAAAGCAGAGACGTGACGTATTTCTTCTTGTATCTGTGAGTCGCGCTCAGCACCATGACTCCATCCTACAGAGACAAACATAAGACACAGGCAAGCCGCTGTCAGGGGGATCCAAACCCACAGAGAAGAGTTATATAACACACCCCTGATCCACACAACACGATAAAGAATAATGAAAATTATTGGTATAACCATGTACAAAATGTGTTTACCACTGATGGTGTCTTGCTGCATTGTTAGCATTTTTAGTACAAATTAATTTACTACATATATACTCAATGGAAAAAAGTAAAAAAATACAGTATATTTAATATTTTCCCTTATCAACCTCACTGGTTTTTGTAAATATACGCTCATTTGGAATTTAATACCAGCGACACACATCATCAAAATATGAGGTTATGAAATTTCATGTGATGTCGCTAACATCTGGACAATGCTTGAAAAGTTTTTCAGCTGTTCCCTGTGATCCTACCTTTATAGACAGAGCATAAAGGTGATTTAGCATGACGTGGTTGGGTTCAGGCAGCAGGGCGGGGTCACACTGCCAAGAGAGAGGAAGAGGAAAACTTAGAAACCACAGAGGAAATGGAAAACAACTTCAACAAAGACAAAGCATATTAAGGTTACAGAATGCGGGAAGCACAAAGGAGGAGGAGACACTCACAGATATATTGGTGTCCTTGTTGAGGATGACTTGGAGGAGGTGAGGAGGGAGAATGGGCGGGGCTTTAAAATGCTCCTCAGGTCTGAAGACGTACTGCTCCTGCCCGTATGGACCTGGAGGGGAGCTGGACAGATCTGCAAACGCGCAACAGTCACGATTACACAAGTGAGAGTGTTTCAGGGCTTTTCACACATTTCTACTGTACATGTAACGAGAACAACTGCACGGGCTGACCTGATGTGTCGGAGCACTCCAGAGAGTCGACCTGCAGGGCGTCAAACACCTCAAAGTCTGACTTCTTCACCTGGATCAGGTTGTTGATGGTGCCGAGCTGACTGGTTACAACCGGCTGCAAAAGATGAAGGTATCAAAAGGTAATGATGTACATTTTCATACTTATTATTTATGACACACTGCAGGCACTTCCCTGGGATTTAACTTAATGACAATGTTGTGAGTTGGGCTGCATTTCCACAATTATCTGGAGTGACTTCAGACTTTCAAACAGCAAACAGCAATGCATCGCAGTATCACAGATCTTTTACTAAGTCAACTGTCGAGGGAAAAAAAACAAACATACAAAAAACTTTTTTTTCTCCTACATTTCAATCAAACTGGTGTTGGAAAAACACCTTCACTAACATGAATTTGACACGTTAAAAAAAGACACTGATGTACCTCTGATGCATCGTGGACCCACTGACCGTCTACAAAAAACTTGTACTGGTGCTCTCCTTCTGGCAGATCCAGGATCGCTACAAAGTCATTATGGCTTCGGAGAAAGAAAAATTGGTGGGTATAAGTCGACACACTCACTGCTGTAATGATAAATAAATAGTGCTGTGATTTGCACTGGATGAGACCATAAGAGTGGGAGTGCACAGACAGTTTTTTTTTTTTCCGCTCCAACTCTTTTTAAGTTTCACTGACAGTTATTATATGCTGAATAGAAAATAAATAAATAAATAAAAAACCTGTTTACCTCTTATTTAGTGGTATCTTTGTGCTCCAGTTATTAAAGGACCCAGCTATGTAAACCTCCTTTCCCCCTCCAGCCCAGCGGATGACTGTGGGTCGAGCCTGAGGACCAGTTTTCACCAGATCATCCAGATCTGGGGTGAATTCCTTCTCTCCTGATGCCTGAAACAAATCAGTTAATATCTCAAGTACAAGCTGATAAGCTTTTGCACAGAACAGACAAGATTCTATACAATAGTCTGTATTTGTGTTTCTGCGTTTCGCAGCAGCACCTTGGACTCTGGCCCATGGGTGTTAAAGATGTTGGGGTCGTCTGTGCTGTCCACCATCTTGCTGCTGGGTTCCTGGTCTTTGTGACTGCCGCTGCTGTCTGAGCGGTGGGCTTTGGCTCCATGGCGATCTCCAGCCACCCTGTCACTCGTGTTGCCCATGATTCCTCACTACTTGCGAAGCTACTGTTAAGAAAATACAACTTATTATAAGCTTAAGTACAAAACATTAAGGGAGTCGAATTATGTTATAATCTAGGGGTGGGGGAAAAATCAATACATCGTAATATCACGATATTTTGCGTAACGATATTGTATCGATTCATAGATACCAATTGTTGATATTTTACTAAATAAATTCTTAATAAAGGTTGCAAATACAAAGTCAATTTTTGTATAATAGAATAATAAAGAGTCAGCTGACTTTTCAGTCCACTAGATGGTGCTAAGTGTCACCAGCGAGGTAATAAAAAATGCAATAAAAAATTATTAAAGGGAGATGAATACACTGAAAAATGCCTCATATAGGATGAAACAGATGATGCTGACAGTTTTACTTTGAGAAAATGATTTGCAGTTCAAAAAAGTCAGAAAATTGTCATATACGATTTTCGCAAGGCCCAACATGTCACAATATCCTTATGATATGGTATCGTGACTTAGATATGCGATATCATCATAATGTGGGGCCTCTGGCGATTCCCAGCCCTATCATAATCTAACCAACCCGAAACTACAAAGACATGAATGCATCAGTGCTGATTAACAAAATGGCTGGTGTTCATATGTCCCATTTGTAAAAGTCATGAGGAGCCACAACTTGAACAAACATATTATCAATAAGGAAATAGTCTGAAGGGCAGCAGTGTTTTGTTAAGAGCCTGCCTTTAATGTAAGACTAGTGCCATCAATGCAAAACCTCGACACACTACTGTTTCCAACTGATTACAAGTAAAATATCAATATGTGTACGATATCAATGATCTTGAATAAAAGCCTTATGCCTCTGACACAATGACGTCAAGTACGAACTGCAGCCCTCTGTGACAGAGGTAGAGTGTAATAAGAACGTAATAAATGATCAATATTGAAGTAGCTAACATCGTCTTAGCATTTGCAATGGGCGACATCTTCCACATGCACAAACTTGTCGCAGTCCGGTTCTCAATCCTGGAGCTAAACAGCTTTCCAGAGAGACTAAAGGGCTTAGCTGCAGGCTAGACAGCCTCAAATACCAGCAAGTAACTGCGGCAGCACCTTTTCATAGGCCTGCGGTGAACCTGAACTTCTGCAAAAGATCAGACGGATCAGACTCGGTACAATAACCGCTTAACGTTAATACAATCATCCTGTCAAACATAACACGGCGCTCGCGTTAACGCCCACCCACTACCTGACGAGCAACAAGTTTTAACTTCCCAAACTAAATATATTAAAAATAATATGGCATTAATTAAGAGCGGTTACGTTCACTCAACTTGCTAGCTGTAACCTACCACAGGCTTCTGGCTGTCAGCTGTGTCCACATCCGATCACTCGACAGCAGAATATTTTTAGCTGCTGCTCGGTGCTAGCTAGCTGCTACGTTAGCTGTCACATTCAAAAATCTCGCAGCCTTTCGTCTTTTTAACTCCGTCAGTGTCGAATGTGACAACGCAGTGAAAGCTGCATGCAGCGTCCACATTCAGCAACGACCAAGCGGACAAAACCCATCGATAACAGCAAATGTTATTTTGGGGTTTGTTTTTAGCGACAGGCTCACCTTTTTTTTCCGACAGCTTCAGCGCGATGGTGCCCCAACTACGGTGTGAGTCAAGGACAAAATTAGGAAGAAAACAAGAGTGAAAGGCGACAGGGTTTCCCAAGCGGAAACACAGCTCACTAAGTAACGTTACACAGTCAAGACGTGTTTCCACATTGTCTTGGTCTATGCAAACGTTTTAATATGAAGAAAAAGATGATTACTTGGCAAAATGTTTGTCTTAACTAATAAATCATCCATTAACTGACCCTACAAACAAATATCATGACACCTCACGCTCTTTACTGGTCATATCGGCGAGCCAAGTTAATCACTTTAGCAACAGGTACATATCTGATATATCTATGTAACATATTGTTTTAAGTCTGCATGCTGTGTTTGTACATATACTGAGAGTGTCATTATAAGAATTATTTAACAAGGTACATTCATTCATTTGGTAGATTAAGATAGAAACCAGTGAGTCCTCATATTATCACAGAAATTCTGCACAAATTTTTTAGACCTCATTGTACTCTGAATAAAAGCAATTTTTAAAAATAATGAGGCCATGACATAAGCACATTGGCCAAAATGCTCAACAGTCAAATCACAAATACAGAGCTGACTGAAGAATTATCACCTGCTGCTGCCCATTTAAACTCCATCTGGTTCCTTTTTATTGAACCAGCTATGACCTATTTCATTTACAGAGATTGACAAATTTAATCAAGTCTCATATGCGTGAACTGATGTGATTAGAAAATGAGTCCAAGTACCTTTATAATCTGGTTAACTTGTATTATTTACACACACACACACCAACGCATCAAATTTCAGTTTTGTTTTGAAACAAATCCGTTTTGTCTTTATTAACCACTAGATGGAGCTGTAAACACATCTCAGTGATCTTCGAACCAGTGATCCCCACTCTGAACTTGACACCACTGAACCATTAATCTCTAGGAGGCCTTCCTCCAAGGACCATTTTAAGTTCCTAAAAGAAGTTTCCACGTTCATTTTTAGCAAAAAAATCACGGCCGGCTTTAGTTTCTTAAAGTCCACATTAATGTAACTCATGAATAAGATACCAGGCTAATTGTCATCGTACGTGGAAGACAAAGATTTCCCATCACTGGGCTGCGTGGAAGAACAAGTGATAAAATGTTGTATGTAAAAGAATCCCTCTGTGGGTGTGTGTGTGTGTTTTGTGGGTGGAGGTCTTAATGTGTTTGTGTTGGAATAAAGTGACACCAGACAAAAAAAAAACATGCCAGTAGTAACAGTATGTCAGTCCATTGACTCGTTATTCCTCCTCTCCTAAGTGTTAACATGTAGTAAATCATCAAAACCCATAAATAACATAACTGAAAGCATATACATACAGTGCATACATACAGTATATATAGATATAATTAAAAAAAACATCTGCTGATGTCAGAGACTTCACATGGAGTGGCTTAAGGCACATGTAACTTATTGTCAAACACAGAACGTGGAGTTAGTGAGTCTGTCATTGCACAAGATGCGTGTGTCTTCATGCACGCAGAATTCCAGTGTTAACAAGGGATGGATTTTTCAGGGCCAGTTATTTTTAGTTGGCAGCTGCTGGAGCCAATGCCACTCAAGCGCAGGTGTTTACAACTTAAGAAAAGTGTTCAATTACTTCTCGAGGGTGTCGACTTAAGCATTTAAACTGGCCCATTGTCATTTGTTCCTCTTTCTGAGCTCAGTGAGACTGCTGCTGTTTATCCTCTTTGGACAAGCTCCACCCCTCTAGAGAAAAGTATTTCTTTTGTTACCAAAAAGCCCAACACTTTGCTCCATGGAGCTCCCATTTTGGCTCGATCACAGTTTTTAAGACTATTTTCTAGTATTCTTGTATGCATTTACATACTGATCTATCTTTGCTGCAAATATTTTTTGAAGCAGAGTGTAAATTAAAAATTAAAGATAAGAGGAAAAAGAATTAAAGCATGCTCATCACAACTGATAATTGTTTCAGCTACTGACAGACGACCCACTTTGGGGATACATGAACCTCCACCCGCTGAACTGCTGCGCCGGCAGGTGGAAGTCATGCTCTGTACGTTTGTTGTCCATCTTTGTTTATGGCGTTTCATTCAGGTATTTTTTTGAGTCAGTAAATGTTCCTTTATCCGTTCGCCTGCAGCATCATTTGGAAATTCCTAATCCAGTCTTCATGTACTCGTAAACCACGTAGCTGATGCTGACAGCAGGAATGACTTTCATGAAGTTTGGCAAGATGCCTCGGTAGAGTCCGAAAAAGCCATCTTTGGCTACAATCTTCTTCATCAGACTGCTCATGGAGGGCTGATCTGACGCATCCAGAGACGCTGGAGAGAGAAAGGCAGGTGACATCACATGTGAGCGCATCGCTTTTTATTCTTGTATAGAAGCTTCACTGGACAACTGTGCAGCCTCTAATAAACAGACTTAAGAGGTAACGACTGAAGTGAAAATATTCTATGTCAAGTCTATTGCAGCCTTCTTGCATAATACAGGCTTTGACTCAAGTGTATCTTCACAGAAAACAGAGATTTGTCACCACACAAACACATTACCTATCCTGAAACATATTATTTTCTGTAGAATTTTGCGCCCGCTAAGCTCTATCATCACTGTTATCAACTGTCAGGCTGAGTTTACCTTGTGCCTGCATCCGTGTGCGCACAAGAGCCAGTGGATAGCTGGCCAGCTGGCCGCAGGTGCTGGAGATGGTCCCGCAGCCCACCAACACCAGAACTCCAGGGTTAGCTGAGTCTTTGGGGTGGTACGACAACCATGCGTTTTTCAGACTCTGAGACACAGTGGAAAAAATTTTACAGGAGATCGGAAAGAATTACATGAATGTAAGTCAAAGCGCAAATGTTAGCCTGTCCGATTAATTTGAATGTAGACCTGCAAATCAAGAGGAACTGGTTTATTACGCATGCAAAAGAAATCATTTACCTACTAATACATGAAGTTTGCATACCTCATACACAGCAAGGTCTATCCCAGCGTAGGGAATAATGCCCACTAAGTTTGGAATGTAGCCTTTGTAGAAAGCCTTGATGCCCTCTTTCCTCAGGATCTTCTTGGCACAATCAAACATTCCTGAATACTGGCCCGTTTTTCTCAGCGTCAGTCTGGTTTTCAGAACCTGAAAGAAAGAAAGTAGAAAAGAAGAAAAGGGAAGCAAAGGTTCATTCGATTTGTGTGTGTTTCTTAAGTTTTGGGGGAAACTTATGAGAGCTCTTTTTATTTGAATGCATGCCACGAATGAGACAGTATGATGAAACAGTGATGTAACAGCTGTCTTACCTCCATTGGGTAGATAGCTGTCTGTGCTGTGGCTCCAGCCAGAGAGCCGGCCATGAACCGCTTGTGCGTATCAATTTTCTTGCCTTCGCCTGTCAATAACTTCTTATACTACCGAAGACATACAAATGAGAAGAAAACAAAAATGCACTCCAAATACTTGAAGCACCATCACATGTATAAAAGATGCACACTCATGGAGCTTACTTGTTCATACGCCATGAACTTTATTGCCGTCTCAGGTGCAATCTTTAAAACATTGATCCCGTTGCCCCTCCACAGTGACGTCAGACCTCCCTCTGTGATCATCTGCTTGAAGCCGCCCACCAGGCTTATCCGGTTCGTTTTGGTGGAATGAACCTGCCGTAGAAAAGTACAAAAGGTTACGGCACAGTGTCACCCTCCAAGGAGGAGAATACGTTTTTTTTCACATCTTTCACCTGCATGAAGACTTTCATTCTGTCCAGAGGGGCCGTTCCGGTGCGAGAGACGGCGCCCGCCACTGCGCCTGCGACCAGCTGCTTCCACCAGCCGCCTGAGCTCTTCTCCTCCTCTGTGAATTCATCTGGGATGGCAAGACTGTCCCCGATATCCAGCACCTACGGATCATATCAACACAAAGACTTTCATCACTTCTATTAATAGACCTCACTGGATAAATTGATGACATGTCTCTTAAAGGACCACACGAGCCACCTCTCTTACATAAACTGCACCCCTCTCCCAGAAAACAACTTCATCTATGAGATATTGTGTTAGTTTACAGAATACTGTGAGATGTTTTACACCTGAATTATTTTTCCTTTCACTACGCAGCTTTCTCAGGGGAGGGCAGCGGTCAAAAGCACTTCTCCTTTTGGTTTCTATTTTAACAGTAATGCAGCAACATTTGCCAAATTACCGGTTGTACTCTTGAGAGCGAAACGTTTACAAAACCTTGAGCAAAAGTTTAACAAAAAAAAAAAAACCCCACACATTAGAGGACTAACGTGCTTCTCTTCCCTGCGTGATGCTTGTGCAAAGAAAAGGCTTAAGCCTGCAGGGATTGTTTGTTCTAACAAACACTGACTCGAGCTCCTTGTCCTTTAGCTAGAAGTGCTTGTGAAATTATAATCACTGAGCCCACTCAGCCCTCGTCTTGCACGCTTTAGCTGTTTCAGATAAACATGCCCAATGTTTTTCCAAAAGCATAAAGGTGTCTGTGCCAGATACGGAGCTGTGGCAGTTTGGGGAAACCCGAGGGTGTATGCAGTTAGCCGTGTGTCCTGCAGTTAGCACTGCAATGCATTTATGATATGAGAAAGCAGTTGTATCTGGTTTTGTTATCTAAAACACCATAAACATGCAGTGCAGTAAAGATTTGAAAAACCTTTCGATAGAGAAGAGACTCACGAGGAGGCAAATATTTTGTGCAGGAGAAGCAACAGACCAGTCAATGACATCCTTATCTGCACTAGACCAATAAGCGGAGGGAGGCAGAGCGCCGTGACCTGGTTGTGTTGAACAGCCCAGTCTTTCTGCTGCCAAAATATGGGCTGAAGAGGAAATCCATAATATCCAACACAAGGAGACCGGCCAACACGTGGTTTATCCCACTGCAGGGGCATCTGCATTTGTCTAGACTCGACAGAATGTATTTGTTAGTGTGTGTGTGTGTGTGTGTGTGTGTGTATGTCGGGTACCGTGGAGTGTTTCCAGTAGCGTATGATCTCTTCCAGGTTCTGGGCGGGGTGTAACAGGAAGTGTTCTCTCCACTCATTCCAGTCCACCATCATGGTCCCATCAATGTCCATACTGGAGAAGCACACACACACACACACACACACACACACACACATACACACACACATTCTGTGCTTCACAAAAAAACGCTCAAATACCTGCACTGAATCCCAAGCAGGACCCACAGTCAGTCG
>JAQLOL010000004.1:10924840-10941003 GCA_029783665.1 Naso thynnoides
CTTCCAGGTTCTGGGCGGGGTGTAACAGGAAGTGTTCTCTCCACTCATTCCAGTCCACCATCATGGTCACATCAATGTCCATACTGGAGAAGCACACACACACACACACACACACAGAAACATTTTCACCGATGAACTGTGGAATCGTTGCTTTTTTAAAAAGATAACTGTGACCCACATAATCCACACAGCTGCACTTATTTTCACACTGGAATGGGAAAATGGGAACATGCCACAGTGGATACAAGTGGAGGACGAACCTCTGTAATATTTTTAGTGCATTCTCTCTGCTGATGTCCATGCCCAGCTCTGCAAGGGACTGCTTGATCTCTGAGGCATCAATGCGCCCTGACACAACATAAAAAAATATATAATGTTCAGACATGCTTCAGTATAAACAGCGGATTTGTGGTTTTGTAAACATTCACTGTTACTTGTGAACTCATGCCAAGTATTTTTACAGTGTGGCAGCTCCTGCAACCCGCTTCTTTCGCCTCCTACCATCGTTGTTTCTGTCCAGACTCTTAAATGTCAGCCGCAGCTTCTTCTCGTGATCTTTTAGATATTTGGAGAACTCGTTGAAGTCGAGGCTCCCGTCTTTGTTTTGGTCGCCAGACGACACGATTTTCTGCAGAGAGGGGAGATTAAAATCTTATGGTTAATTTGCCTGCCTCTCTGGTATCCGGTGCGTCACGAACACAGCCCGCACAGTCACATTTCCGAAGAATTTCAGGCAAAACGAGCAGGCCGAGCTCTGAAACTAACATTCCTGGAGAGGACCCCCGTGCGCCCTGAGGCTGTAGCCTACCTGTGCTGCACCCTGCCGGAAAATGCCCATTGCTTTGAGGCCCGCTCGCAATTCAGCGACGTCCACCTTCCCATCTTTATTTGTATCAAGCCTCTCGAACAGATCCTGGTATGACCTCTCACTGTCGGCATCCCAGCAGCGGGCATTCGGTAGCAAAATCGCCCGTAACGTCTTGTACATTGTTGCGCTAATGTGGAAGCAGCGTCCAAACGCGTCGTCCCGCGGTCAGGATCTTATTACGGGTCCATGCTGAAGATCATTCGCAAACCTGCTGTGTAGCCTGGAGCTCAGAAACGCGATGAAAAACCAGGGCTTCCAGTTAGCCTGCTTTATGTTGCATTAATCCATGCAAAGGTGTAGTCCGTGGCGTTTCAGGGGGAACTGCAGCAATCGAGGGCGGAGCGATGAAGGCTGCGTCCACTCACTGTTTTCTACGGAAAAGCCGGAAAGATGGTAAATCAGGAAAGCGGCGTGGACTAATCCTTGGGTCAACCACGTGCTTCTAATTTTGAACTGTCCTATGAGTTTTTCTTTCACGCTTGCTCCCTGTGATATGTCATAGTGCGCTATAGAGGAATTTAATCTCTTCATCTAGCGGGACGTGTCAGTAGAGAGAGAGAAACACATAGCGTTGTATTTCCTACGACGCAGTACCGCTAGTCGCCACTAGAGGGCTGCGTTTAATCACCAGAACGGGATTCGGGGCGCAGTATAAGACGCATCTGTAGGCCCCTCAACAGGTATTAACTTCGGTGTTGCTGGCTGTCACTTGTTAATGAGACCCTATACTGTGTTGTCCTTTGGACTTCGTGGTTGAAGGTTACAATATAACTCAAGTCCTGTGCTCAGTTTGAAGGCCTTCAACTTCACTTGGTGTATTTTTTTTTTCACAGTGTAGCCTACCAACCTACATTTAATGACATTTCTTAATGTCAAAAACCTACTGAAGTGTGTGGAATCTCTCCACCTCCTTTGCATTTCTAAGGAAAGTGTGCTTTTAGCTACTACTACATTTATGTTTATTTGTTTAGCTACTGGCTGCTCCCTATTTTTTTGGAAACCACGTGGACGGTGTAATCCTTTGCTATTAAACCACCCAGTGTTGTAGAAAGTTTATCACATTGACCCACCCACAACCATCCATTCCACAGCATTAAGTGTTGCTTACATGTTAATGCCTCTGTAATAATAATATAATAATAATAATAATAATAATAATAATAATAATAATAATAATAATAATAATCTAACATAATTGGTAAGGGGGAGGGGGGGGGCACATTCTGCTGATGTATTTTAAGTAAACAACTGAATGCAAAGTTTCCACTTAAAGTAAGATATTCTTCACAGTTGTGTATTGCTGTGTTTACTTGAGTAAGTGATCTGAATATGTCTTCCACTATGTGTTGTGCTAACATGATTAAAATGTTGTCTGAAACAAGTTTTGTGTAGGCTACAAATTCTGATTATTCTTTTGCTGAATGGCTTCAGCAGCCTTTATTTATTAACAATTTTTTAGCTCCAACTATGAAAATTCCTTCCATATACTTTAAAACTTAAATGTCATTTAAACCATCTTAAAACTTTCAAACCTCTTCAAAGAATATATACCTATATACAGGTGTGTGTGTGTGTGTGTGTGTGCGTGTGTGTGTGTGTGTGTGTGTGTGTGCGTGTGTGTGTCCTGGTTTTTGTTACCTATTGAGGATCTTTTCTGGCTTAAACACTGACCGTGTGAGGACCAACAGTCCTCATGGGGACCAAAGACTGGTCCTAATGTGACATGACTAGATTTCTGAGGTCCTGATTAAGTTGCACAAACCTCTGTGTGTGTGTGTGTGTGTGTGTGTGTGTGTGTGTGTGTGTGTGTGTGTGTGTGGTTACTGTAGTGTAGGGCATCCAGCAGTCTGAGAGTCTATTTATTAATTAGTAATAATGAAAACCAGTTAAAAAAAAAAAAAAAGTATTATAACAGACTTTTCCCAGGGTTATCACATGTTTTTTTTCTATTTCTTCTTTTCATCACATGTCAGCTGGATGATAACTGGATATTCCCCCTAACAGTGGATATTCCCACTTCAGTGCATCGACTCGCTGTGCTTATCATGGGACGTTTTGAATTGTTCTCAGCCAGTAATATGTATGTATTTGGCATGTCTCTTTTTTCCTGCAGCTGCGCTGTCCAATCAAATGATGGCATTTCCCTTACGTCATGCAAGCCATTTTTCAGTGGGTGGGAAAGGAGGAGATTTGAACTTTGCGTGGTGTGTGCCGAGCAGACTTGCAGCACCAAACCGCAGTGACAGCTGAGTGGGCAGCGGTGACAGCTCCGCGCAGGGAAAGTGTTCAGCTGTCTGACAGCTTTACCTCTTCAGCCAGAGCGTGCGGTGCGGAAAACATGTCGTTCATTCTTATGAAGAAAAAACGATTCAAATTCAGAGTTGACTTCGACTTGGAGGAGTTGTCATCGGTTCCCTTCGTAAACGGAGTGCTGTTCTGTAAAGTTAGACTCATAAATGGAGGCTTCGCCGAACAGTCGTCTCGGTAAGAAATTTTGCTATTTATAGCAACAGTTCACTCGTTGTTCAAACAAACTTCAACTTGTTAAGTTTAAGCTGAACACGTCCGGTTTTTTGACCGTTTTATCCTCAGCGTAATTTGAAGTAGGACACTTGTTGTTGAGCATGTTTGTGTCAGCTCGAGCGACATTTCATAACGTTAACGTTAGTTAACGTTTAGCTACGCAGCAGTGACTAGCTATCAGGGACGTTAACTAACGTTAGAACGTTACTTACATTACTTTATACTTACACTGGCGAACAGCTAATGCTAGCCAAGAGTTGAAGACGCCCAGCTGTGTGGAAGACGACGGGACAACCAGGCAGTCTGTGATTTAAACGCCAGTCACGCCCATTAGCTCCAGAAAATACGAAAATAGCGTTAACGCTAAATTAAAAAAAAAAAAAAAAATCGTTAAGCTAACGCTAGCGTATGTCATAGTTGGTCAGAGCAGGTGTTGCTAAGCAACAAGTGACGTTAAGTTAACTTAATAGCTAACGTTACACCACGGGTAAATTGCGTTACTTCTGTTCGCAGTTGGCTGTGAACATAAACTCTAACCTAGGATCAGATATAATATTAAATAATATTTGGAGATTGTTTAATTGTGAAATTAGATACTCCTTATGCCATTTTGTTTCAGCAACGTTTTTCTCTCTATTTCATTTATGCATCTGGTATCTATTTGTTGTTGCTGTTTATGACTGTAAAATCCAAGCACTGTATTTCCCAACTCTGGGAAGGAGTGCACAAGGTCCTTGGACCTGTAATTATAACTGCTTTTAAATGAGTCACCCTGGAAAAACCGTCACAGCAAGGCACGTGTCCACCGCTAGCGTAAACCCGTTACTTCGCCATGGTAACCAACAACTGAAATGTAAACACAAGTCTGCTTGTTTTCTCCTCCTTCAACAGTAGTTTGTGCCTTTTTCTAAGCACAATCATTATTGCTGATCTTGTTTATGACATGTGGGGCCTATGGTGATTGATTTTTGTATATCTGTTATTTGTTCTGCATTATTAATACAGCCCAAAATCACAAATTATGCCTCAAGGGGCTGTCTTCTTACAAAAGATCCATATGTCAGCTACAGTGAGCATCCCATCATGGAAGTCTGGTCAACATCCACGCACTATAACACCAATAAAATTTTCCTGATGTCAGAAACTGGACTGAAGTGTTCCGCTGACCAGGTGGAATTGGCAAATGTTTGCTAAAGATGACTGAATACATCATGTAATAGACTTAGACTTGGAGATAGCTCAGATACTGAAGGAAGATCATAAGCTCATCACCAGACTAAATTAGAAATTACAAATTGCGACGTTCTTCGTCATATCCTGACCACAAACATGCACAACTTTATCTTTCATCATTCGTCATAGTCTGTGATAGATCTGCCTCGCACGCTCTGTGGCTAATCCGTGCACTGATCTGGAAGATTTGTGATTAAAATCTGCTCTTGAAGTATTCAGTGTGCCTGTGTGTGTTTTGGTCTCTGTATGAAGTAGTGTCTTCTCTCACAGGGAGTCAGTCCAAGCCAACTGCGTGCGCTGGAAGAAGAGATTCTCCTTCTTGTGTAAGATGAGCGCCAATGCTGGGACAGGTGTGCTTGACCCCTGTGTGTGCCGGGTGTCTGTGCGCAAGGTATGGCCCATTTTTTTTCCCACCATCAGGCTTTATCCTGCTGAGACGACAAAATGCATTGTACACAGCAGAGTCTACGCAGTTGATTTGGATTGCGTGTGATAGAAGAATGCTCAGAAGCAAGGGCTCAAATGTCACAAATGTTTGAAGAATGAAAGAAAAGAAAAGAAAAAGTTTGAATAATGTGTGACAGTCATGAAGCAGAAAAATGTAACCTCTCTCTCTTTTGTGTCTTTTTTTCTCTCTTTATTTTAGGAATTGAAAGGTGGAAAAAGTTTTGCAAAGGTAAATATTGTGTTATAAAGTCTGTACACTGGCATTAGTTATTAACAACAGCTTTAAGTACCAGGAATCCAGTTTCTGAGTCTACTTACTCTAAATGTTTTTCTTTCTGGTTTCCGGCGTTAGTTACTGATTGGGGAATTGGTAAATCAAAACCTATGCTATGTTAAACAATAACTATAATGATGAGCCAAAGAATCAGGTCATCTGATTTCTCAGGGATTGAAGGTCCACTTTCTGTTTAAAATAAAAACCTGAGCTGGGCTGGCATTCCTCTTATGTAGTTTATTGAGGTTTAATAGCACCTCATTATGACAGAATGGTGCTTTATGCACAAGTAGATTGTTAATGCTGACACTTGAGCAAACAAAAAAACTGCACCATCACTGCTCAGTACAATTTGTATTCACTAAAATCAGATTTATCAATTGAAACTGATATCTCTGTGCAGCTGGGCTTTGCTGACTTGAACCTGTCTGAATTTGCTGGATCTGGCAGCATGACACGTCGATGTCTCCTGGAGGGATACGACACCAAGAACACCAGACAGGACAACTCCATTCTAAAGGTGTGGCAGTGTTTCAACACAGAGCTCCACAATCCTCCTTTAAACACCGTTTGAATCCCCTTAGGAACTTCTGACACACTGGAATCATCTGGATAAACTTCTATACATGTTTGTGCAAATGCAGTTTGTCTAATTAAGGAATGAAAATTGTCAGCCGTGCTGTTTTTAAAGCAAGTCACCAGTTCTTGAGTTCATCCACAGGAGCAGTCACTATCTATGGCATGAATGGAAAATTTGAATGTACTGACAGTTGATGCAATACAAGTCTGAGCCTGTGATCTATAAACTGCCAGAGCCAAGGGAATGAATTTTAAATATTCCTGGGGTACAAATCCTCTACGGGCTGACATTTCACAAAATCTTATCCTAAATTTAGCAACCCTGTGAAGTCACACTAAAAAAGAACCTTTATTTTCCTCCCTCACTTCGGCACGTAAACAGTTATTTGTCAACTTGAAACCAACATTTTTCTTCCTCCTTTTTTTGCCACAGGTTGTCATCACCACACAGCTGATGTCCGGAGACCCCCTTTTTAAAACGTAAGAGCTCATTTTGACCTTATGCATCTGTTCCATTTTTATTACTTTTTCGAATTTCAAACTTGTAACTTGTGTCTATATATTAAACTTGTTTCGACTGCAAAATGTCACGGTTGTGGTTGCAGAGATAAACTGTACCTCACACCAAAAAGTCTGCAACAACCCGCAAAGGAAAGAGTCTCACAGCACATCCTGTCTGTCGCCTTCTTCTATCCCCTTTCTTGTCTGATATCACAGATCACCACGGAGTTTAAAGTCACAGTGCGTTATTTCCAAGCTGGAATCTTATAACAGTCTTATCTGAGAGTTGATAACGCCTCACCCAGTTTTTAATCTGCCCAACCTCAATAGCTGCTGTTTGATCAGCTCAGCCCAGCTCTTGTATTCTCTCTTTTTTACTGAGAACTGTATGTGGAGCAGTTTGTCATGAAGGACGTGATGTAACATCACACTCCTGGCAGAGCTTGTAACATGTGCAAACAGTCAGCTTCCCTCAATCAGAACCAAGTAGGTTTTCTTCTTCCTGTATTCTTTCATGCTCCAGCACCCTGTTGGTGTAATACAAATACACCCACAGCTGCTCGGGAGTTTTCTAAGTGTACACTTAAGGGTTGGTCCAGTCATTTGTCCCACGCAGTGTTACTCATTGTGTGTGGAGGATTTACAACCGTGAATAATAAGAAAGATGACGTTCAGGCTTTCTTTTTTCCCCCCTGTGTGTTTGTTACTCTTTGTCTGCCTCTCCACCCCCATTCCTGTGTTTAACATCATGATTTCTCATGCAGAGAAGTGGGGTTTCCTGTGTTTTGTCTGCTACACCGGAAGCTTTGTAAAAAATGTTGAGATTTTTTTTAAATAGTCTTATTTCTTATCCATTGTCAGCTGATGTGTAATTTGACCAAGGAGACTGTTGGCTTTGATGTTTTCTTGCTGATTTTGTCTTTACATTATTTATGAATGCAAAGATAAAGCATAAACAATATTTTAGTTGCAAAGCTCACCAATAAAACAGTATTAAAACATTAACACGTATTAATAGTCCAATTTGCGTAAATCCTTGTAATAAGTCACTGAAGGAACTGGAATTTTAGGCTCATCGCCATTTGGTCTGTGAAGCAGAGGAGTATGCTGATAATATTGCAATGTTTTGTGATTTGGTTGGCACAAGAGGTCTATAGAAAAATGAATCACTTCCAGGGTAATAGTGTGAATTGCTGTGTGCTGTTGTATGCTATTGTGTCTTTTTGCATCCCACTACCACAAGTCATCCTACACACAGAGGCTTTAATCTGGTTAAACTTTCATTTTCAGTGTCATAAGTAGGGCCAAACTGATGAGGGATTTTGGGGCTGATGCCGATACAGATATTAAGGAGACTATATTACAGAATATTCGTTTCTGATATCGTGTGTGTGTGTGTGTGTGTGTGTGTGTGTGTGTGTGTGTGTGTGTGTGTACTCTTTCATTCCTGTCAAGCAGTGAAGCATAAATTGGCCTTTAGTCATACGACAAGAGAATGACTTTGACGTGTCCAAATGTTAGTTTATGAAAAACAGCTGTAACAAATCAAAACTGAATTATAGATAGCTGCAACTGAGCTTGAATAACAGTCAACTGTGAAAGTTGACTAGTTGTTATTAAGTTAAAGAATCTACAAAGAAGTTAAATATTGATTTGAAATAACATTGTGGATACTCTTATTTGGAATAACTATGAGTTAAAAAGAAAATTGTTGATATGTACAGTTACTATCAGCACTTCTGGTTAAATACTGAATGGGCTCGACATTGTGTCTGTGTAAACATACTGATGATTACGCAGTTAAAGGAGCTCTTTTCCGACCACATTCAGCAAACATCATCTTTTGCTGTGTTCCCTTTAGCCCTCCGTCTACAGCCATGACTGTGGGAATCCCACAGACTGAAGCAGAGTGTCTCCTTGAGGAAAGAAAAGGAGGGGACAAACCTGTTTCCCATTCACTCACTGGTATGTTCATACAGACTGTAAGACTTAACTGTTTTCTGTTTCTTGCAAAAGCAACATTTCAATTTTAATACAGCAGTTATTGACAAAAGCAAAGATTTTGTTGTAGACATTAGTTTTGACAAGGTTCTACAAGAACCGTCCTTCATGAGATGCTGTGATTATGCAAAAGTCAACAGTAACATGTTGAAAATGATCAAATTTTCATTTCAAAAGCCTTGTGAAGAACTTAAAATGAAAGTAAATCCTACCAGGGTTTTTCCTTAACAAATAAACACCTCCTCTGAATAAAAAGATATTAGCTGTGTGTGCGTGCATATTCACTAAATGTGTTCCTTCCACTTGTGTGTGTTTTGTGTCTTTCAGTAACTCCGGCAAAGTCAGTATCTGTCCCAGAGGAGCTGGTAGTTTATGGTCACTCCAGAACACCGAGCCATGCAAGTCAGCAATCAAAAATCTCAGGTACCGATCACAGAGACACATGTTCGTTCCTGTAACACAAAAGCAACATTACCAACAACCTTATTATACAAATCAAAAATCATGTCCGTCGCGTTTGTTTTCCTCTCCTGTCCTGCAGGTTACAGCTCGAATCACTCCAGTTTAACAGATCTCAGTCATCGGCGGAGCTCGTCAGGAGGTTCTGCCTCTACAGGCATCAGCAGCATGGTGGAACCCAGTGATCATCAGGGGGAGAGCAGGATCTCTCCCCCCATCTTTGTAACCTGTCACCATGCACTTGAGCACCCCTTGACCCCTGCTAAAGTTCCAAGGTAATGCACATAGTCAGTTAGAAATGCCGTAACAATCAAGAAAGCCTTCTCCCCCTTCCATTGAGCATATTTTCTTTGCTGGTCTTGACTTTTTTATAACACCGTCAGAGGTCAGCCTTCCTTCCCTGATACACTAAGGGCCTGATTTACTAAAAGTTTGCATGTGTAAAGACGTGCAAACTTGATATCACCTGCAAACAAATGTGCAAACTGATCTACTAAGGGTGGAAAATGAGGATTACAGGGTACATTGTTGATTTAACAACTCTGCCTTAATAAATATGTAACATGGGGCATTTTAACCCGAGTGTGCAAAATACAGGGAGGAGAAAATTGAAATACTTCAATTTGTTGTGATTTATCAATCCTGAAAGCGAAGTCAGTGGCTGCAGTTTGCGTCTGTATTTAATATGTTTGAAAGGAAGGCGTTCATCTGCCCAGTGCTGCATGCAGACGACTGCTGTCAATGGGGAGATGAGGAGTCAGAGGCGAAATGAAAAAAATGCTTCAAGAACGCGTTTTTACCACTCGTGTCAACATTTTTAGTATGACAGGAAAACTTTATACATATCGCCTATCCAGTGATGCAGCTTTGGAGCTCTTGGATGAACTAAGAGCTGATTTGGAGCCTCGTATGAGACTCTCCAGGCTGCTCTCTGCCGTCTCATATGAGGTAATTTATGCTTTGTAAAATTATTCCTTGCAAAATGAATAAAAAACATGATTCAGGATAGCAAAAATATGATAAAACACAAATTATTTCATCATTTGTATTTATGTTATCTCAGTTCTTTGATCTGTAATTTCCATTTATTCCTTCATTTTGTGGAATGGCTCTTATCTGTTTTTGCGCATAAACTTGTGGAGCCAAACCAAACACAACATTCACAGCCACTGTAGCCTGACGAAAATTAAATCCAAATTCCTATTCCTCCTTTCTTTTTAACACTTAGCGCTCCTTTCCTCCCTCGCCATCTCATTTGGCATTTGCGCTGGTCATTCTCGGAACTCTTCTTGGCAGAAACCACTGAACTAGCAAAACGCCCATTTAAATACTGCCACCCTCCACCATATTTGCACCTGTTGTCAGTCACACAATTATTCTAGATCACTTGCAAAATGTGCATTAACAGACCTACAATATTTTAGAGTGTATATTCAATTTAGTACTCTTTATTCGTGATCTTAGTGAATAAAGCTCTAAATCTATTGCCTTATGCATTTTGTGATGATGTCTTTTTCTGTGAAGCACATTAATATAATTTCTCACGCTGTTTTGTCTCTTCATTAGACATCCAGTAAAGCAGAACTCAATGGAGAACCAGCTGAAGAGAGTCGATGCTACCAGGGTGGATGCTGATGACATAATAGAGAAAATCCTGCAGAGCCAGGATTTCAGCCACGGCTTCTTGGACTCCAGTGCAGAGGGTGTGTGCGTCTAATCTGTAACTATGCGGACTTATGAAAGCTGTCTTGGAAAGTTGCCTTCCTGCTGACGGGATCAAATTACTCAGAAGTGTTGCAATGCAATAATGTGGGATTTTTAAATGCTTCCTGCAAATGCTGAATGACGGTAAAACGTTTATCATAGCAAGTAATCAAGCATACTTATCAGCCTAAAAATGATTTGATTAAGGATTTAAAGAGTTTTGGTTGTCATAATTCTATAAATGATCACAAGGACAGTTTGACCTTTCTGTCAGCTGAGCCGTGTTACCAACCTCTGTCCTTAAATGAAGACTTGATGAAGAGGACAGACATTTACTGTGTTAAGAAATGGGGATCTCCCTCGTCATTGAGGCTGATGTTTCACATATTTTTGGTGTGAAATTGCATCTTTTGAAAGTTCCTCAACAAACAACCACTTCCCTCGATGCTGCCGTGCCCGCTTCCCCATGATGTTCTCTTATCAATTGTCGTCTGTTTTTAGATTTCTTTGAAACCAAGCTGGGGCCGTTTTTTAAACCCCGACTGTGCACTGATTGGCAGTATCCTTAGTTCTGATTCGTGTATTTGTGTCTATTTCTGCAGAGGAGGGGCTCAGCTTGTTTGTTGGTCCTGGTGGGAGTACAGCCTTGGGAAGCCAGCACACGAGGTGGGTGTGATTATGTAACTGTCAAGTGCAGTTGCCACGCTAAAGGCTTTTACTACAAATAGAAAATTCATTGCAAATACGCTAAATGGATATTCTAATGCAAACTCTCTCTAATAACCATAATGAGTGATCATGTTTGTTTCGAATTTTAACGATAAGACACTTTCAGTTTCACATCACTGTGTTAGTTTTGCATGAAATGCCCCATAGCCAGATTTGATAACAACTCTCATTTCCTGTCATGTAACACATTGTGGCGTTCTTTCTCAGGGTCGCAGCTGGAGCCTTTGAGCAGGTGGTGATCAAGCGTTAGGCTTTGTGAGTCCCAAGCCTGTCATAAAGGGTGCCATATTACATAGATACGGGGGACACAAGAGTGAGTGGTGAAGTTCCCATCAGAACTTGCTCCCACCTTGCTCCAGGAGATATAAACTCTCCCCCACAGGCTCTCTGCATCTGACAAACAACGTCTTTTAACCGGGAGAGCCCCCCAGTGGCCAAGAAGTGGAGTTGAAGGGCACATTATTGAACCATTTTGGTGACTGGAATAGCTGGTATACTGACATTTCTGTGAGTCTTATTGTTCTCTAATAACACTGTAAGACAAAGGGTTACTACTGTAATTCACCAAGTATTGTTTGAGCTATTAAGGCATGTTATTTAAAAAGTGCGTTTAAATATTCAGAATGTTTGTGTTTGTTGAGGTTGATTATGTTGGACAATTTTACTTGTACCTTAAGTGGAGGACCTAAGTAAGGTGACTGTGTCTGTCCCTTGAAGTTCCAGTTATTTAAAGCAATAAAGAACTGACACTGTGGAATTAACAGCGGTTACACCCCCGCTAGTGTCCATAGCTTTATCCCATTACACATAAACACCTTTGTTCACCTGGCTGTGAAGGAGGATGATTGAATTTTTAAATACCATGACGTTTTTATGTTTGGTGTCTCAGTATGATATGTCTTTTGTGTATGTGTGTGCATATGACTGCTATCTGTCAAAATTAATTATTTTTATCTTATTACTGATTTTTTTATGTGCCAAACTTAGTAAAATGTATATTTGCTACCATTTAAGAATTCATGTCTACAATATGTAAAAGCTATGTATGTATTAAAGTCAACAATGTAAAGCCTGTGATGTTTTATAGATATCTATGATGTCAGTAATAAGATGGCAGAATGTTCAACTTGTATTTAAGGCACAATAAAAAGTTGATTTTTAAAAAGTGAACAGTGATAAAGCTCCACCAACTTTTGTGCTACTTTTTTTTCCCGATTAGTCTTATAAAAGTTTGTTGGAAAGACATGGTAAAAAGTAATTTGCCCAGAATTTCATTTAAAGTTTAAAAAAGAAAAGAAAAACAGAGTAGAACAGTGGGGAAATTTATATTTTTTGTATTTTACTATCTTGCATAATCAAGTTAGTCATAATTAAATGTTAAAATGAGATCAGAAATGAACATGGGAAATTTAATTTCACTAAAATTTGACGGGGGAGGCTGATTATATGCTCAGCAAGTTAGACAAAGCTATTTCCGGTATAAGTAAAAAAAGTAATTCAAATTAAACGTATATTGCGTACATTCGTGTGAAAGCCTCGAATTTAGATTTAAACTTAAGTTCAAGTACAACATATACCGATGTATGACGATTACTAATTATCTACATTAAAGCATTAGATATATTTGTGTACAGTACACCGACATAAAAGACCACTGAAACAATTTGCTGTGTTTTGCATGCTCTTATTGTGAAAAGAAACGTTTTCCGTGTTGACGTTCCTACGTTCACAGCAGCAGTTCACATTGCACCACTTACGTTAGAGTTCCGGTTCCACCTCGCGATAGCATTTTAGCTACAACGACGGCGGGAAGTTGTTACCATCTATTTATCCACATATTAGCAACAACCAAACGGACGTAATTGTTAACTATCGAAATTTCACTATCGAATATTGATGGCTCTGTAATCGGAAGTACGCCAACGGTAAATTGAGCTTAGCGGCGTCGGATTCAGCTAACATGGCTAACGTCGGACACCAGCTACCAACACAGGCCGTTAGCAAGCCTGCACCAGGAAAACATGGAAATGTATTGCCCCTGTGGGGCAACGAAAAGACTATGAACCTCAACCCAATGATTCTTACAAATGTACTGTCTTCGCCGTATTTCAAAGTTCAGCTTTATGAACTCAAGACCTACCATGAGGTTGTGGACGAAATCTACTTCAAGGTAACATTAGCAAATGCTAAACCGCATGCTAGTTAGATAACGCTAACCACTGTCCACTCAAGCTCACGCAGCGTTAACGTTACTGTGGCAATGTAACGGTTCTGTAGTCGTTAAACAATAAGGGGGACTGCTGATGTGAGCTTGTAACCTGACTTTATCTAAGGAGGCATTCACCTAGCGACTTAACCAAATCAAGTAACTTTAACGTTATATGGCGTTTGTTGCCATTATAAACACAATGGCTCGACGTTACGTTACAACAGATTTTGTAACGTAAACGCTGACGGTAGTTTAAAGAAAATGCAGTATTGCTGTAATCTACCTACCGACCAGCTCAGAAATGGAAAGGATTGGCACCATTTAGGATTGTTATGGGTGACGTTACTGTTAACGTTTATTTAGATGGGAGCCGTGCACGGTAGACAAAGTATTTCTCATCAACCGAGTAATGAAAGTCAGTAGAGACAAGAAGAGGACAGGTGTAGGTGTGTGTAAACTGAATTAATTTTGCTCTGTGCGTGGCTACAGGTGACTCACGTTGAACCTTGGGAAAAAGGGAGCAGAAAGACTGCAGGCCAGACTGGAATGTGCGGAGGGGTAAGTGAGAAGTACGTGCTTTTTATATTCCCCATCTTTCCCCTTCCCTCTTCATTTCACATTTAGCTGAAATCACGTGACATGTTTGATACGTAGGACATATGTACATGTTCCATTAGTAGTTGAAATATTGTAGTTCACAACTTGTGTGTTGTAGCTAAGGGCTCATTCATAAGTAGCTTTGGGACAAAATCAAAAAATAATTTTTATTAAGACATACAGGCCCTCCATACAGATTCCCCCGTTACTTTGCCTTAGAAGAGCCTCTACATCATGACAAATACCCTCCTTTCTGCTTCATCTTAAATCATCCTTTTGCTATGTAGTAGCCAATTAACACTGAAATGATGGTAAGGCTGTGCGTGACAAAAAAAGAAATAATTAGTAGGACATATATGTAAATAATTGTTCCTTATTGAGGACTATTCTGATCATGCTTGAAGTGTGAAGAAACCACAAGATTGGGTTTGTTAATTAAACATTTAGAATATTTTATTATATCAATGTCATACTATCGTATGTAATATTAATATTGAATAGTGTATTAACATGAAAATAAGGTCTCATAAGTCAACAATGTGTGCAAAGATGGCTGGGTTTAGATTATACTTATGACATTGAAATGTTAAAAAAATCAAAAACAAAATTTTGCAAACACACTTTATCTGCCTTAACAAATTAATATGAGAAAGATGACCTTGTAGCTAAGTTTAAAAATTGTGTGACTGCTGGATGATACCCTTTAAGGTGATGTTTTGTTGTTTATCTTGTCTTGATTGGCATCGACCAGTATATTTTGTGCACTCTCTTAAACTGCCCTTAGTTACTTCTGAGGTATCTAAAGTACATCCATATCGTGGAGTTTGTGTTACTCCTGAGAGTCCCCTTTCCCATTTCAAGCAGAAGGCTGAAGTACTGCTGTCCACTGTCCATGTGTGAGGAGTTCAGCCCAGTGGCTCGCATCCCCTGAAATTAGGCATCAGAGAAACTGCAGACTGACTGTAGCGTTTATTTCTGTTGTGTTTCTGTTAAATCTATCCATGTTGAGAAAAATGTTTTTCTCCAATCCCCCATTGAAATCTTTTTGCCCAGCCCTAAATAAAAAAAAAAAAAAATCAAATAGAAATAAGAGTCTCAAAGCTCAGATTCTTTGCTTTGCCTCTTTAAGGGTATTTTTCTTCTTTACGTACAAATGTGTCATGTATTGTACATAATTATCTCTTGAAGAATTGTTGTAACATACTGTTATTGACATGGGCAATGTCTTGTGATGGTATTGTACTGAGTTACTCTGTGGTTTTCACCTCGGGTCATTACCGATAGGGTAGTTGTGAATAATTTGCAATGATGTGTTCAACAGTGTCTCGATCCTTTTCAGGTGCGTGGAGTTGGGACTGGTGGTATTGTGTCTACTGCTTTCTGTCTTCTATACAAGCTGTTTACTCTCAAGCTGACTCGCAAACAGCTGATGGGTCTGATCACTCACACAGACTCTCCATACATCAGAGCGCTTGGTTTCATGTACATAAGGTAAGATTGTCTGTGTGACAGTGCTAAATTTGACCTCCATATTTTGTCTTTGTAAAAAGTTTTCATTACTTAATATTTTGCACATTTTGACAGCTGAATTGCCTTTTTTCCTTCTGGCAACAGTTAATTAAAATTTGGAAGAAAAAAACAAAAAAACCTTGTGTTCATTGCAAAAGTATTAAAGTAAAAAATGAATAATAGAAATTTAACTACAATTTTACTGCATTTCTGTTGCTGCATTCATATTATCCTCACGTCACATATGCGACATCATGAGAACAGGTCCGTATGAACTGTAAATTGAAATCTCTGAAACATTGTAATTAGGGATGCACCGATCCGATCGGCTCCGATATTGACTAATTAGCTGGATCGGATATCTGATAAATGACGCCGATCCAGCCTTCCAATCCAGTCTTTTTTTTTCTTTTAATTAATATTATACACAGCAATTCTATTCGCTTCAATTCTATGTCTGCAGCGCCGCTTTTTGGTGTGTGCTAATGTACAATTTGTTATTTGTTAATAAATAATATTAAGTAAATTTA
>JAQLOL010000004.1:10941107-10957773 GCA_029783665.1 Naso thynnoides
ATTAAATACACATACACAAATCAAATGTTAAAAGCTGTCTCCCCCCCCCCCTCCTCTTGTGATGTTCATAGCTGATTTTTCACCTTTGCCTTCATTTGGCTTAATTGTCCCCAGTTTTTTCTCTAAACCTGATTAGCTAGGTTACTTGCTCACTGCTCTGCTGCTGATTTTTTTTTATCGGGGTAAGTACCTTACATAATGCTGAGTAAATCTTGCAGTCAATGTAAAATTAAGGCATGCCTTTTGTTTTTGACAAGCTTTTATCAGGACTTGTTGCACAAAACTTAATGTGGGATGAATTACAATTGGAGCATTCACCAAGATACACAATCAAACACAAATGATGTGACACATATCAACTGCTAGATATATTTTTGTGTTTTCTCTATATTAAATTAAACTATAATTTGATCCCAGGTTGTGCAACCAGGCCTTCCTTTCATGTTCTGTTGTATTATATTTGAATTGATCATATGAAATCCTGCTCAACTGGTTAATTCCCCTGTTTTTTTCTTTAGATGCCCATTGTGCAGCAGGTGAATTGGATATTGTATCTCAGCACTGTTGGTTTGCGTGTGTGAGTGCAAAGCGGCTGTTCTCTACCATTTAAAATTAACAACTCTTCAACTGGTGTGCACTTAGCTACCTGCTCCAATCTGTGCTTACACTGTGGGCAATTTTATGCTCTCAAGTTCTCTGAAGACTTTATTGAGCTCTTGGGAGACAGAGAGACAGCTCAGGCTTCACTCGCTTTCTCCCTTTGGCTCAATGAGACTGTGTCTCAATGTTTGAAGACACTGCTCTCCCTTTCCTTCATTTCTGGTCTGTCAACAGTAGATGCAGTCATTTTTTAAAGATTCTGTTCTGAACAGAAGATGTTAAGGAAACGGGGGTAGAATATATAAATATTTGCTTCATTATTAAAGCTCACATTGTAAATACAGACTCCAGGAACTGCCAGACAGTTTAGATAAGGCAAACTGTGTATATAGTTTTGTTTCCACTCTTTAGAATAATCAGAGTAAAGGCAGACATATTTAATTATGAGATGAAAGAGATTAAGCTAGATGAACAGAGGTGAAGTTTCAGTGCTTGGTCATCACAAAATGCTTTTTGATTTGAGGCAAGATTAAAATAAAGTTCAGATTTAGCTGCATCTTGCCTGCGTGCACTAACTGAGTTTCTCTATGCCTCCTCCCCACCGTTTGATTCCAGGAGCTCGATGTGAAGGCAGGAGGTGGGTGCGTGATGACCATTGGAGAGATGCTGCGCTCTTTCCTGACCAAACTGGAGTGGTTTTCCACTCTTTTTCCTCGTATCCCAGTGCCAGTGCAGAAGAATATCGACCAGCAGATGAAGGCGAGGCCTCGCAAGGTTCCTCAGAAGGACACGCAGGAGGAGGACGCTGCAGAGGCAGGGAGGCAAGGGGAACGCCGTCGCTCCAGGTACCATCGTACATGATTCAGACTAGAGTTGATTTATGTTAATGTGGCTAAATTTTGTCTTTGTTAGGTTCTGTTTCAAATGTTCAATAGAGGAGTTAGCACTGAGCCGGCTTGGAAACAGTCACTGTTAAATTTTTTATGTAATGGGCTTAAGTGACAAATACACATGGTAATTTTAATTAATTTTGTTTTCTTGCTAGGACACCCAGACGAACACCGAGCCCTCGGAGGTCACCCAAAAGGTCGAGGAGCAGGAGCCACCACCGTGACAGAGATCGCCATGGCCCCAGCTTTGACCGAGAGCTTGAGAGGGAGCGTGACCGCCAGAGGAAGGAGAGGGAGGGCAGGGACCGTGACAGGGAGAGGGGGGACCGAGGGGACAGGGAGAGACGAAGATCTCGAAGCACAGACAGAAACCAAGACCGGCGAGAACGCAGACGAAGTCGCAGCGGCAGCCGGGACCGAAAGAACGAGCGTAAAGACAAAGAAAGAGACGGTGGGGATGACAGGAGCAGGAGGAAGGACAGGGAGCACCATAAGGATAGAGGCAGTGAGAGGGAGAGGTCCAGAGATAAGAAGAGCAGGGGAGAGACTGATGACAGGAGGCATAAAGATGACAGGGAGAGGCACCGAGATGAGAGAAAGGCCAAAAGGTCGAGCCGGAGTCGAAGCAGAGAAAGGAGGCACAAAAGTAGCGTAGAGGACAAGAGCAGGAAAAGAGAGCGCAGCCACAGCAGAGATAGAGAGCGGGAGAGAGACGGAGAGCAGCGATCTCACAAACGCAGTCGTAGCAAAGAGAGGAGCCATCATCAGCGAGAGTCCAGTAACGACCACAGTAAACATAGTGAACGCAGAAGGAGTCATAGCACTGAGTAAATGTCGCCTCCAGCAATATAACTTCCTTCCTCCTGCGTTTTTCTTTCTCTTTTGTTCCAGCTGTCTGTTCTGTCCCTGTGCTAAAGAGAAGAATGTCAGCACATCAGACATCTGGACTTGCTGTCTTTGGACAATGTAATGTTGCTTTATGTTTATGTTTTTCTGCCTCCCCCCCCCACTCCGTTAGACCATTGTTAGTCTTCACTTGAAAATTCAAAAGTTGGCGAAAATGGAATTTTAATTTTCTATGATTCATTCTTTTGCCCCATGTGTGGGTTTGTACATAATGTTTCAGAGGCTGTCTACACACAGTAAGTGGTCTGAGTTGCATGGATTGCACCGCTCAACACTATCCTCAAATACTATATCTAATTTATAAAAAGTAACTGTTCCTTTCAGGTTGTGCAAAAGCTTTACAAAACTCTTTCATTTTTTAAAATTTGGCTATTATTACAGTGAATGACAGAGATTTCTTCTTATTTAAGATGTTTGGTCAGCTGTATTCTGACTACACATGCTGGAAAGGGTCACAAGTGAACGGTTCAGGTTCAGATTTCAGCGTACCGGCAAAACAAAGCAGTTGTGTCCACAGTCGTGTGTAGACAGCCTGTGAATGTTTTAAACCTCGAACGGACAGTCTGCACAGGGTAATTTTTATCACACACACTGAGCCCTGCTTGTGCTGTGTTTGAATTACTGCTCTGTTGCTTTTTGTTTTCTAATAAAACACTTTTACAGACAACTCATTGTTCTTGTCTTCAAAAAAGGGTCATGCAAATGTAACACAAGCTCAGATTACTATGGAAGTGGAAGGATATTACAAATTGAGTCGGAAAACAAACAATGCAAACAATAATTTTGATAGTTTTATTAGAATTCAGGCTAAAAATGATATCCACATTAAATATACAATTGGCAACAACTAAACATTAAACATTTCCTGATATATTACCTTTATGATGAGTAATATGTAATTTACAAAAGTGAATAAAATATTTTAAAAAAGCAGGAGGGACAAAACAGAAATTGTATAACCTCAACCAACAGACAAAAGATCACTTCAGTGAAGCACAAAAGATGACAAATATTGGGGCAAAGGATGTTATTCGGACATTTTGTGTTATTCATCAAACTTTTGCAGCTCTACAGAAATGTAGACGACCCACGCTAACCCCATGTTCTTCCAGATCTAAAGTTATTGGTACTTGTTCTGAGTAACCGGAAATATTTCCTTAATGTCAGAGGTGCTGCCACTTTGACATTAGACCATCACATTTGACATGGGAGGTGTGTGCAGACCATCTTTCTACTGTCCTGTTTGCACACACACGGGCTCCGACTCAGGTCCACTCGAGACCGAGTTCCTGGCTGCCACAGAGAAACAATAGGTCGAGTTCTGGCTCAGATCGGTAAGAATTACGTTGTCACTGAACACCATCATTTCCTCAGACTCGCTTGTGTCACCTTGCTTCCTGATAAGCAGGTGGTAATGGGAAGCAGCATCTACTTCAGACCATTCAATGAAAAAAACTGTTGGTGTAGCTTTTGTGACATTTAGCACAGGAACTGTGAGGTCTCCTGTTGGGGAAAAAGAGATCACTGTTACAAATGGATCGATGCAGCTCATTTCCTGACAAAATTTTTAAAAAAGATTATTTATTTTCAAATGCCCTGTGATACTTTACTAGTTTGAACAAGTTTTCACTTGGTAAAACTAAACTGTAAATTAATCCCAGAGCATGTGTTCAACATGGTTTGTGGTTTGTTAAACCTGCAGAGCTGAATGTTTGTCTCCCCCTCCTGGCAGTGACAGTAACTGCACAAATGCTAGATGCGCTTATGACACTCAAGACTTCATCAAACTCCTTGTTGCTGGGCCAGTTTTGTTGCTCTCCCTTAAATCTTGGCAAAGATATCATTGCTGGTTGAACTAAAAATGGATCCTAACTACTACACAGTTCAACACCAGATTTAAAAACTCTGTTTACTGTAATACAGACCAATTAACCTGGCAGTGGTGAGCTTTTTTTTTCAAGGCTTTCACTGTAATAGACATTAATCATGAAAAGCCCATGTTCCAGTTTCAAGTTCTGACAGGAAATTAGCTCCATATAATTTTTGACTGAGTGAAATTTGTCTGCCTATTAAAGGAATGATTGAGATTGTTTAAAAAATACACATATTTAACTTAAGAGCTATCGTCATTTAAGCCTGGAAATAGTCGCCAGGTCCAAAGCAGCAGCCTGAAAACACCCATAGTCCTCTAACCTTTTAAACAACAGATTTTCTAGTAGAAATATTTAAAGTGGCTACAAATAGTAACAGTGAATGGGTTATACTACGCAATTATCATTTTGGTGTCTTTGCAAATACAAACTCACCATTCTCTTGCATTTGTTCACTGAGGTCTCTCCTCCTGCGTTCTTGTGTTACCACTACGTAGAAGAGGTTTAGATAAATTAATCTGCTGTAAAAAATTCTGTAAAATGATTTTTAACACTCATCCACACATCAGTTCCTACCTATTGTGACGTTTCTTGTTTCACTCTCCCCAGCCGCGTTGCTGGCTGTGATCACCAGGTTAGTGATACTCATGTTGTACAGAGAGCAGGACAGCCCTGCAGTCCTGCAGAGCTGTGCTTTAGGTGTAACGCTGTTGTCATACACCGTGTATGTAGTGGCAAACACTGATGCATTCCACGAAACTGTGGCAAAGGTGCTGTTGCCACTGTACATCACACCTGATGGTGGACAAGAAGCTGGGAGAGGAGAAAGTGGAGTTAGTTAAAACGTATTGGACACTTCCTCTGTTGGAATTGTTGGCCAAAAGCTTGAAGCAAATCAAAAAAGTTAAGTGCAGTCTACCTGTTGTTCCACTGAGAGGCACAGAGGGGTTGCTGGTGCCACCAGCGTTCCTGCTCTTCACAGTAGCTACATAGTATGAACCGCAGGGGAGAGGAATCTCAAAGTACGTCATGCTTGTCCAATAGGAAGAGAGCTCAAACTGGGCCTGACTGTCTCCCAGCAGACTTCCTGTTAACTCCAGCTGGTACTCAGTGTTGTTGCAGGTGATCTGTGTCCAGCTAAAGCGCATCGTCTGAGCCTCCATCTGCATTGGCATCAGCTGTACCTCAACAGCATCTGGAGGACAGGGAGCTAAAGGAGAGAGAGGCGCATGTATTGTGTTATTTCATGTTAGCGTGAACAATATAAAGCTGTTTAGTCTCTAAGGAGTAGCATGAAGCTCCTGTACCTGCTCCACTCTGCACTGGGCCACTGAAGGAGCTGTTGCATGTCCTATCTGAGGCCTGGACAGAGAAATTGTAAGCTGTTCCACAATCAAGACCGTGGATAGTACAGTAGGGATTTGTGCTGTGACAGTACAGCATGTCTCCGTTTGCAGCCTGGGCACAGCCATAGTAGTCTGCAGCGTTATCACTGGGCATCCATGACAGCAGCGCGGACTGATTGTTACAGTGGTACCTAACCGAGAGACCATCAGGCTGGCAGGGACCTGAGCAGAAATAAAATGGTCAAAATGTTGAAACAAATATCGTGTAGCCATGTTGGATTAATTTATATACATTGATATTCTGCATGTCTTTTGTATATAAGGATAAATACCTGTGTTGACTGTGGCGTTCTGACTGGCCTTGCTGGAGCAGTTCTCGTGGCTGGCCGTCACAAATACTGTATACTGCTCATCACAGTGGAGATCTGATATGCTGCAGTTACTAGAGGTAGAGTTGCAAGTGTGCATGTGTCCATCTAAACCCACAGCGACAACATGGTAGGTTTCAGCAACAGGAGAGGGGCTCCAGGACACCAGCGCACTGTGGTCCTCACAAGAGGCATTAACCATCACATTCTTTGGTGGACACGGCTCTGTAAAGAGAGCAAGACAGTGAAGGGTTGTCTTCAAATCAGCAGTAGTCCATTTTCATTATAAAGAGTGATTAACATTTTTAACAAATGCAGGGGGGAAATCGGGTTGTTCTAACTGCTTACAGCTCAAACATGCTTGCATTTAAACACAACTTCATTTAAGACCCTGAAAACTTTCTCAATCAGCTTCTGTTAGGGCTGGGCAATAAAAGATATATCGTATCGTGATATGAGACTATTGTCTTAGTATATTGTTTTTTTTCCTGATTTTGAAGTCAGCAGCAAAGTGATGTAACTTTTTTAACTTATCAGACAGCTCTACTTGGGGTCGCTCTACTACTCTATGGCTTGAAAAGGGCAGGGCTCTGTAAAAATTAAAGGGGGCACAATATCACTGGATAGCACTTCTTATTGCTATTCAGTAGCCTCTTTGCTGTAGCGCTCTTTGGCTGTACCTATCTGTTGGCTCATAGGTTGTTAGCTGAGTTAGCTGTGCAACTAGCATCGAGCATCAAGTAGAGATTTTTCCATCTAACCTTACTAGGTAAAAAAGGGTTTATTTGACAAAAACAGATTTGGTAATTGTTTAAACAGTGAAGAGACAAACCAAGATGGGTGTTGATGACTTTTACATTCTTGGGTTTCTGCTGAGTTTGAGTGAATTTTTTTTTATGAATTATGAGCTGGCTAGTAAGCTAATTTGTGTAGATAATTCTGCATCACAATAATGTTGCATAACATCAGAACTGGTAAAATTACTTCTTCACATTGCGGCTATACCTTTAGAGATTTTTTTTTAACATAAATTCCAGCCATATGTAACACATCACTACTTCAACGTGTTGATAGTGAGCATTAGAGGTGCTAGGTGGCAGATTTTATTGCCTTTGAACCCAGCAAAGATAGAGATCATCTCCTGTTTCCAGTCTTTATGCTAAGCCTGCTAGCTATAGCTTCACATTTCCTAGGCAGACATAAATGTGTTAACGTTACTAATCTTCTCAGCTTAGCAAGTAATGTTGGGCCAATAAATGCACTTTCAAAATGTAAAACCATTCCAAAAGAAAACAATGAACAATAACCACTCATCTAAACAATGACAGAAAACAAACAAATGCATGCCAGAAAACAAACAAACAAAAAAATCTATATACCCATGCTTATTCTGTACGGTGGACTTCTCATACTGCTGCACTGGTCTGATGAAGCAGCCACAATGATAGTATAATGGAGGTCACACTGTGCTCCATGGAGGTAGCAGCTAGTGCCGGTGTTATTGCAGTGTAGGTAGGTATGGTCCCCTGCTTCAGCTGTGGCTGTGTACACGGTGTTTCCCTCGCTGCCCTCCATCAGATCCCACATGACGAGGATGGAGGAATTGTGGCACTGAGGGACTGCTGTGATACCAGCGAGGGAGCAGGGGGCTGGAGGAAGAGACAGATCTCTAAGTGTAGTTCTGTTTTACTCAAAGTTTGTCATTACTTTGAATTGACATAAAATAGGGTATCGTCAGCATAAAATGGAGTATCATCAACATACTTCTTTCATAAGGTCAGAAATCTGTTACCTGTCTGCAATGCGATGATGCCACTTGGCTGACTGTCACACTTGCTATTTTTCGCGGTAATGCTGAAGTTATAAAGTATGCCACATGCCAGGTCTTCCACCTCACAGGTAGTGTTAGAGGAAGTGGTGCAGTTGGCTGTATAGTCCTCTCCGCCTATAGCTGACACATAGTAGCTGTCTGCCCCTGGAGTGGCGTCCCATGATATCCAGGCAGAGTTGGTAACACAGTCAAGGTTGCCTCTTATTCCCTGGGGCCGGCAGGGAGCTAGAAAATAAACATGGATATTAAGTCAGTGTCTAAACATATGGATTTATGAAAAGACAGGTTTTGAAGTTTTCATACCTGAGTGGACATTGTGGGGTGGACCATGCTCGCTGCGGCAGCTGCCTCTGACGGAGGTGACTTGAACGCTGAATGTGCTTCCACAGGTCACATTGCTGATGGAGCATGCAGTGTTTGTGGTGTTGTGTAACTCCATGATTCCTCCATTGTCAGGAAGTATTGAAATCAAAAAGTGGTCAGCTTCTCTGGCGGCATCCCAAGAAATCATCATGTCGTTGGATGAACAGCTGACCTCAGCACTTACGTTCTGAGGTGGGCAGGGTGCTGAGAACAAACAGACACTTCGTTTACTCACCGACATTTAAGCTGTAAATGCTCAATATGAGCAGCAGTGCAGCTGTGCAGCAGGGTGATGTCATGCATATCAAACAAATTGGGAAAGCAACTGAAGTCCTTAGAAACTGAAGAATGAGATTTTGCCCCCCCAAAAAGGTGCACGTAAGATAGAAATAGCAAGAAATAAATTAGAAGGGACAGAACAAATGAAAAAAGGAGCTGAAGCTTTAAACCTCACACTGAATAACGGCTTTTCTGTGATTTTGTTTTATCTTTACTCTGACACTATTTGCTTTGCATTTACTGTTTATTAGCATATGTCATACTTCCCCTTGTGTTTTAATGTGTTGTAAAGCACTTTGTAACTGTGTTTTGAAAAGTGCTCTTTAAATGAAGTTTAGTATTATTATTTTTAGCAGTAGTAACAGTAGTAGTAGTAGTTGTAGTATCATCAAAACTAAACAGAGCCTCCATGAAGTCACCCACTGGTTGGTGGAGTGTTGCTTTGAAGCCTTGAGTACGGCATTACGGCTGTCACCATTTTAATTTTTATCTTAGCCAGAAGTGACCATATTTGGACAAAATAGTGGAGCTTAGAGGATGAAATTTCTGATCAATATGACTGGATCCCTAGCAAACCGCTAACAGAGGCTGTCACTTAAGGTGGCCATGTCTTTAAAATTTCCAACCGGCTCTATGGGGCTTAACTCACATGACAAGTCAGCCTCAAGTGGCCATTCGAGGAACTGCAGTTTTTGTCTCTGAAACACTGGCCTCATTTTTTAGCCCTGGAGGTTGCTGCTTGTTCAAACATCTCCAGAGATGATCTCTATGGAGATCTTTTATTTTCTAGAACTTCATAATGAGGATGTTACACCTGCATCCCTTGCTGCACCGATGCATTCAGACTTCCGCATTCAGATCACTGACAGACTCGGACACGCCGCTGCTCAACTGTGATCTGCAGCAATCAGGACAATCGCACACACCTGTCACTGTGCTCAAGCTGTAATTAGTTCAACCTTCTTACACCTGTTGCTCATTGACTCTGCCACTATTAAAGCCTCTTGTGCTCAGTCAGTCTTTGCTAGATTGTTTTTCCACTGTGGCTGATTCAAGACTTTCCCTTATTGCTGTTTTGGATTACCTGTTGCCAACCTTACCTGCTTACTTTTCTTGGTGTATCCCTGGTAAACTCCTCAGCCTTTCTGTCTCCGATTACGATTTTAGTTTTGTCCTTTGTGATTTCTGTTTGCCTGATCCAGTGACTGTATGGTGTTCCTCCTTCTACATTTAAGTGTGAGTTCAACTGTTGCTTTTCCTGTTGGATTATTCATTTGTGTGTTTTCCTGCATTGCTCTGCTGGCTTTACAGACTTATTGACTCTACCTGTATGCCCTGCTACTGAATTCAGAGACTTTTGCCTGTTTGACTGCACTGCTACAGTGTGTGTTATTTGTGCCAGCAGTTTGGATACAGCAGTAACATAATAGAGGAACAACATTTGGGAAGGTTATTATGGATATTTTTCGTAAAATACCTACTTTCCCATTTTCTAGAAATATTAGACATACTCCCAAAGCAACATAAATGGTCCATGTTTCTTTTATTTCTAACTTTACTGGATAGATGGCTTAAACTATACCTTATTGTATTGGTTTATACTGTAGACACTCTTCTAGCAAAGCTACACATAATGTTTATTTTTCTTTCTTAAAGGAAATTAAAAAAATCTTGTCTTACCAGAGTTGAATACCAGTGGCTGGCTGGTGACACTGGAGCAGCTGTCATCCATGGCCAGTACGTGAACAGTGTAGCGGTTACCACATGTGAGGTTACTGAGGCTGCAGCTGAGGTCAGAGGTCTGACAGCTGACATTGCTGTGACTGCTGTTGGCTGTCACTGTGTACTGTACAGCACCTCGACTGGCAGACCACGACACAAGAGCGGTGTTGTTGGCACAGTCCATCACCACTGACACATCAGTGGGAACACATGGCACTGCAGAGAGGAGGCAAACAGAATGGAGGAAGAGCATGATGGGGAAAACTTCATCATGAATTCAAACAATGCAATAATTCATGTGAATGTGGGTGAAACGGTGTCAGCATGTTTGTTCGAATCCTCACCCGACTGCAGACTTGTGGTGTGACTGGAGGTGATGTTGCACTGCTGGTTGGACGCTGTGACCGACACGGAGAAGTTGTACCCACAGCTTAAGCCTGGGACACTGCATTCATTAGAGTCGGACATGCACATGTTTGAAATGCCAGTGTCAGTCTGCATGGTGGCTGTGTAGTAGTCTGACCCATTGCTGGTCTGCCAGGTTACCATGACGATGCCAGAGAGACAGTCTTGCATGGTGGAGACTCCTACAGGTGGACATGGCCCTGAAAGAAAGGCCACACAAGCAAATCTTATTGCTATCTCTCATTTTATTTGGTATATTTTAGTAGTTTCTTAATGTTTTCCTTTAAAATTAAATTACATCACTTTGTAGTCTCCTTGTTGTAAATACATATCAAGTGCATAACCTACATGTCTGTATGGACGTTTGTGCACTGGAGGTGCCAGGACAGTGCTGGTTGTAAGGCATCACTGTGAGGCTGTAGGTTTGTCCACAGGTGAGGTCGGAGAAGTGGGCTGTGGTGTGATTGGTGGTAAGCTTGGTTGTTTTGTTTCCTGCCTCAGCTGATAACATGTATGACTTTGTGCCGTCACTTTCATCCCAGCTGAGAGAAACGACTTTCATATCACAGTTTACGGAGGTAGACAAATTGTGGGGCACGCATGGACCTGGAAACAAACAAGACATGGCGAATATGTTTTATCAGAGATCTTTAGCTGCAGATAACTTTTAATAAATCAGATGATATCAGTTACTCTGGTAGTTTGTATTTTTATGAGTCTGCATTTTCCTAACAGCTTCCTGAAAATAACTGAGATTTGGTACCTACAAATAAATGACCTTAGTGATGCCCCTGAAGGGAAAGCTGAATTTATACTGGAGAAAATATTCATTAATCATTTACCTATTAATTAGGAGCTTCATTCCACATATATGTTGTATTGCATGCTTGCCTTCAGTTAAACTTTACACATATGTTTGCCTACACATGCCAATCACTAAAGGGCTCAGATTAAACTAGCAATTAATTAAACTGTAAGACATTTATTTACACCCGGTTTATATTTTTGCAATAATTGGCACCAAATAACCCCTAACCCTCTAGGAAAAATCATGAAAGTGACTCAAAACTTACAGAGCAGAAAAATAAATTAGTGCCATCACAACACCCTGTACGAACTAACATACCCATATGGATGACTGTGCTGTTGCTAGGCAGACTGGTGCAGTTGCAACCCTTTGCCCTAACTACAACAGTGTACTCCTCTCCACAGTGCAGGTCGTTCCATGTGCAGGAGGTGGCGTTGGTGAGGCACAGGTGGGTGTGGCCATCAAGTCCAGTTGCTATGGCAGTATATGTTTCAGCACCATCACTGGGTCCCCAGCTGACAGAGCCCATGTTGAACTCGCACTGCACGTAAGTTGTAACATGGTGGGGGATACATGGACCTGGAGGGAGAGGACATAAGTGAGCATGAAGTCAGATAAACAGATGGAGTGAGAACGAACACAAATGTACATTTTGGGTGTAAAATTAAAGATCATACTAGTTTTGAAGAAGGCAGGGCTGCTGGGGATGCTGTCACACTCGTTGCCTTGTCCTTGCACAGTGACATTATAGTCCTGTCCGCATGGCAAAGCAGTTGACAGACGGTCATGGGTGGTGTTTAGGATCTCCACATATCCAAGGCTCCCTGTGGCCGTTACTATATAATTCACTACACCACGTGCTGGGTGCCAGGAGATCTGGACCTCTGCACTGGCACAGGGCGCTTGAGCAGACAAAATCACAGGCTGGCAAGGCTCTGAGAGGAGAAAACAAAAGGAAGAAAGAAAAGGATGAAGATGAATACCATTTAAACAGAGATGAATAAGTAACGTCAGAATCACTTAGATCCTTTACTGAAGTAAAAGTACTACTAAAAGCTGAAATTAGTGGTTGATTAACAAAAATTCAAAATTCATCTGCAGCTATTTTTTTTAATGTTTCCAGCATCTCAAATTTGAGAATTTGTTGATACACATTAGTCCAAAATACTACCATGTAAAAATAATCTGCTACAACTATATTATTATTTATCATTAAAAAAATATGCAAAAGTGATATTTTCAAAGTATCACATCATAATGTGTATTATGGCAATGTTTTGTTGTTTGTGATGCCTTTTACTTGTCACCAACATCTACAATGTGGGGCTAAATTTTGATTAGTTCAACTTAAATAAATTCTTTATCTACTTTTGGGTAGTTTAATCTATAACACTACCACATGTTTTATAAAATGGAGCTTTGTATGTAACATTTCGATATGCCGAGCTGATTTAAAAAAAAAAGTGAAAAGTACCATATTTACCCCTAAATTATAGTGAAGCAAAGTAATACAGTGGCATAAAATGAAAATTTGTAGTGAACAAGGAGTACTGAAGTACAGTACTTAAGTACGTGTACTAAGTAACCACTGAAGAAGGCCAGTAAACCTGCTGAGGTTCTACAGTACCTGTTTGGATGAACACGGTGCTGCTGGCCTGGCTACAGCAGCCTTGACTGTATGCTGTTACAGTAAAGTTGTATGTCTCTCCACAGTCCAGTCCAGGGAAATGACATGTAGAGCCTGTAGAGTTACACATGTGCACCTCGCCTCCTGATGTCTTGATGGCACTTCCTTTGTACATTTCAACATCAGGCCTCTCCTCCCAGGACAGGACTGCAGTTTGTGAGCCACACTGCAGGTCCACAGCTACCCGCTGAGGGGGGCAAGGGCCTAAGAAGAGAAGTTGAAGGATGGGGGTAAAATCTCCAAATACAACAAAATTGCCACTCATGAGGAATTGCTGTAAATAGTCAACTCACGTGTGGTAAGGTTAGCGTGCATTGGCGCTGTGAGACTGCACTGCTTATTGGTGGCGGTGAGGCTGAGGTTATAGGTTTCGCCACAACTTAAACCTGTCACATTACAGCTGCTGTGCTGAGTTTCACACAGAGTGTGAAGACCTCCACTGACGATGGCTGTCAGGGAAAAGTTGGCTGTGCCATAAGTGGCGTTCCAGGACAAAACTGCAGCACCGTCAGACTGACAGTCAACCTCCACCTCCAGCTCTCTGGGCAAACATGGAGCTGAGGAGAAGAGCAAAAATGTTCATAAATGAATGCCAAAAACCCCCCCACAGAAATGGAGAGGAAATTACACACCCACTGAGCGTGTGTTTACCTGATGTAAGAGTAATCATGGTGCTGTCAGAGCTGTTGTACTGCCATCCCAGCGCCTTGACCCAAACGCTGTACTCTGTGCCACACATCAATCCTGAGACAGTGCAGAAGGTATCTGCCTCTGAGCCAACACAATAAGTGTAGTAGCCATTCCAGTTCTCAAAATAAGCAACATAACCCACGGCGAGGTCACTCGGCTCCCACGAAACTGTTGAGGTAAGCTGTTCGCAAGCCATACTGGCTTGAACACTGGTGGGTGGGCAGGGCTCTGAACGAGGGACAAACACAAATTTCTGCATTATAAAAGCACACCACTGTACACACACACACAGACACACACACCTGTGTGTATGAAATCTTTACTCATTTCCTCCTTATCAGGTCACTAACCAGTCATGAGGCGATGGGTTTCATAGATCATACTGTCACAGGCATGATTATGTGCCATGACAGTCACGTTGTAGATCTGACTACACTGCAGGCCTCTCAGGTAGCAGCTGGTGTAAGAGGAGTTACAGGTGACTGTCAAGCCCTGGTCTGTCACAGCCTGGACAGAGTAAGACCTGCCACCTCTTGCCGCCACCCACATCACCTTTGCAGAGCTCACATTGTAGTGGACAGAGAGATTCATGGGGGCACATGGCTCTGGAGGGAGAAAGTGGTTACATTAACTTTGAGCCATAAAATGACTCTTCTTTTGGCTGTGTACTAGTTGTAAAATCATTGATCTCCCATTAACACATTGGCTGACTGTCTAAAAAGACATACAGGTGAATAAAGTTTACCTGTCATGAGGTATCCTGCCATTCGAGCAGTGTTGTTGCAAGTATATCCCACAGCTGTCACGGTGACGTTGTACTCCCCTCCGCACTGCAGGGAGCTCAGCTCACAGTTGGTGTGGTTGGTGGTGCAGCTTGTCATGTGACCTGACCAAGCTGTAAGCTCAGTAACATAGGAAAAGGCTCCAACACTTGGTTGCCAGGATACGGTAGCAGCATCAGCCTCACAGTCCATCATCGCTTCGATGCTGCTTGGATGGCAAGGTCCTGTTAAAAAAAAAAGACGCATTTAGACCTTTAATCTTAGTTCTTTTTAACAAGTATTTCTCCCAAACACCAAAGGTCAAGATTAAGGTCACTGTACTACCACCATGCTGAAATGAAAATTTGTAGCTTTATGAAATCTTTATGCTGATTGTGTCTTTACCTGATGTAAGAGTAATCATGGTGCTGTCAGAGCTGTTGTACTGCCATCCCAGTGCCTTGACCCAGACGCTGTACATTGTGCCACACATCAATCCTGAGACAATACATTGGGTATCTGCATCTGTGCCAATGCAGTAAGTGTAGTGGCCGTTTTGGTTGTCAAAATAAGCAACATAACCCACAGCGAGGTCGCTCTGCTGCCAGGAAACTGTTGCAGTAAGTTGTTCACATGCCATACCAGCTTGAACATTGGTGGGTGGGCAGGGCTCTGAATAAAGGGAAAACACACACACATTAAAAACTTTTAAAAAGCCACACACCTGTAAATATTTTGACATGCATTTTCCTAAAGAGGTCACTCACCGGTCATGAGGCGATGGGTTTCATAGATCATACTGTCACAGGCATGATTATGTGCCATGACAGTCACATTGTAGATCTGACTACATTGCAGGCCTCTCAGGTAGCAGCTGGTGTAAGAGGAGTTACAAGTGACTGTCAAGCCCTGGTCTGTCACAGCCTGGACAGAGTAAGACCTGCCACCTCTTGCCGCCGCCCACATCACCTTTGCAGTGCTCACATTGTAGTGGACAGAGAGATTCATGGGGGCACATGGCTCTGGAGGGAGAAAAAACATAACATGGTATCAGTTTTGTTCATATAAAATGCCTCGATGATTTGGTCTTCATCAATTATGATCGACACAAACAAATTGATTCTTTCACACTTGTTTCACAACTACAGAAGCAGAAATTTATTCCTCATTCCTGAAAACTATCACTGGAATCTGTGGCTCTAGTACACTTTTGTCTGTAATAATTCTTTACCGGTGTCTTTTCTTTGCCACAGATTTGTGCAGGGTAGATGATTAATGTCACTGCATGTTGATTGAGTTAATGTGATCGCCTCAGACTTCTTATTAAGTATCAATACTACAAAGTTTGTGTCATACTCACCTGTAGTGAGCGTGATAGGGGCACTTGCAGGGCCAGGACAGCCAGTATGCATTGCCTCCACAATGACAGAGTATTCCTGTCCACAGACCAGGTTGTTTAGAAAGCAGGATGTGCCCATCTCACTGCAGGAGGAGTTGTGTCCACTGATGGAAGTTGCCTGGACGCTGTAGGCTGTGGCTGCAGCTGCACTGTTCCAGCTGATCAGAGCTTTATGTGTAGAGCAGTTCAGTTTGGCTGTCACATTGATGGGAGGGCATGGGGCTAGAAAAGCAGAGCAACAATTGAGAAGAAGATAAAGGTAAAAAAATGAGAATCTAAAAATACAAATTAAAAAATGATAGAATATAATAAATGAAAGAAATAGTTCACAATGTTTTAAAATAGGTTTGTTTGTTTTTTTAGAGATAAAGAAGAGAATTGAGATCATGCTCACATTTGCATGCTCTATATGAAGTGATAGCTTAGATCAGGTTAGCTCAGTTTAGCATAAAGGTTGGAAACTGGGTATAACAGTTAGCCCTGCCCCCAGATTGACATATCTTATTTGTTCAACTATGAATTGTAAAAATACGTTCAACTATTATTTGTAAAAATACGTTCAACTATGAATTGTAAAAACAAAATGACTTTGCTACTCACATTTCTGCAGGTTGCTAGCTGTGCCCTCCTGTTGCCAGCTGTTATACTAAGCTAAGCTAACTTTGTGATAGCTGTAGCTTCATTTTAACATACAGACATGACAATGGTATTTCGATAATAAGCCAATTCTTAGCTAAAAA
>JAQLOL010000004.1:10961721-10987529 GCA_029783665.1 Naso thynnoides
TGCTAAACTGAGCTAAGCTAACGGGGTACCGGCTGCTGAAGTATATTTACTAACGTTAAACAAATAAAAGGACAGTGTTAATCTCTTATCTAACTCTTAGCAGGAAAAATGGACATTTTCTAAAATATAGAACAACTGTATAAAAAACTTTTTCAACTACCTTCATAACAATCAGTTCAATCATTTTGGCCTTTTTGGCGTTTTTAAAGACATTAAATTGATGGTTGGATGGATTACCTGTTTCAAGATATTCATTGACACTTGGCATGCTGTTGCATTGCGCCCCCTGAGCCTGGACTGTTAAATTAAAATGTTGGCCACAAGGAAGATTTTTGAACACACAACTGGTATTTGTAGTGTGGCAGCTATCCTGATACTGTCCTCCAGCTACCTGAGCCAGGAAGCTGAGGCGTCCCTCAGGGTCAGTCCAGCTGAACACTGCAGTGTTGGTGCCACAAGAATATTGCTTAGATGTGATAGCTGGAGAACAAGGGGCTGAAAAGAAAGCAGAAGAAGCCAAATATAGACCCACAGGTTTATCAGGTGGAAAAAGAAGTAAATTCATTTTCACACGTATTAAATGCCTCTCAAAACTCACACACTTACCTGTGGTAATGTTAATGCTAGAGCTAGGTGCACTGTCACACTGGCTTCCCCGAGCAGTGATTGTGGTCATGTAGGTTTCACTGCACAGGAGATCTGTTAGGGTGCATGTAGCAGCAGCTGAGAAGCAAGAAACTCTGTGCCCATTTGTGGCTGTCGCATTAACAATGTAAGCTGTTGCGTCGGCCATTGGCCTCCATGTCAGAGAAGAAAAACTGGTGCCACAGATCAGGGAGCTGCTCTGGACTGAAGGAGAGCAAGGAGCTGAAAGGGAGAAATGACAATGAGAAGGGTGAGCACTGTTTAAGGTAAACGTGTTTCTAAAAATACATATAAAATCAATTTTCTCCTTGCAGCCATCTTTTCGAGGAACAATTGAAACAAAATCAACAGTACATTTTTATTAATAGTACTGCTTTTTATCCTTCTGGACTGTTTTGGCGTTAGGTGCTGAGTTTTGGAGATATCAACCTAGAGATCTTATCTCCCTTCTCTCAAATATAATAGAACTAGATGGCACTCAACTTGTGGTGCTTCAAACCAAACAGCAGTGTCTCTTTTCAGATAATAACCTTTTTCCTACATAAAATAAAATACAACCACCGACTGTATCAGTGCACAGAAGGAAGTGTGCACACAAGGATGGGAGGCTTATATTAGGGTTAACATTAGCTGCGCTCTGTGGTGCTGGAGGAACTAACACGCTTTCCTTTGCACGGTGATACGGTTGGAGTCAGCTAGAAAGAAATTAGTACCTACTCGAGTAACCGGAGAACGATTTCTGGAGAGAGACATTACACTTGAGAGAAGTCAAACATTTCTACAGTTGATATCTCCAAACTTAGCAACTCACACAAAATTATCTAATTGCATAAATAGCACAAGAGTTAAGCAGAAAAATATGTTTATTTGGTTTGGTGAACTGTCCTTTAAAGTTAAGCGTTCCTCTCTTCTACCTGTCATCAGAAGTGTTTTGGTGCTTCCGGTGCTGTTACAGGTGGCATCCTCAGCCATCACAGTCAGGTTGTAAACTTTTCCACACTGCAGCTGCTTCAGCTCACAGGAAGTTGTATTGCTCTTACAGGAAGTATAATCCTGAGAGCTGCCTTCTTGAGCGAGCACAGTGTAGGCCACAGCCCCAGGAGCAGCTCCCCAGGACACTGTGGCCATGTCTGAACCACACTGGAGGACACTGGTCACATTGACAGGGTCACATGGTCCTGGTGGGAGACGTATATGTGTCACGTGATGTGTTCCAATCAAGAAAGTACTAAGGACTTGCACAAAATGTACAGAAATATATAAACACAACCTGTCATCAGAACAGTTTGACTGGGGGTGCTGGAGCAGTGGCTGTTCTGGGATGTCACTTTGACGTTGTACTGACTGGCACACTGCAGGCCAGAGACAGAACATGTGAGGTTTGATGAGGAGCACCTTTCCAGGAAGCCTTTGGGGCCTGTCACTGTGACTGTGTAGGAGGTAGCACCATAAGAGGCGCTCCAGGAGGCCAGGAGAGAGTTTGTGCCACAGTCTGTCACTGCTGTTACGCTGTGAGGGGAGCAGGGTGCTGGAGGGAGACATCACAGAGCATGATCACAATCTAAGTAACAAAATATAGCTCATAGAAATTATTAGCCTTTCATTATCATCATTTTTATTACCTGTCTGAACAGTCTGTGAGTGGCTGTATGGTCCACTGCAGCTGCCAGAGGAAGCTTTGACGGAGACATTGTAAGTCTGTCCACACTGAAGACCCCTCAGAGTGCAGTTGGCATTACTTGTGTCGCAGCTGACTGAACTGATATTTCCAGCCATCGGCATAGCAGTGACACTGTAGTTCAACGGCACAGCGGAGGGGAGCCAGCTGACCATCAAGTCATTGGTGCCACATAACAGATTTGTGCTGACATTCACAGGAGCGCATGGTACTAACAGAGACAGAACACAACACATCTGTGAATAAAATATTCAATTCCCTAAGGGAATAGTCAGCATTGTGGTTTGGTGGGGTGTTCTGCGAAGAACTGTTTCTCAGTGGGTCGCAGTGACTTCCTGGACTCAAATAAGATAGAGTAAGTTTCTCTCAGTACCTTTGTCTTGTCTGAAGGGGGCACTGTAGTTGCTGACACATGTGCCATCAGTGGCGGTTACAAGAATGTCGTACGCCTGACCACAGACCAGGTTGCTCAATGTGCAGTTGGGGCTGGGGCCGCTGCAGGTAAGGGTCTGTCCATTGCTCATGGCTTTCATAGAATAGCTCGCTGCATTTGCACTGGGGGCCCAGGACACATGAGCAGTGCCAGCGCTACACATCAGCTGGCTGGACACGTCAGAGGGAGGACATGGCTCTGGAGAGGGAAACAAATAAACATTAACTGTGGTCTGTGAAGTCAATGAATGACAGTGTACGATTTAATAAGGGTAAAAACACCAGGAATGTAAACTATTATTAACATTAGGGGTCTTAGTCAGTGTTTTGTACCTGTGTACAAAGAGACGGTGTCACTCAGTTGACCTGTACAGTTGTCATCAGCTCCTGAAACGCCAATGGTGTAAGCCTCCCCGCACTGGAGTCCAGGGAGGCTGCAGGAAGTGTGATTGGTCATGCACTCTGACCTGTGACCTCTGCTGCTCACAGCGACAGCAGCGTAGTATTTTGCACTGTTGCTGGCCACCCATGAGACAGGAACAGGACTGGGAGCACACACGTGCATGGCCGTGACATTAGTGGGAGGACATGGTACTGAAAGGAAATGAAGATGCCAAAGTTTTAAAACTGACTTTAAGGAAGCCCCATTGCTTTGTGTACACCCTTAAAGATAAAAAATCTGCGTTCCTCACATGTTTGCACTGTGACATCTTCGCTTGGCAGACTGAAGCATGTTCCAGTGACGGAGAAGACGGTCACCGAGTAGGAGCTTCCACACAACAAGCCTCCTGTGGTGCATTTTTCCTCTGTTGAGTTACAGTGCAGAGGCTGACCCATACCTCTGCTGATGATCGTCGTGTAGTTCTCTGCAGGAACTGAGATGTTCCAGGTGACCGTCAGCTCACCGGTGATGCAGGCAACACTGGCTCTCACACCCTCGGGACCACAAGGCACTAAAAGAGGATGCACCTAAGTCATTTGTAATGTTCATTATTCTCCCTTACTGAGACAGCTCACCTCTCTAAATCTAGTACCTGAGTCCATCCCGGTAGGTGTTGAGGTGGACGGACAGTTTCCATCATTGTAGGCGACAGTGACGCTGTATCTCTTTCCACAGGGCAGGGAGGTGATTTTACAGTTGTTGACTGTCTCGCTGGTGCAGTTGAGCTGAGCCCCGCTCTGATCTTCTATGGTTGCTGTGTAGAGGCCTGTGGGCTGGTGGTTCTGCCAGATTATCAGTGCGTGGTTGGCATCACAGTCTCTGAATGCCTCAATGTTAGTTGGAGGACAAGGAGCTGACAGAGGGGCGGAGGATTTAGTGAGTTGATTGAATAAAACATGTTTTATTTTTGTAAAAAACTAGAAAGAGGAAGCCAGAGTTTCCATTTAGTACAAATCCCTTTGTTTCAATTTGTTTTTCTTGTTGACACAGTCATTAATGTTTAATGAAAATTCAGTTATATTGTAATCAAACCATTAGACCTACCTGTCATGAATGTGACCTCCTCGCTGGCGGTGCTGTTGCACTTTAGATTGGTACCGATAACACTGGCAGTGTAATTCTGTCCACATCTCAGGCCTTCAATCAAGCAGTTGGTGCCCATTGAATTGCAGCTTTGTGTGTTTCCATTTGCATCCTGAGCAACAGCGATGTAGAATATAGCACCAATGCTGGTGGTCCAGTTCACTCTTGCAGAATCTTGGCTGCAGTCGACTGTTGCTGAGACATTGGTGGGGTTACAAGGAACTGGAGATAGGGAGGAAGATAGTGTTACAGACACTTCTTACATTAAACAAATCACAGAACATCAGTGATATCACATCTTCAAGCTCCCAGTGCGTACCAGTCTGAGCAACTTCTCCCAGCACCCTGTTAGTGGAGCAGTTGTCATTGGAGGCGACGATCCACACGCTGAGGTGTTCACCACACGGCACCCCGGTCACCACACAGCTGTTGGAGGAGGAGGTGCAGTTGTAGGTTTCTCCGGTGTTTCCTTGTGCTTCTACTGTGTAGGAGAGCGCTCCAGCTACAGAGTCCCACGTTGTGATCAGCATGTCGGAGTGACACTCAGCTCCCGTCTTTACGTTTGTTGGTAGACAAGGAGCTGGAGGAGTGGAGATGAAGATGACAAAAATTAAATGTAACCTACCGGCTCTCTCTTCTGTTGTACGTATTTCCATGAGTAGATATCTGAAAGTTGCTACATTAATCCCAATAATATATTTAAAGCTAAAGTGGGAATATTTGAGAAATTATTTCAACTGCTTTGACCTCAAAGTCAAATCCACCAGATGCCAAATAAAAACAAACATGTAGTACATCTTATTAATGATCTATTCATGATGATTGGTTGAATATGATTTGTAGTTGATGAATGAAATCACCAAAACCAACAATGTTTTCATTGTTGGTTTAAGTCTCCCAGCCTGTCTTCTGCTCTTAGTTCCAAGCTGGTTTGTTGTTAATAATTATGTAAATTTATAAAAAATGGTCCGAAATGTTTGGTTTCATTTAAAGAAAAGGGAAATCATTTCCTGAAACAGCTGGGCAGTGTAATTTTAAGCAAATGATACTCAAGAAGGAGTCAATAGGACATTTATTGGGGACTACCTTTTGTATTGAACTAATACACACATCATGCTCTGTTCTGTTTAGCAGGCAGGACCTTGGATTGACCTTAAATAAACTGTAATGCTACATGTTTATGGTAATGACAGAACATGTCAGTCACTGCGAGGTGTTGATCTGTTGATAATGCTTTTTATTACAATGCTTAGAGCACTTGGTTGGATCCATTTATTCTTGTTCTTGGTCTTTTTTCATGGCATTTGTTTATGGTAAGAAAAATACAAATTCTAACTGAAAATAATCCAAATAAAATTTAAAAAAATCACAACAAAGACTTTATTTCAGCGCCATATGTGAACAAAACAAATCAAATCCTACTCACATGTCCGGACGAACTCAGGCTGGCTCTCTTCGCTGTTACATTCGGAGCTGACGGCGTAGACGCTGTACTTGTAGTACTGACCACAGCCTGTATTGGTGAAGTAACATGTGTTGTCTGGCGTCCTGCACTCAGTCACTTTGCCCGTGTTGTCCACGGCCGTTGCCACATAGTAGAAGGTGTTGTTGGTGGGCTCCCAGCTGAAGACGATCACGCTGCTCGAGCAATCGTGAATGGTGTGAGGGTTTGCTGGAGCACATGGGACTGTGGGAATGTGACAGAAAATTAAACATTAGACCACGATTATTGGGGAGAGGCGTTATCGGCGAATGTTGTGATGCACATTTTTGGCTTAAAATAATGTATTTATAGCAGATTCATTGGTTAGAAATTCACCTTCTTTTGTTGGAAATTTCACAAAAATCATCTGAGAAACCTTAGATTTGACTCCTTTTGTTATTTAGCTCTTTGTTGCTTCAGTGCTTCATTTGAGTAAACGTGTGTGTGTTGGTTTAGATCCTCTACAAAGCAGACTGTATGTGTTTGTGTCTCCTTTACATTTTCACTTTCCAGACTGATACTATAGCTGACCTTTGAGATAACTCCCTGGCTTCAATAGACTGTAAAGAACTTTAGATTGACTGGTATTGGATGGCAGGTCCCAGTGGTTAATAAGAGGGTGTGTTGCACCATTCAGCATAAGAAAAGTGTATAGGACACCATGGGAGGAACCTCAGCAGCTTCCCACCGGACTTACTTATAGGGAAGGCTTGTGATAAAGAGCTGAGAGTGTTTCCAGAGGTTTGAGTGTCTGTGACAGTGAGAGGTAAAGTGAGAAGGCATGTGCACAAATGTGGGAGACCTATACAAACAGGTGCTGAGGCACTGGGAAAGGTGGAGACAATGCAGACAACAGGCGCTGCGCTCACCTGTCTCGAACAAGGTGGAGGTGTTGGAGGTGCTCTCACAGTCATCCGAGTAGGCCATGACATGGACCAGGTACTTCTCACCACATTTGAGCATAGTGATGTGGCAGCTGGTGGAGGATGACGTGCAGTTTAGGGACTCGCCGGTGCCATCCACAGCTGTGGCCCTGTACCAGTTGGCCCCAAACACTGAACCCCAAGTTACTGTCACCATGCCGCTGGAACAGCTGTAGTCCACAGAGATGGTCGTCACTGGGTTTATGGCTGAATGAAAAGTGTTCAAAGAGAGGATACAGATGTTAAGAATATATTCTGTTTGGTCCTACAGACCCTGGGCCCTCTAATACAGTCAGAAAAGAGTTCATTTGCAAAAACAGATATCTGCATAAGCATTAAAAAAAAAAAAAAAGAATTTTTATTATAACATATTTTATTATAACATATATCATACATATGTTTTTTTTAGCCTGGTAAAATTTTTATTATACTAAATTGTATTTTTTTCACATGTGCGCTCCAAGCAGCGTTGCTAAAAAAATTGGATTTAATTCAGTTTTAGAATGTTTTTGCAAATGAACTCTTCTCTCGCATCTTTGCACCCCAAACATAAATCACCTTATTATGTAGGACACGGCGCTGTTCATTGTTTTTTGTCTGTGATCTAACCATCAGGCAAACGATTACATTTCTTCATACAGAGAACACATAACATAAAAAATATCTGGCACAATAACAATGCTTTATGGTCATTTTCATATTCATTCATTTGTGCAAGTTTAGACTGTGGCAAAGGAAAGAAAGAATTAAGCTTCAGTTTTCTACATATTGGTTCCCCACTGATTGGGAAGCAAGGCCAATGTGGACAAAACCCAAATGTAAAAAATAATTTATTTTTGCTGGAACACTCACTGGATGTAGTGTGCGAAACATTTGCGGGCTCCCCAGGGACCAAGAAGACGTTGACTGATGATACTCCCACTGTGTAGGTGGAGCAGGGCTCCAGATCACTGATATCCATAGATGTGCTCGAAGTGTTTCTGATGATTGGGGCGTTGCTGGGGTCGTTGTCGCGCACGACAACTTGGTAAAGCAGAACCTTACTCACAGAGTTCCACGTCACTTGAGCTGTGCTCTTCCCCGTCGGTACAAGACTCACACCAGTTGGTGGCTGCACCACTTCCAAGAGGAAACACAAGTGTTAATCCAAGCATTGCTTTCATGTATCCTGAGGTGTTAAGAAATGGTCCACACATAACTTGCACTTAAGTAGTTTTCAGAGGCTCAAGCTTGTTATTTTGCATTATATAAACAATGCCCTTTCAAAAAAAAATCAAACTCAACACTCAACATCTCATGTGCACTTACACGTCATGATTGTCTTTGTGCTACTTCTTGCCCCTCTCCCAGCCCTGTTGGAGGAGTAAACATAACAGTTGTATGTGGTTGAAGGCGTCAGGCCGTCCACTTGTCCGCCCAGGGTTGTGAAGGTGTGATTGTATTTTCTTGTGGGAAAACTAAACAATTCCTCCACAAACAAGATGTAGTTGTCCGCACCTGTCACACTGGACCACTCAAACTGTATAGATGTACTCGATATAGCTTTGGCAAATGTGACCTGAGATGTGGCAGGCACTGTAGGAACGAGACATAAAGAATTTAATGTCACTTGGCAAAGGGATCCTTCTGTTTTATTTTACTGGGTACTTGATTAAAAAAACGTGTCTTTACCTGTCATTGTTAGTTGAATGTCTGTGCACACAGGAGTTAAAAAATGAAAGACCTTAAGTTTGACTTGATATTCGTGTCCGGGTCGTAACCCCTGAATCAGCCTCTGTGTGCTGGGTGCTGTTTGCATCACCACCACCGGGGCGATACTGGTCGAGTTCACAACTCTCAAGTCCAGTAAATAAACTGAAGCTCCACTGTAGCTGCTCCATACCATGTTCAGTGTGGATGCTGAGGGAGATGTTACTGACACAATATTACATCCTGAAAAAAGATAGATGAGAAATTTGGTAAGGTTCTACACAATATGATGGTTTTATGTGTGAAACACATAATGAAAATATTAAAGCTAATAAATGTATTTAAGCTGAGTAACAGCACAGAGGATTGAATACTATACAAAAAGTGTCCTGCAGTGTTAAAGGTTCAGTGTAAACTTACTGTTAAATGCCACTGACAAGCAAAAAGAATATCCATTTAGGAATATTATTTCTCATTTTTTAGATTAATATTTAGCCTTTTTTTTCATTTAAGATTTTAGCCTTTATCATAGTGATTTTTTTTAATGAGGTATAAAAAGATAAAATAATATGAAACTGTGTTTGTGCTTCAGTTTCAAGCACAAAATTCAACATTTTAGGTAAAACTATTTTAAAAATTGAACATGACTATGGTCAAAAACTTTTTTTTTTTTTTAAGGTCAAATTTTTTAAAAAGTTTTCTTATATATAAACTTTTATCTCTTCATATATGTAATTTATGTGCTTGAAAAGATATTTTTCTGTGCTGAAAATGTCCCATTGCATACAAATATTACTCTGAATATTAGTAATATAAAAGATTGGTAGTTGTATAGGACATTCAGAAGAAAATACAAAAGAAAGAAACAAATGAACGCAGAAGAAATTTGTAAAAGGATTCTGGGATTCTCTATAAACGTAGTAAATTTTTAACTGACTGAATGGCGAAGTCTGTTATTCGGTAAGTGGCCCTCTGGTGGTGGAGACCTTTTCAAGCAGCTATGATCGTTTTCAATTAATCTCATCCACCTGATGCCTTTCAGTCACCAGCAGTGTGTCTTTATGTTGGAGGGGAACAACTGACAACCACCTATGTCCACATAACACCCATACAGTCATGGGTGTCATAAACAGCTGGAACAATTAAATACAAGCAGCTGCTTTTGTTTTGTTTACTTGCTTATATTTACTTAATATTGTTAGTTTTGATTTAATCTGTAATCTTACATGACATCAATGTCCATGTTTACAGTTAAAACAATATAATGTTTTATATCATCCAACAGAGGAAAGTAAAGATGAATTATGTAGATCTGAAACTGCTAATATTTATACCTACTAGACACAAAAATCCATATCAGCATCACTGTCTATTTCCCTTACCTTATCAATGATGACAGAAAAGAAAAAATGCATTTTAAGAAAAACCCTAAAACTGAGACTCACCTGTAGCCAAAACATGTTGTATCTAAAAAAGAAAAATGAAATAATTTAGAAGCTATAACAAAATGATTACATTCTAAAATAAAAAAAACAAAACAAAACAAAACAGAAAAGAAGCTGAGGAATAAAGTGTAACTACCTGTATGACAGACAATAGGACGACTGATGAATAAAACATCCACATCTTATCCTTTGGTAATGTTTCACAGTTTCAGAAAGTTACATCCGTATGTGGGTCCACACTCAGGCTCATCTGGAATCTCTGCAAGCTGACCGCTGTAGATCAACCTCATGGGAACCAATCAGCACATCCTAAATGAGGACAGGTGGATGCCTGTGGGCTCCCTGTCATCATGAGAAGGAAACAAAGTATGTGACTTCTAGGTGAGGGTGGGGGCGCTTTCAGTCCCTCACCCCATTACGGTCAAACTGCACTCCCTCTTTTCCCGAAATATTTCTGTCCTAGATTTTGTAAATCTTCAGCTTTGTGCTACACTGGACTGACTTAACTTTGAAGAAAAAAGCACAATTATAACACAGATATTTGTCTGAATATCTATATTTCTTTTATAATTTTGACTTCCTTTTTCAGGAACAGGATTGGCCCGCTGTAAGGTAACATGAGCTCCTTTGTATTCAGACTGAGGAACTGAAAAGTGAAATGAGTCCCCCTGCTACATCCTTCCTGGATTGATGTCATATTTCTTGGATATGCTCCGTCATTATCTATCATTGTATAATGGCCTCCCTTATAAGACTTGAGTCATTTGCAAAAACTTGACCTGTGGTCGTTTGTTTTTTATAGATACTGTTTTTCTTTATAAAACTTTTCAAGTCTAGGTGTGTCAGCATTAGATTATAGATGTATGTTTCAGTAACTGCAAGCAAAAAAAAGGATAAAAGATGAGAAAAATCCCAATAAGAATCATATAGAATAAGGCTATCAGAGCAATACATTACTAACAAGTACTATTAAGGGAAATATTTTCTCTGAATCTCTGACAGCTTTTTCTTACTTTTCGTTGAAGTTAGTGCATCCGTTTAAATAAGGCATTTGTAAATTAAAAATGTCGCAATAAATAAGAGCATAACAGCATAAACAATATGATACATAGATCTGCTTGATCTTTGCAAACCCCAATACATCAGGATACACTGTATCCAGAGCGTTCAGACACTGAGAAGATAGATGCACAAGCATAACGTACATCTTGACATTCAAGCACAGCCCTAAAAGCCATTGACTCAAACCTCTAAATGGCCAAAAAATTCAAATATTTACTCAAATCGACATAGAGACGACACCACGTTTGACACTAGATACGAAATAACAATAATAAGTTCAGAGGAAGTGATAACATCATCTTATGATGTTTTACAGTCAAAAGATTTGGGTAGATCAGCTTATGAAGCTCCAGTTTCTCCTGTTATCTGAAAATTCCAGTAATAAAACCTGACTTCTGGATGACATATTCAGGAAACCAGTCATTATCACTTGTGTAATGGTGTAATTGTCTATATATGTATATTACAGCATTTTTAGAACCTTGTTATAGTTTTTATGTATTGTGGAGACTAGTTGGCCTGCAGTGTACAGCCATGTTTAGTGTTAGATGATAGTAAGAAGTAAAAAGTGTCTTTCTAGATATTTTTAGAATTCCAAAAATCCTATTGTCGGGTAAGGATTAAGAGCACCTCAGTCCTCAGAGCTTCAGTGTCAGTGAATTGTGTAAAATAGAGGAATAATTTTGAAAAGAGGAAACACGAACCACGTTGAAATGTCTGCTGTTCATATTTTGCCTTTTCTAACTTTAGCCTAAGTTGTGTGCTGTTGCTTCTCTCACCTTCACATAAAGAGCCTTTATCGCCAGCTAGCTATAATGTATGGCTACAGGGCGTTTCTGTCCATAATAAGTACAGTATCCCAATTCTCAGCTCACTGTATTCTACTAAGAATGTTACATAAATGAATATGATAGCTCATTGCGTGTTGCAGTGTGTGTGTGACAAAGAGAGCTGCTGACAATAGGCCTGCGCCTAAATCTCCCCTCTGAGCAAGACCTGCTGCTTGTGTTTGTTTTCAGCCCTGTACGTCTCATTGTGAGCATGCAGTTGGGTAGCTTGAGTCGGCCACATGCGGGAACAAAATGTTCCTGAACAAATGCACGTTTCGTGAATTCAAGTCATTGTTTTAGAACATGTGTCCAAACTCAGGGTTGGGGACCCTAAAATGGGTTGTGGACTCCTTTCTGTTGGGTCGCCATTCGTCTTACAGCCACTCGTCACAGACACAATAAGAGCTCTGATGCTGTGTGCGTCACATACGAGAGAGACAAAACTGTATTTTCAAAACATATGACATGTTGAGAAACTGAACATTATAATAAGCAGATTTGATTATTGCTGTTACATGCTGTTGTAATGAAATAAATAAATTTCATATTTCATTTAACTCCATGTTTTGTTAGTTCATGTATAACTGTAGATATTTGGCCATTCATGATGTATTTTTGTTAGTTTGAGAATCCGAATTTCTTCTTTTAATAGTGAAAAAGTTTAGGAACCCATGTTTTACAAAGCCCATCTCTGGGATGTTGGTCCACAGTGCTTGTTTGGGTGGGAAATCATACTATATCATACTGAATCAGAATTAACTTTATTGGCCTTATATCTGGCACATACAAATAAATACAAGGAATTGTTTTCAGTAGCTTTCAGACTACGCTATATATTCAGCGTGCGTAAAGAAAGAAGTAGTACTGCATTCTGTTGAACATCAGACAGAATATAAATAATTCGTACTGAAAAAAGATGAATAACAGATTTGCTGCTTAAATTAGAAAATTTAGTCAAATGTTAGCAAATACAAAAGCAGCAACAAAAACAGCTGAGTGCAATAAAATAAAGTGAACATTATTGTGATGAAGATCAGGAAGGATCAAAAAGCTCCTGAGCTGTTAAAACCAGTTTTACTGCACCTGTTCATTACTGAAGAACATGTTCACAACTGCAACATCATCACTGATCCGTTTAGCCATTTCAAAGCAACAAAGTACTGATAACAAAGAATTAGATGTTAAACATTTTGTCTTTTTTTGACATGCTATATTTTGTTATATTGTACCTTATTGTTTATACTTGAAAATCTGGACTAAACGATAATTTGTGATTGTGGTATTTACATATTGCGACCTGTAAATTTTTACATTATTTGTTTTGAAGTCTGTTGCAGCTTTGTTAAGTAAGCTGCTGCTGGCTTTGGCCTGGACAATTTTGTTAAAGAGATTTTTAATCTTAGTTTGGCTTTTCTGGTTAAATAAAAGCTAAATAAATAATAACCCTCCGACTGGCATTTCTGCCTTATAGTTTCTGTTTTCATCTTTTACATTTGGAAATTCCAACTAGGCACAATTCCCAAAAAAGTTTCTTATTAAAAGGTTAATAAACAAATAATGGGCCTCACATGTTTACCTTCATATTTAAGTTATTGGCTGTGCATGTTGGTCCCTTATCCAGCATCTTTGGTTAAGACCGAAAAACGGAAGGCTTAGGCAGAGATACTCGGTCAGTTATACAACCACAAGGTCAGAGAAAGGTTTTCAGTGACAGACCTATTTTAAGGAAGTTTCGCTGATGGATTTGTCTCTGAATTATTTTTGGAGGAGTGATTATAGCTCATGTATACAAGCCCCCACACCGGAACAAAATACCCCGACTTCATAATGAAAACCCACACATGATTGACAGCACACAGTGTCGTAATGCAAAAACGATGTGCTTTATTATTGTCGTCTGTCAACTGAGAGCAAACAAACTCCAGTGAAAGCAGAGGTAACACTGAATCTGTCTCCAGCAATCTGATCAGACATATCATCCAGGACTTGCCGTGCATGACTCCAGGCGAACAGGATGGATACCCGCTGCCCCACTTTCAACTGTGACTCTCTTCTGGGTCACCAACCAGCTCTACAACCCACAGAACATGACTGATGGCTGCCACTTGGAGGTCCTCTACTTGGAGAAGTCCTACGATTATTTTTTAATTCTTTTTGCTCAAATGGGTGTTGCTACATTGCACATATTTGTGTGGGGTTTCAATGTTAAGTTTCAATTTCTGCTTCTTTTTCATTTCATTAGCCATAATTACATTTGGTTCATCTTCTTTTACATCAAATATTATCATAAAAATGGGAAACTTTAAAAAGAAGAATTGCAGAGCAGAAAGTAAACTAACATTTAACTGACAATAACCGTAGCAATATGGAGAATATTTTTGAGTACATTTCGCAAATGCCCATAATTATCATTTAAAAGCCATTATATGAATTTTATTGTTTTGATCCAGTGTTTAAGCTTTTATTTTAGATATTTATTCTGCAGAAACAGTTTGTCATCTTTTGTTACAAATAAAAGCAACAATAAAACAGATAAATTCCTAAACAAGAGTGATATTTCATCTTCGTATATTGGATCTTCACAGCTGCTGTTGGTGTAAACACAGTCCTCTGTCCACAGGGGGGGGAGTGGTGTTGAAGGGGGTCATTCCCTGTAGGGTGAGAACGAAAGGAGAGTTAAATTATTAACCCAGACTTTTTGAGGAAGCAAAAATTTTAACTCCTGTATTATCATTGCTGCAGTACTCCTCATCGTACTCAATATTGGGATGTGCCGTGCAAAAATACTCATATTCTTTGTGAAACTTTATATGCAAAATGAAGAATACAGCTTTGTCATTCTGCGTCACCAGGCTATAAAATATCTATCATCTTACAGCCACTCATCACAGACACAAAAAGAGCTTCGTGTCACGTTCCTGCAGCAGTTCTAAACCTTCTTTTACCTGCATCACGTTCCCTCATTCTTTTCACCATGTTTTATAGACCGACATGAGAAGTCCCAGAGGTGAAGACAGAGGTCAGCCTCACATGTGCTTGTGCACATGCTCTCTCTGTTTACCTCTTGTTCTACTCAAAAACTTATGCATGTTGTCTCATCTCAGACAGTTTATGCATGTGTGTGACGCTGTCACAAGATATGCTTCAAGCTAAGAAGTAGCACAGTGATTCCTGTAAAAAGAGCCTTCAATTCACAATCACCAAATACTTCAATGCAAAGGAGAGCATTTGATTGGATCAGGTTGTGACATAAGTCAGAAGACAGCCTGTTCTCCTCCACTGGAAGTTAAGGAATAAAGCTGAAGAAACTGACATGCCAGAGCCGCCACATTTGTTTGTTTCGAATACAGACAGTGAAAGAATATTTTATCCTGAAAGTGCTTCCCAAAATATCCCGACTCATAGGATTCCATGTCTCAATGCCTGGAACATTTGAAGAAAAAAGAGACTTGCTTTAGGCTCCATGGCCCAGGTTTATCCCAGTACTGGAGAAATGGTGACGCCAAAGAAAGCTTAGGGCCAAAATATGTTCGTTTCTGTCTGTTGCTGTGCAAAATTAATAAGTATTAATATATATTTGCGAGTGCTGACAGCTTTATCTGCCATAACAATAAACTTACCACAGTTAGTGCACACTTCGTCTTCCGCGTGAGATCACTAAAGGAGGAAAGAGACAAGATTTCTAGAACAGTAGCGGTTTTCAAACAGATCAAAACGTCATTATTATTAGTTTTGTTTTACAGTTTGGTATATTTGTTTGCTTTTTGCTGAGTGTTAAATGAAAAAGTGACTCAACTCATATGTCTGTATGGTAAATAGGAAGCTACCATCTGCAGCTGGCAGCTAATTAGCTTAGTTTAGCACATAGACTTGAAACTGAGAAAAAACTACACCCTTAACAATAAACAAATTGCATTTAACAAAGTGTACAGGTAAAGGATACTCACCCATACCAGCATTACTTCCTGGACAGAGAACTGAGAATACAACAAAAACATACAAACAATGCAGGTTTTGTTACCACAAATTAGAAACACACAAATGACCTGAACCAATAAAAATATGTGAATTTAAGTTTTAGAGTTGTACAGTCCTCACACACTATGACTCACCTGAGTATGTCCTGGGTTGACAGAAGCTAACTTTGACCCCATTCTGTCCCACTGGGGCTGCAACAACTGTGTAGACATCCCCACAAGTCGCCTCCAGGATGTCACAATATCTGCTGCCGGCAGCTGCGATACAGCTGTAGTTGGCTCCGGTGCCGTACAGCTCCACTGTGTGGTTGTGGATCTGAGGGCCCATAGAGCGCCAGTGCACCCTGAGGGAATTGTTGGCCCTGCGGTAGAGCTTAAGGCTTGTTGGACAGCAGGCACCTGCAAGAACAGAAGTTAAGTTTGTGGTGGTATTCACATGTCAAGGATCAAGCTGGGGGTTTGGGATGCCTGAGCCTATCAACTACCAACTACATTATGACTGACCATTTCAAAAATCAATTTCAAGTTATAGTATTACTGTATATGTTAATTTGTTCTGTTCCCTTATTTATTTTGTTGAATGGGTTGTTTAACAGAGACTCTGTACATTAAAATGGTTGATGTAAATGCACCAGAGTTATCCAAAAGTTATCTGAGGTCCCTTTACAGTTGTTAAATCAGCAAGAAAACACCATAAAAATTTTTTAAAAGTCATTGAAATACTTCATAAGCATGGAGATCAATATAACAAAATAATACTCATAGCAATATGCACTTAACTAGATATCATTTTACAACATTAACCACAAATGTTTTGGCCCTATATCTTTATAAAAGACTTAAACAGTATGCTTCATGTAAAAAATTGTTTTGCAAATATTTTTTTGTTTTTGTTTACTAATAATGAATAGCTGGCTACTTCTTTCAGGTCTACGTTCTTCAGAAAATGAAAATATAGGAGGAAGGAACATGTGGTCAGAACTGATGGGCTCGATAATTCCGAACCACTTCATCCTTGATAGTTTTTAAACATTAAAGGTTTTTCACATCAGTTGTCCAGCCTCATCATTCAACCCTCTCCTCACCCTATCAATAGGCATCTGTATACATATTTTTGTGTGTGTATTTGTCCTCACTGGATGAAAATCCATGATATTTGCACTCTGACTTGTGTCCCGTGCTGCTGATTGCTTCCAGGTTGACACTGTAATTGGTGCCGCAGGTGATGCATCCCATCAGACAGTGGGTGTCCAGAGTGTGGCACTTTGCATGTCCGCGTGAGGACATCAGGGTGGTGATGTAGGAGCGAGCGCCACTGCCAGGTGACCAGGTCACGTTGGTCATAGCCTGGGTGACCTGGGTCACATTCACAGACATGGGGCAGCAAGGACCTCAGGGAGGAAATAAAGAGAACAAAGATCAATACTGGAGTGCATGTGTGTGTACTGAGACATTTTAACTGATGCTGCAGCTGGTCTTTCCATTCACTTGAGTCACAAGGGATTAATATTTGTAAAATTATCTACTGACACTCATATTCTTCAAACATGATCATAATAATAATTAGTATTATTATACATTATATAATATGTATTATAATACATGAAATAAGTCAGGATCAAAATCAAAATAGACTTATTAAAAAGATGAAGATAAAAGTGGAGTAAAAAACAACCAGTCATACCAGTTTCCAAAGATTTACTGAATCCTGGTAGACTTCTCCCCACAGCTGTGGTGGCCACAGCCGTGACCTCATAAGTTGAACCACAGGGCAGCTGTGTGAGCTCACAGGAGTTATTTCTTGCCTGGCATGTGTGTGTGTCATAGCGACTAATGGCACTGATGGTATATTCTGTGTTGGGGCTGTTGGGGGTAGTGAAGAGGACTCTGTATGTGGAGCTGTTGGTCTGTGTCATATTCAGGATCTCCGGAGCACAAGGAGCTGAAGCAGAAAGGACAGAAAATGGAGTTTTGATAAAGTGATAAACTACTTTTGAGACATTTTTTTGACATTTTGGGACATATGATAATTCACTTACTTGCCAGAGATACATAGTAAAATAGATACCGCCCTCATGTCTGTACATTAAGTGTGAAATTACCACCAGCAGCTGGTTAGCTTAGCATTGCACAAAAGAAGAAAACAGGAGGAAACAGTTAGCGTGAGTCTGTTCAAAGGTGATAAATCCATCTGCTCATACATCTAAATGATAAACACTTTATATTTAGTTTAAGTCGTACAAAAATAAACGCAAAATTGGTGGATACTGTCACCTTTGGACCGAGCCAGGCTATCTGTTTCCTTTTGTTTCCAGTCTTTGTGGTATGCTGTGCTAACGAGATGCTGACTGTAGTTTCATATGTATTAAATAAATATGAAAGTGGTGTTTATCCCTATATATAGATTTGTAAGAGGAAAGCAAAAACCTGTTTCCCCAAAATGTCTTACTTGTTTGATATTCATCTGCCTACAGTATCTCAACGAAATTTCCTTTTTAATATATTTACTCAAGGTTTCAACCTTCATCAATCTCTTGTCTTTTAAAACAAGCCCATCGGTACCTGTCTCATGTGTTTGTGGTGTGCAGGTGCGGTTGCACCCTCGTAAGTCGCTGCAAGGTGTCACAGTCACAGAATAAGCTGTGTTGCATCTCAAGTCTGAAAGCGCACACACTGGTGCTGTGTCGTTACAGTGGATGACGTCATTTGTCTGTGCTGCTGTTGTCTCGTACAGCTCGGCCCCTTTGACCGGTGACCACATGATCTCCAGGGTCTCTGTAGACACTAGGTTTATGGTAACACCCTGTGGGCAACAAGGAACTGTATGGGGAGGGGAGGAGAGAAGGAAAAATAGGTTAGAATAATAATCAACATTGTGCAAAGGACCAGTTTTACATGTTTTAAAATATAAAGCAGCAATGTGTCTTTCAGGTGTGTACAGCTGTGAGCAGCTATTTGTTTTTTTACTGTATATAAAACATTTTGACTTGTCAAGTCATGAAAAGAAAACAGGTGTAACTAAAAAGATTGGCACAATTCAAAGTGTAAGAGAAAGCCTGGTCAGGAAAATGAAAAAAGCCATTTTGATGGTATAAATTACACCTGCACTTTTGCTTTTTTTTGGTCTCATGCATCATCAAAACATTCACTGTAGAAAAGAGTTGTTGTTTTTTTTCCAAAAATGTCTTTGTCAAAAATTCAGAGAAGCTCAGTTATCAGAGATTTTAGAATCAACTGTCTGAAACAAACTAAAACATGGAGAGTTTGAAAAGGCTTATGTGTTTTTAGTGTTTCTTAAACTAAAAATTTGCTGTCAAGCAGCCACAAGCACAACTGTTGATGGGAAAGTTTCTTTGAATGTACCAACAGGGAATAATTATTTTAAAACAGCCTATGCCTGCAAATGGATAACCACATAACAATATTTTTTTTTCTCAAACGCAATAACCCAGATGTAATGATCATTGTGACTGCAAGTTTTCTGCCTGCAGCTCTATTTTCATGTGCCAGTGAAATGCAGCCGCCAACATGTGTGAGGCAGTGGCTCTATAGTGGACTTTGGCATGGTCCTTAACATGATAACAAAGACATGCACTGGTGGTTGTATTATTTATGTGGGTGCTTCCTGGCCTACTGGTGGTATAGTTGCGGACGTGGGCGTGAGGGCTGGAGCCGGCCTGGTTGTAGGGGAAGACGGTGGTGTGGTAGGTGTAGCCACACATGCAGAAAAATGGGCATGTGGTTTCGGTGGTGTTGCATGACTTCTCCGTCCCATCGTCCCTCTTTATGAAAGCCATGTAGTACTCCACCAGCGGCACCTCATCCCACACCACTGAGCAGTTTCCTGCCTCCGGCTCCTCCACCCAGATGTTCTCTGGGGGACATGGATCTAAGGGGTTAAAAAAAGAGGAATCAACATAACTTATTAAAGGAATAGTTTGACTTTTTGGGAAATATGTTTTCCTGTGTTCCTGTGGAAAGTTAGATGAGGAGATTGATGCCAATCTTAAGGGTAAGGTAGGGTCGGGTAAAGGTACTTTATTTATATCTGTATGATGAGTGTATAACTACAGCAGGGAGATGCTTAGTTTAGCATAACAACTGGAAAAAAAGGGGAAAGTTCTCTTTGCTTAATCCAAAAGTGAAACAATCTCTCTACCAGTGGTCATCCACTCTTTGTAGCTAAGCTAAGCTAAGCTAACTGTAGCTTCAGATTTATGCTACTAACTTGCTTCTTGTCCTTTTAGTTAAGCTAAGCTAACTGACTGCTGTTTGTAGCTTCAGATTCATGCTTTGGACTTCCGGTATGCTGTGCTTAGATAATTGACTGTAGCTTTGCATATATGCTAGAGACTTGCTTACAGTCTTGGTGCTAAGCTGAGATAATTGGCTGCTGACTGTACCTTCAGATTCATAGAATGGTGTCAGTCTAACTCTCTGCAAGGAAGCAAATGGTGTATTTCCCAAGCTATCATTTAAAACATGTAGGATTTGTGTGTGGTATACCCACATGTAACGTAGTCTGTTGGTGGTGAGGGTCTGCTGGGACCAGCTCTGTTAAAGGCCCTAACAGAGACAGAGTGGTTCTGGCCACACTCCACAGATGAGATAAAACAGGGACTATGTGTTGACGAACAGTTTTGACCATTTGTGGTCCAGGCCATGTAGCTCTCAGCACCCTGCACTGACACCCAGTACACGACGAGATCAAGAGAACGACCCTGACTCATCGTGACGCTGACAACATCTGGACTTGAGGGCCCTGAAAAAGAAACCAGAACGAAATGAGAGACGACATGTTCCACAACCAACAGCATGACCATTGTGGGTTTTCTCTCACACTAATTCTCATCATTCTTACGTGTGATCTGGCAGACAGTGAGGTCGTCTCCAGCTCGACCCTCAGAGTCCCAGGCTGTGCCCTTGATACAGTACGTCGTCCCTGCCTCAAGGTCATCAAAGGTCATCATGGTATCAGTAGTGTTCAGTTTGAGGCGGGAGCTGGAGCTCTCCCGGATGATGCAGAGGGTGTAAAGGACCGCATACTCAACAGGGCTCCAAGTCACAAGGATGGTGCCATTGTTAGGGGAGGTGGTGTTCAGCTTGGGCGCCATTACAGCTATTAACAGATGCAGACAGAGAATCATGAACAGTAATAAGTAGAAATCATGTTGGACAATGCATGGATTTCGCACTTGTACTTTCTCCCTGAAAATATTTTTGAATGAGGTGTAAAATGGAAAAAAGTTTGGTGTCATTATATTACATCCAGTTTTCCTTCGGGAACTGAGACAACCCAATTCTCATGGTTTCGCTTTTCATCGTAAGAGAATAGTATCGTAAAGAGGAGTGGATACGGTTTCCACCCTCCTGCGTTGGCTGCAAAGCAAAGAGACTCTGTGACAATGGGCAGTGAAATGACAGCTGTTGTGGATGGCGGAGTGAGATAACAAGCTTTTGTTCTAAAGAAACAACAGCAAGGCTGCCTTTCACTTTTCATACCATCTTAAGTAAACTTTCTTATGTTTTGTGTCTGAAAGTGAATGTGAACGTAGAAGTTCATTTATTTATTTATTTTCTACCTATTATTGGTAAATACATTTTTAGCCCTTCAGTTGAAAATCGTAGATGTGGCTATAAAATGTTATTAGATCAACTTTTTGAACCTTCCAACGTTAAAGCCATAGCATAAAGTGTATTTAGGACTATGGTGTGAGACTTTTTGTCCGTACCTGTTCTGGCCTGGTTGGGGTACGAGGGCTGGCTCCTCCCCCCAGAGTTGACGGACATGACGCTCAGCCTGTAGTCTGTGTAAGGCTGAAGCTGGACCACAGTGCCCGGAGATCTGCTCACCACGGTCTCAGAGAAGAAATCCCCAGTCTGTGACTCTGCCCTCAGGATGTAGCTGGTCGCCCCGGAAACCTCTGTGAACTCCACAGTGATGCTGTCGCTGTGTTTGGAGTAAGCCTGTTCAATGTGGGGAACTTCAGGAGCTGGAGAACACACGACAGGAGACAAATCAGTTTGAATGATAACAAATTAAATGTTTTTAAAAAGTTATTTTACAATCACAGTATTTGAAAAAATATGAGAAATGTTTGTGTAATTTTCTTGTTATTAATAATAGATTAGAAAGACAAATGAGGGCTATGGCTATTAGCTTCTTTACAGATTTTAAATATGAAAACATGAAAATATCTAAAAAATTAGGGCTGCAAATATTTTTTTTTCTTGTCAATTAATTGTTTGGCCTATTAAAATTCTAAAAATTGCGAAAAATGTCCAGAACAGTTTCCCACAGTCTAAGTTGATATCTTGAATCCCCTTTAAGTTCCATCAGCAGATTAAAACCCAAATGTATCAGGTTTATGTTGATACAAAACAGAGAAAAGTAGCAAATCCTCACAGTGAAGAAGCTGGAGCCAAATGGTTTGGGCTTACATTCAAAAATGATGATTGATCAATCATTAACATAATGTGGATCCATTATATGTTGATAAACTACTCATTGTAGCTCTTAAATATGATGCATTGCTTCATAAAAAGAAATGAAAGTAGCTAAAAACTGCTTTGTCCAAATCCGCTTGAACAGTGGTCTTCAACCATGGGGTCATGACCCCAAGGGGGTCTGTGGAGGTGCTGCAGGAGGTCCCCCAAAACAGTAAAAAATTTTCAGCAAAAAAATTTATATCTGGGAATTTTTTTAATTTGGGCAAAAATTATGTTGAGTAAACTCAATTAAAAGTAAACTCTAATATCAGTGGGCAATAACAAGCTACTTTCTACTAATATGATAATGACTCAGTATAAAATAGGTTAAAAACAGTTGGCTCGTGTTAAAACGCAACACTTTTTCTAATTTTTTTTTTTTTTTTTAAATCTGGGGGTCCCTGCTCTGTTTCTCTACTGATCAGGGGGTCCCTTGACTGAAAAAGGTTGAAGACCTCTGCGCTAGAACACTAAAATTTTGCTTGCATGTTTATGCATCACCTCTAAAAATCCAGTAATATGCATAAATATAACAACACTGACAAAGTCCTCCAAATGTAGCACTTTTTATTTTAATACTTTTAATACTTTTTAAAAAATAATTTATTGAGGTGCTTTTTCCTGAATTTTTCTTCTAATTTTCTCCTTAACTTGAAATGCAAGCCTCTTTCTTTATGGATCCACCAACACCAGAAGTCTGTTTCCTCCTCTGTCTCTCTTGCTGTTGTTATTTACCCGTCGTCTCCTCTGTCTTTGCACTGCTGAGCACATTGAATGCGTTGTCCATGGCCTCCAGCTGCATGGTGTACACTGTGTTTGGTGACAGGGAGTTGACAGATCCCATCACGGTGTTGCCACCAAACTGAGCAAAGACGGATGGTTCTGGAGAGTTCTTGGGTGTTGCTGTGATCTTGTAGGAGCTGGCACCAGTGTGTCCGCTCCACTGCACCGTCATACTCTTAGATGTGACTGTAAACACTGATAAAGTGATGTCTGGAGGAGATAGAGAGGAAACAATAATGGGACACATTCAGTATTTTCATACTGAGTCTTAGAATTTCAATCTCTTCTTGGTGGCTTTCAAGGTAAATTGCACATCAATTTAAGGAAGATTTACAGCATTTAAGTTTGTGATAATCAAAAAAAGTATCCTTAAGCAAATGCAAAAGAAGGTAATTTACCTTTTTGGGCAGCACAAATCTGAAAACAACAAAACAAGTTAAAAAATGAAACAAAGAAATAACTCAGTGATAAATGGCAGGAAGTACAGTATTTCCAAGACAAAGATATCATTCTAAGAGTAGCCAGCTATTGGTATTTCACATTAGCCTATATCCTGAGGCAAATTATGTCCTGTATCATATTCTCGGAGCATGAGGGGCAGCAGGCTGCACATTACCTTCACTCAACACAGATTTCAGCACTGCTCAGTGCAGGTATTTCTTTCAGGTCCGAATGAATTTGTCTATTGAGCTAAGGTTGGGCATGCCACACGCACTTGTTGAAAGCAGTGACACTCAAAGGAGCCTGTGTTCATCTATTCTAAAAGTCTGTCCTCTGTTCACTACACTAATATTTATCTGAATATGTAAGAAATGCATTATATCAAAGATGGGAAAACATGGAGTCTACTGTATGCCAGTGATTGTTCTTCGCAGTGTTTTTTGTTTTGAATTAAAATAAAATCAGCTTACAATGAGACAAAAAAAAAATATCTCTTACCTCTGTGAAGGCCAATAAAAGCAAAAGTTTCAGCATCTTTAACTGAGTTCTCCTCATGCCTGGAGGCAAGATGTGTGATGCTGTTTCTCAAAATGACTTCAGGGAAGCAGCATGGGCTTAAATTTGACTTTTTTTTCTTCTTCCTCCCTCCCTCCCTCTCCCTCTCTCTCTCAGATGAAACGACAGGTCCGTTATTGTTTCAGCAAATACCAAAGAGCCCAAAGGCTGTAACTCCTCCCCTCGGGGGGCGTCTGGGTGGCCCTATGAGTGCCAAGAGGAAGAAGCTCACCTTTGTTAGATGAGGATGCAGATAAACGCACCTCTTTTTGCAAACTTTTTAACTTTTTCTTTAAACAGCAATGTCTTTAAAATACTTTGTTTTCTGTCTTGTGTCTAAAATATTTTGTGCCATCCCCCAAAAAACAAAAACAAAAACCTACACTAACAGATGATAAATGCAATGTATAAAAGGATAACTTGATACAAATGATGACCTACATCTGTTGCCTGGAAAAAAGTTTTATGGCCAGGTCAACAATATTTGATTTCTCCTGATTTCCACGCCAGTGATATCTTGTGATAGTTGACACTTCTTTTTAAAGCGATATATCATTTTGTCCCCAATTTGTCAGTGCTTGAAGAAACCAATCCATCAACACACAGGGCTGTTTGCGGTAAATACAGATATAATCTGTTGGTCTGGTGTTTCAATAGCATAAAGCAAATGCAAGACAGTTGTTTAGATGCCCGAGCATGTGTGCCTTACATCCATTTAATTTCTTTGATACAGATGCAGTAAATTTTATCTTCAAGGTCAACTGAATGTGAGCTGTCACTTTCACCAAAATTATGAAAAACAAGCTAGCTGAAACAAGCTGTGTTATGTAACCACAAACTAATGCAACATCATACATGGTGCTATCCTACAGGGATGTACAGCACTGAATGTGCAAAAAGTTCCAGTCAAAGTGACAAAGGCTAGGTTATAATAGCTTTTCTTGTCTCCAGTGGACGAGTATCTGCGTCAGGTGTGTGTCATGAAGATGGGATGGGAGGTTCCCTTGAGAGCAAGCTTTGGACAAACTCTTTTGTGCATAAGGGCCAGAAGGAGAAGTGAACGAATTCAACTTTGCATGCATGAGATAATTACCGCTTTAAAAGAGTTTAAAGAACAAAGAGTAACCGTGTCAGATTTCCCAAATCACTAGTCTGCATGTTTTGTGTACAGACAATGTTTCAATATGTGGTAAATGATACAAGTGATTAACCTGAGAGACAAAGTTTGTTACTCAACCTCTTCTGGGAAATTCATCTTTGGCAGCTGTGTGGAAAATGCATGCACTTTAAAAAAAAACTGCCGGGCAAGTGATGGGACGAATCATCCGTCTACCACAATGATGTAAACAAATCAAACAAACAATTTAACACAGTAGGAGAGACACACCAGAGCAAGACTGCTGGAAAATATCACACATCTAACCATCATAGAATAAGTTTCCTCTCTGCAGCTGTTATCACATCTCACACAACGGTGCTGTCTAATATCAGGGGTCGGCTGTGATGTAGGAAGTAGAGCAGGCCATCCACCTATGGCCAATGTTGGGGAGAAACAAGTTACACGTAACAAAATTATGTAATTTAATTAATAAATGTAACTGTAATCAGTTACAGTTCCTGAGAAAAAAATGTGTAATTAAATTACACTTTTTAATGAAAATTTTAATGATTACAAAGGGAATTACATCTGATTTTTTTTTCCGTTAAAAGCTCAGGCTATGTGCTGAATAACATTCATTTTGTCGCTTTGCATGTTTTTGACGTGCACATTGCCATTTCCTGTCAAGGCTGTTTAGTAAAGTTTGATGCTGTTCTGATGCCTTTATTACATTTCAAATAGGGTAACTAGTA
>JAQLOL010000004.1:10987629-11002042 GCA_029783665.1 Naso thynnoides
TCAAATAGGGTAACTAGTAATCTGTAACCTATTACATTTTCAAAGTAACCTTCCCAACCCTTATTATCACATGGTTGTTGGTTTGGTCCCTTGCTCTTATGATCTACAGTTCACATGTCAACTGGTGGATGAAATTAAACCCCAACTTGCTTTCAATGACTCTTCAATCACGATGGTCATGTGTTTCCGATGAGCATGACAGCGCGTCATATAGAGGCCCCTGTCATTATTGTGTGAGCAGTTAAATGCTCACTTGTATTGTACAGTGCTTTAAGTGGTCAATAGACTAGACCTTATATCCATTTACCTTTTAAGGGACTGAAACTGTAGACAAGAATATGTTTTCCTTCCTAAATAATAACATAATGTATGTAAACCTCTTAGGGGTCGTTAAACTTTTCTGTGAAGCCTGAGAAGTCAGGCTTGCTTTTTGACTTGTCACTGTGCTCAACTTGCACAGTCGTTTGCAAACTGATATGAGGTGCAACTAGTTCTGCAAGGATACACAAAGGCTAAAATTATTTGTTATCCATAAATAGTGCAGCAGATTATTTGTATTAAGTATTTTACTGCAGTGTTTGCTTTTTAACTACAGCGGACATTTATGAACAAGTCCTGTAGATGAGGCTTCATTCTATAACTGTGTCTAAAAATGGCTCATTGTTGAATCATCATGAGTCAGTAAGTGCTTTGCTCCAGACTCTCTCAGAAACTGCCTGGTCTGTGGGGATGACTCTGTGTTGTATTTGTGTCTGCACTAATTGAGAAGTCATGCTTGCTTCAATGTGACCAGTCTGCTTTGTTGATGACCGTCAGGATAGCCTCACCTGTTCTCTGAACAATCAGAGAAGTTCAGGAATGTTGTTTAGACACATCTTCTTTCCTGATATATGCCCCTTCGAGCAACTGCGAAAGTCGATACCCCACAACAAAAACTGAACACAACCCGGCAACAGCAAGCTGTGATGGCGACAAAGCCACGCAACAGAAACTCAGTAAGAGGACACTGTGTCAGCTGCAGCCACAGGCCAGCAGGACGTGCATTAGAGGCATCAAGTGAGCGAATTAGCTGAAAGCATAAAAGCTGATACTCAATCGAACTAAAGACAGAGAGGGATTTTCCTGAAATGTAATATTAACAATCTGGCCCAGTTTGAATTTGATTGGACTTTATCTTCTTACCCCGTGGCTGTGTGTGTGTCTTGGATGGCTTATTGTTTAGAGGCATGTAAAATAAAAGAAAACAAAAGAATAAGGTGACACAAGTGAACTAACGGGAATATTGTACAAAGGATTAAGTTTATGTTTACTGATTTATTGCTGTGTGACATTGTGCTGTGTGACTGACTCCCCTTTCTATATCTTAAAACTTTATCATACTGCCCCTCATTTTAAATTGAGGGTTTAAGCAACATGTTGAACTGTACTGATCTGATATTGGCCTTTATTAGAGAATCTTTATATCAGAGAGTCATTTAGCCCACTGCAGTGGAAAGTATTTTTGAGTTAAATTTTACACACTGCTGATAATTAAATTGAGATATTGGATAATTCTTTTTCCTCAAATAAAAAAAAGCCCCACAGACATAAAATCAAAATGTAAACGCAATGCAAATAGCAATTCTCTTTAAAAAAAAAAAACAAAGCCTCAAAAACCTGACGATATCATATATCATGTACAAAAAGCATTACCTTTACACAAACAAGCCCTCATCATTCAGCAGTGGTATATTCTACACAGGCATCAGGTTTCATAGGGACCAGCTGACTGATGAGAACACAGTAAACTGATCTGTACTCTGTGCGTTACAATGCATGGTGTTTCCTGCCCCCTAGTGGCTGCATGCTGTGCAGTTTCCTGTGGAGCTGAGCCTTGGCCAGGTCGGCTGACAGTCTCTTAGCCATTCGGTCTGTGGTCCTCTTCATGCTGCGGGCCACCTCGATTGCCTGGTCTAGAGTCCTGCTCATTTCTTCCTCCTAGAAACATGAAAAAATGTCCCTGTTAATTGTTTCCTTTTTCCTGAGACAAACAGCAGATGTTTTGTGAAATAGTCAGCAGAAATGCAGTTGGAAATATCTCACCTTGCTCCCTCTGCATCTGCCTGTCCTGCTGCCAGTCTTGGAGGGTGCTGATACTGGGGACAGTGTCCGCTGGAAGTACACATTACTGGGCAGGATTGCTGTGTCTGACTGGGTAGAGCGCTCCCTGTGGTGAGGTGTGGACTGCATCAGTGGCTCTCCTACTTTATAGCTGGATTTAAGGACAGATACAGATACAGAGTGCTTCCACTGTAATTATATAATTCAGGGAAAGTGCTGATAAATATGTATCTGCTTTCAGTGTGTGATGTGTTTTACTCATGCCTGAGACGTGTGTTTACCTTGCAGGCAGGCTGCTGGAGGAGCCATAGCTGACCTGAAGAAGGGGCTTCTGAAGATTGGAAAAAAGAGACCATCTCTCCTTGGAGTAAAATCTGTCAATGGCGGCAGCTTAACAAGAGAACATGAGAAGCACTGCAGTGTGTGTGCTTACACTGATAAAACAGAAATCTGCACATATTTACAGCCCTGGTTTTTTTTTGTTGTTGTTCTTTTTATGATAATTATGGTGGCGACTTCTTGTGCTTTTCTATTAAATGCTCTGAACTTAATCAGTCTGTTATAGAAAAATACCATGGAAACTGCTGAAATCTACTGTTTAAATGGCAGCAAAATGCTGATGTCATAAACATTTGATGATTAAATCACTTACTTTGTGGTCTCTGCTTGGCGTGACAGTCTGTGGCCTCCTCTATCCTTTCTTTAAAAAAGGAGCTGGTCAGACCAGAAGTTTTTACTGAGCTGTTTTGCTCCGACCCTGACAGAGAATTATCATACATGTAGATGATACAAATATAAATGGATTCAGACTCAATTAGGGTGTGTTAGTTGGTAAAACAACTGTGGCTCTGACCTCTTTTGGACAGCAGTGCTCCCTGAGGTTTATACTGAAACTCGGGTGCTCTCCTGCTCCCTACAGGTGAAGTGTGGAACTGCGACATGATCTCAGAGCCAGCAGTGTCACCGCTGTCTGTACCTGAAGAGCAAACAATCGAAACTTTAGTAGATGATGCAAGGATATACACACATATATATGCAGATACAGATCTGAATGTTTTGTTGCAGTTTGCTAATAGGCGTGCTGTGGTGGTGGTATACATTTGCTCTTGCTGGGGTCCATGTCTGAAGAGATCCAGTCGTCTATCCTCACTAGACTGGAGTTGAGATTGCTCACACTCTGCCTGCTACTTGATGGCTTCCACACACTGGAGGACAGAAAGAAAGAAGGGTGCAGAATAATTACTGCACAATTAAAAAAAACGTCAGAACATGATATGTTGTTTAGATGAAATATCTGTATTTCAAATGCAAGATTTTAATCTAAAACTTTACAGTATTATGATCAGGAATTAAGGTAAATAGGATCAGCTCTCTACTTGTTGCATGGTGACCTGTGGTGACTGCGGGGTCTTGTTTTAGACCAGCGCTCCTGCCGCTCCTGTCTGTATTTGGAGGTGAGATAGTCCATCTTCTGTGCTAGGTGAGGCAGCTGGACCAAGCCATCCTCCAGGTCCTTCTTCAATCTGGACACCTCGGACTGCAAGGCCAGGATAGCCTCACTAAACACACACAGAAACAGATATTCAGATGTTTGGATGTGAAGGAAGAAGATGAATAAATCAATGTACTGTTGTTAAACTACCTGCTTGAAGTTTTGGTTTTCATTAGTGCAGCATTCAACCACAAACACTGGCTGCCCCTCAGCAGATACTGACCTATTGCACGAGCAGGAGTACAGCGGGCTGCCTTTCTCCTCTGCATCCATGGTGGTGCTGAGTGCAGGCTCAGATATGTATTGATGGAGCCGAGTGTGCAGGCTGCGTTCAGATCCTGTTGAGTCAATGTTGGAAAGCATTCATCATTTTATTACTAACCAGAGGAAGAAATGAAAAGAGAACTTCTGCTTGAATAGGGATTTGCTCACCCTGCAGCCTGATTGAAGACTCTTTAGTGGTGCTCTCCACCCACTGTTCCACCGCTGCAGCTGCACCACTGGACTGTGTTTGGAGGGATGGGTGGGGACCAGCCCACCGCTGGCTGGGGAGGCTCACTGAATGGATGGCTGTCTGCAGGTTGGAGCAGGAGCCCTCACTGTCTGAGCCACCTAACGCATTATTCTGAGAGTGCGCACTGCAAATGGGAGGTTAAAACTTGATTATCCTCACGTTTGATCCATGTCATATGTACACAGCAACTGGATGAGCCCCCTGACTCCTGAAAAGTATTTCATCATTGCAATTTATATAAGTTTGTACCTTTCTGTGGGCAGAGTTGGTAGAAATGGTCCTGAAGCTGACTGATTCAAGTAAGAGCTCCCAAATCCACTGTCCGTCTCTGGACTCACAATCCTCTGCAGCCCAGAACACAAACACATTGGCTCAAATAAAGAAACATCTGCATCCTACATGCCAATGTAACCTGCTACCACTAGAAAAGCAACCAAAACCAGCTATTATCTGTGACTGACCTGTGACACAGGTGAGGTGTTGAGAGGAAGCTCTGAGAGGCCTTGGGCGCCTGAGTCTCTGGGTGCATCAGATGAAGAGGAGACCTCCACAGCCAGACTTACACAATCACCCAGATCACATTCACCCACTGGGTTGAGGACGCTGTCAGGTGTGCTGTGACTGCAGCAGCAAAAACAAGTGAGATATTCAGAGTTGGTACAGTGGAGATGAAGGGAGTTAAAGAAGTATCTTAAATGACATAAAGTATTGAATGATAAAGCTAACTCCTCTTGTTAGGGTACATGCTTCCTGTTTCTGGATTGACAATACATGCACTTTGCAAAAGTAGTTCACTTCCTCTGTGACAGGATTACAAGATGGATTACTTGTATAAGGCATGCATCATTTAAGAGCAAACCAATATAGAGGAACAACAACAACGAGTCAACTGAGTCACAGTCAGCTCTTTCATAAGGACTCAAACACCACAGCACTGACCTGTCGGGTGTCCGCTGCTTCTGTCTTGAGGATGAGTTTGCTCCACTCTTGCTCGCCAAGATGTTACTGTGATCTATCACCTCTGAGAAGACGGAGCTCCTCTCCACTTCAGCTTCAGCCTCAGCTGTGTGGATGTCCAGAAAGCCCAGTGACAGAGAGTTAAACCTGCACACAGAGACTCAAACACTCAGTGGAACCTAACACCAACACTGCACCTGAAACATTATCTGCTCCATGGAAAGACTGAGAACGTGCCCGCTGTTTGAGCTAAAACTCACGTGGAACACGCAAACACCATAATTTATTTATGTGCCATTTTAAATTCAGAAGTGTTTTAGTATGGGATGAATATATACGTCTAAGAGGCAGCTCACCTTCACTATCTTTCTTTAAAAGAATTTAATGTTTTATGTTTAATTAATGTTTTTAATGTTTCCCTTTAAAATACTTTTCACTTGTTTGTTTTCTATTTTCTCTATTTCCAGACTGCTCTGCTCTTTGGTGTCATGATGTGTTGATATGGTGAGATACTACTAGAAACCCTCCTCGTTGTACTCACCAGCACAACTGTGACTTTTAGTCTTTCCTGGTGAAAGACATATTTATGTATGTGCCTATTGTTTTTTTGTGCAAACCGATGAATGAAAATGAAATACAGTTTTATTAGAGCTTTCAAAATATTTTAATAAGTACCTTGAATGGCAGCTGCCATGTCCAGTGTTTTCCATTAAGGAGTCCGTTGTTAGCAGTTCTCTGCTTTGCTGTAATCCATAATTTCCATGGAATTTAGAGTACTTCTTAACTTCCTCCTCTTTTTCTTCCTCTTTCCATCTCTCAGTCTGATAACCCACAGTGTGAAAACCTGCACTTGGTTCCTGAAACATGAGACTCAGTCAGATAATGTGTTGTTCGCATAGTCTTACACACACTTCATGTTTAGGTGCAGGGTGTCATACAGAGGATGAAGAAAAGCAAAGTGTCCTTTATTCTTTTGCCTATCTTTACTTTTTACTCACTTTTTTATTGACATAGTATCTTTTCATTGAAATTAAATAACATGATGTAATGACTGTTCAGTTATATGAAAGTAAAATATATATGCTACCACAGTCAGTGGTCCAGATTATTTTTTTTGTCTGTGGTTAAATTGCTCATAGTATGAGTGTTTTTGCTTTCATTGCTTTTATTGTTTTTGTGTTTTATAATTTTCTGGAGGATATAGTTTACAGTCAGCGTGTGATTTTATCCCCATGTATCTCTTTTCATTTATCTTATACTAACATATAAACAACATATAAATAAGTAACAATCTATCCAATTTTGGCATTAGTTTAGGTTACCATGTAATATTTAATGTAGCTTTTTTTGGAGCTACATTACCTGTATAATTCTAGACGGGTGTGTTAGTGAATTGGTTACCTTATGCAGGGAAGGTGGAGGTGAAGGTGGGGGCATGCAGAGGGGACTGGGATTCACATGCAGCATCTCTTTCATGGGTGTGGGGGTGGAGGATGAGTGGGGTGGAGAAATCTGCTCACACACGTGTTTGTCTATCATCTCCTTGATGTCCTCCAGGTGCATCCCTATTCTGAATATGTCTCCCTCCACCAGCCTGCACATGTGTCAACACGTGCACATTAACATGCACACACATGAATGGATGCATTTACATGATACTGACACATTCACACAGATGCAGTATTTGGCTCTCTTTCACCTGTCTGGGTCAAAGGTGCCAGTGTTCCTGGAGAAGCCCATGTAGTTTTGCATCTCCAGAGCTCTGTGCTCGTCCTTCTTACTCATGTATTTTCTTTCCAGCTGGTCCTGAGCCTGCATGATGCTCCTCAGCATCTGATAACAGATATGTTTCTATTTTATTCAAATTACACCTTTACCTTTATTTACAAAAGAAGACTTAAAATGGTGATGTGCTTTACATAAAGAGTTATATATAGGAGGTAAACATACTCACCATCTGCTGCTCTGCTGTGCTCACTGACATGCTGCTTACATTCATTTTAAATTCTTCCACCTAAACCGAGAAAGGTTCAAAAATAGTTTTAGATTTCAGTTTATTGAATGGTATCTTACTAAAGCTCATTTTTAATCTCACCGACTGCATGAATTGGCTGATGATGTCTCTCAACTCAGCTGTCATTCTTTGCCCGTCAGAGGGAGCGTCTTCAGGCTGGCTGGAGGAAATTGTGTTCACCTCTTTAATGTTGCTCTGGCTGATTGTTTTTTCTTTTTTTCCAATGTTTTCTGAAAAGAACACCAAAAAAAAAAAAAAAAAAAAAAAAAACACCAAAAAAAAACCAAAAAAACAAAAACCCCACCAAAAAACAAAAAAACAAAAAACAAAGCAAGACTGGAGTGATAAACATCTAATAAAAAATCTGTCTACAGCAGATAAGTACAGATAAGGCGAACCAATCAATGAAATAATCAAATTATTATTTGGTAACACTTTCAGTGAAGTCTGTCCATATAATGAATTATAACACATTTTGAATGTATTTAACAAATTACGAACATGCTCATAATGTCTTACAGGTGGTTATGGTTATGGTTAGTTAGGGTCAGAGTTAACCCTAACCTTGCTTATAACTAAATACAGCACTATAGATGCACTATAACACATTATAAGTATATTCATGCTGCCTTATGGATGCATGCTTTAAGTAAAGTGTTATCAATTATTTTTTTCTTACCACTCTTTGCCTCATCAATGTACTTTAAAAAAAAAAGTATCTCATATTTTGCACTTTCAGTGTATACATACAAAGAAATTCTTAGTTTGTAAACCATTAAAAATTGTAAATGATGCATTTAGTTACTGAACATCTCATCAAAAAAATATATAGTTTCAATAATTCAGAAATCAAACATGAAATCTCAAGATCTGAGTGAGGTTCTCCAGCTTCAAGCTGTTGTTCTCCACTTAATTAAAGTTCTTCAAAAGCAAAGACAAAATGTTTGTGTATCTAGAACAGTATCTTAGAATCCACCGTCTAAACCAGTTGCGTGTAAACCAGTCGTGTCTAAACCAGTTGTGCCTCACTGTGTAATTTGCAGGCAGCTAAGCAAAGCGCTGACCTATCATAATATCAGATGTCACACACAGAAATGCACCTGATTGAGGAAGGGGAGGAGCCAAAGATCTAAGATGACTTCCTTTAACTGTAGGTAAGTTTCCCTGATGATCCTCAACACACTCTAAAGAAAGCATCATTTCTGAGGAGGGCTGCACCTTTAAAAGAGATCCACATGTTTGTAACTCACATTAAGAATAGATTCTGAAGTTATATGTGATTAAAGCAAAAAACTTTCACTTACATTGGTTCCTAGTCTTATTTGATCCATAAGGTTTCCAGCCTGAGCATGTTGGGTTAATAATTTATCATATTCAGTCTGAAGAAATACGGAATGAGAAAAATATCAGTACTAAGTTCTGTGCAAAGCATTTACATTTGCTTCTGTTCGAGGAAATAGAAGGAAAAAAGGCAAAATGTGTAAGTACAAGTGGACTGTGAGGAGTAAACTGTGAATGTCTTCAACCTGCTGGTGACTCACCAGTGCTGGATGAGTCTTGTCCTTGTCTCTGAAGATGTTGGGCCTCTCTAATGGTGGGATTGAGTCCTCCAGAACTCTGCTGATCACCTCTAACATCCCTGGAGAGGACTGAGCTCTGTGCATGGTGCTGGGGCTCCGAGTAACAGATCTAGCAGGTCCACTTGGAGCTTTTGGGATTTTGACCTTGGGGGCAACCTTTGAGAAATCAGGGAGTGGGTAATGGACTTGGCCTTGGCCATACTTCATTTCACTGAAGGATCTGTTGCGCACAAGTGGGACTCTCTGAACCTGATCATCCTCTTCTGCCTTTTTCTGCTTCGGCACATCTACAGCACTTGTATTAGCACTGACTTGTTTTGTGTCTCTACTTGCAGAGCTGGATTTAATGCTGTCCGTAGCAGCATAAGGGACAGTATTTTCTCTCTCTTCTTCTTCCTCTAAACTTGAATTTTTGGATGCAGAGTTACTCTTTTCAGTAGTTCCTTTAGAGCAGCAGCTCTCAGAATTATGAGCAGGGCTCTCTGAGCGGTTAATAGTTGTACTGAGGCTGTTGTTTGTTGGCGAAAAGCTAAAAACGGTGTCATCCACGCTCTCCAGCAGGGACACTTCTGGCAGGGTCTCTGCCTCGAGTAGCCTACCCGACTGCAGCAACTCCTCCTGGGAGAAGTGTCGGAGCAACAGCTGGTTAATGTCTGCAGGACCAGGGCGTGATGGGGCAACATCACTTGGCTTGGAAGCGTCCAAAAAGTTGTTCTGTTTGGCGTTGGCATCCTCTTGCGACAGAGCTGCTGGTTTTTCAACATTATGAGTAATGGAAACCAAGCATTCAGTAATATCTTCTCTCTCTCTTGTTTTGCATTCAAGCAGTGCGGGAACATCAGGACTTGCATGAACGGTTGATCTTCCGTCAGAGCTCATGTTGCTTTCAGAGTCTGCCGTCTGGTTGAAGTAGACGCTTCCGAGGTCACCATCATACGGGAGGTCGTCCTGATCCTCATCACTTGTATTCTGCCCCGGGTCCTCACTCCCCTGGTTTAAGGGTGGCTCATCTCGCATGGTGTTTGGTCTTTGGGCAGACACATGCAACATGTTGCTTTTGCTTTCCATGACCCTCTCGCTCTGACTGCTGACAATACTGGACTCTGAGGAGGTGACATCCAGCCCTGACAGCTCTGCACTCGCTGCTAATAACAAGACACAAACAATATAAACACCACGTTAGATTCAAGTCTCTGTCACTGAATTTCTTTTTTAAGACTGTCCTCGAGGGCTAGACTGATATGGGATTTTTGGGCCGATGTCGATAGCAATATTAAAGAGCAAAAAAATTACTATATCCGATATCTCTACTGGTACGGCTGAATGTGGTTTTCAAATACTTGTGACAAAGATATGTAATGAAGGCAGGATATCTTGCATTTTAAAGTTTATTCCAAACATCAGTGCACTGAACAGTAAATACTTTACTTATTGGTAATAAAATAATAGCTCACCCTCTGCTGAACAAAATACAAAATAATACCAATTTAAACCAATAGTCCAAGCATTTTTTACAGCAAGAGAATATATCGGCCAATAACAAGATATCTGCAATACGCCTCGAGCTGGGTGAAAATTATACTGCAATATATTTAGACTAAATTTCAGTACACTATACATCTCCATATGTTCAAATCTCCTTAAAAGCACCTCATTAATGCTAGAAGAACTGGAAGACAGTGTTGATCATTACTGATTTTTTGACCAAATTCCCTCTCTGATGTTACAATATTATAGGGATAACTATTGCTCCTTTAAGAAAGTATGACACAATTCTATTTTTGACCAATAATCATTAGTAATGTCGATTTAATGACTGAGTGGGTAAAGAAAAGTATTAAAACAAGTAGAAACAACTGTCAGATAAGTTGAAAAAGTTAGATCACTTTACTGTAGTGCAGCCTTTAAAATCAGGAAAAAACACGATATATTCCATTTCAAGATATAAAGATATCCACTATCTAAGACAATAAATAGTCTCATAACTCAATAAGGTAAATTAAATTACCTTAAACAAAGCCCTAAATTATGGCAATATTGGCCGATAATGCAAACCGATATATCAGTTGGTCATTAACAGTGACAGCTTTAACTCACTGTAACTCTTCTAACGTTTCGTATCATAACATGCAACACTTTCCTGCTTTACTGTTTATCATTTGTGGTTTTGTCATGTTACATAACGCCAAAAAAAGATAGAAGAAAAGTTGACAAAGTTTTGTCCATGTTTGAATTTAAATTTAATTACTTTAAATTTATGTCCAAACCCACACTCAGATATAAATCAGTATCATAAACTTTGACTTGTTCTTAAATGCAATCTACATAAATACATGCAGAATAACTAACCATCGCTGTTTGTTGACTTGCACAGGTATAGAGGCTAGCCTAGTTAGTGCATGTTGCTGGTCATTGTTGCTTTTTAAATATATACGGTAGTTTTATATACATCTGTTTTATCACCTACATTAGGTTTATTATGCACATTTGTTTAGTTTTGCTATCCTTGTTTTCTTTCTTTCTACTGGACTGTGTAAGAGCAATGAGCTAATGTGTTAAAAACACACAATTTAGATTTATTCAGACATTGTGGTTTCAGGCTGATGCAACAAGTCAGTTAAAGTTCCAACAAAAACACTTAAAAGACAAAACATGGGACTTACCACTGAGATGGATGCTGGCCTCGGAGGCAGCAGACTCTGCCTGGGACAGATGTAAGGCTAAAGAACTTTCAAAATCACTGAGGTGGAGACTTTCATCCTCACTTAGGTCAATAAAGATGCTCTGCTGAATGCACTTCTCCCAGAGCACGGTGGGCTTTTCCTCTCCCTGAGTGTCCTCATCCGATTCGTCTGGTTCTCCCTCCATGGACACTTTGTCTGACAGAAAAATGTCAACCTCTCCTCACCTGTGTTATGACAGAGGGTAAGAAAGGAGGCTGGAGCACCTGTTCATCACTTAGCAACGCAGCTTGTGAGCTGACAACATGGGATCAAAATGTGCGAGGCTGTCAATTATTTAACAATTAATGCATTGTGTGGGCAGAGGTTTGCGTGACAAACGAGTGTGTAAGGTGTTTGAGTGAAAGATGTTTATGGGTGAAAAAATATGTTTGCCTCTTGGTTTGTGTCAGAAACAGTGATGGACTTTTTTTTTCTTTTTTATGCATATAAAAAGCAAAAGCACTGATTCTGCACAATAAATAACCCCTGTTAGTTCGGCCTATGTAATTATAAAAATCCTGTTACTGATGCATTGCTCTGCATTCACTGATGTTTGCAGCATTTTTAGATTGTTGAGGAGAGGCTACTCTGTCCAAGTCAAAGTACTTTTTTTATTATATGCTTAAAAGTTGCACAAGTACAACAAGTATTAAAATGAAGTGCAACACGTACTCCCTGCACTGTGCAAATATTTTAAAAGACAGACACAGGGATAACAAACAACCAAAAACAAATAATAGAAAAAAAATCAACAAATGTTGAGTAGTTCTAATGCATCAAATTTTGTGTTGTAGAATTTTGCGTGTAAAATAAATTTTAATTAGCCTATAAGAAAGTAACACTGTTGATTTAGATTAAAAAATGCTTTGTACCAAATGTTCATTATCTTATTTATTGTGGTAACTCACTCGGGTTGTCAGCTGGTCCTTCAGCAGCAGGGCGACAACGTCGATCCGATCCACCGCCATGCTCTCGCCCCTGACATCATCTTGTAACCAGCTACAGCATGAAGTCTCTTTTCTTTCTTGCCATATGGTTTCTCGGACAGGTTTAGTTTCGATGGCATCATTAATAATGTAGCCGACACGGCAGCGCTGAGCGTCTGGAGCCGGACGGGACTGGCAGCTGTACAGGCAGAGTCTGGTTGCTAGGTGACGGTGGTAAAGCCTCCGACATGAGACTAGTAAAGAAGTTAGCTTTAGCATGGAAGGCAGTTTTGGACGACCTCAGAACGTTATGTAGTTTAAGTTAAATGACGTTGGAGGCCCGATTAAATTGAATTTTTGTCTATCAGTTTCACCCTCAGCGGCCCCTCGTGCTTTCAGAACTTACTTTGCTAATGTCTTAATTTAATACACGACAAAAAAATGTCTAGCAATGTTTTTTTTAATTATATGTAATCGTCAAAATATACACGAGCTTCCTTGAATCAATATTAGTTTATTTAAATTCTATTTATTTCTGCTGCATGATAAATTAACCTCTTTTTGTAAAAAACGAAACAAACAAACAAAAAGTTTGTGTATATCTGCTTCTATGTTTTTCATGTTTATGTAAACTTTGGCAGTCATTTGCTGTCTGTCATTGTATATTGTGCAGGCTAAATATGATCAGTCAAGTACCGACAGGTAAATGATGACAGTACGTCATCTCTTTTCTATTCAAATCGATTGGTCCAATGACTGTTATTCGGGGCGTGGCTAACTTTGAATGTGGTACTCTGATTGGCTCCCTGGCGAAAACACATACGCTAGTACAGCCACAAGGCTTTTCTTCTTTCTGCTCGAAGTTAAATCCAAGTTTTATAAAAGTTAAGGGGTAATGTAGTGTTTCGCTAAATATTCAACACTTTGCTCCTAAATTCCGTACGTCCGTTTTATTTTTTAAAAACGGACCTTTATGTTGCTTTTGTGAGAAAGTTCAGAAAAGAAGAGGAGAAATCACCATTGTTCGAACTGGATCGTCTAACGTAAGTTTAGAAGCTAACATGCTAACTAGCTAGTAGCTAATCCTTCACTGGATGTGATACTGTATTTGTTACCTAAAGGGGCAAAAAGTCACTGCCCGATGTTGTGGCTTCGAGCCGGATCTAAACTTCTAATAATAGTAGTAACGTTAATACCCACCATGAAACTGTGGTGTTTACTTCCTCCCTGTCTGTTTTCCTCATGAAAAGTGAAATATTTCTGGATGGAGCTCATATTGAGAATGTATTCAGTAGAAATGAATCACTCACAGATCAGTCTGCTAATCACTGGGGTTAACTTACTGCTTGTTTGCACTGATGTGAAATTTTTACAAGAATCACAAAAACATGTCAGTCTGTGGGACTATTTTTCTCTTGCATGATTACGGCCACACTTCATGCACTTGCACTGCCATGATCTAATATAAGGTAACTTGAATTCCAGCCTGGTGATACACGGTTGCACAGATGTGACGTTACACACATGCGTACACATTTTTGAAATTGATTTATCTCTTATATCTGAACACAACATTGACACATATACGTACATCACACTCACGTGACTCAAAGCTTTAGATTACGACATACAGTCAGTTGCCAGGTAATGAGTCATATTTAGCTACAACTAATGCAAGTTTTCTGCTAGAAATGCAAACGATGTTTAGTTTTTGTTGAAGCTGCTTTAGAAATGTGTTGATTTAATTGCATGGTCTTTTGGTGGCTGTAGTTTGAGATGCCATTTTGTATTGCTTTGTGTCACTGAGTGTTATTTCTTAGGTATAGATGAGTATGTCCACCTAGTTTTTGGCAGGTGTACCTTATAAACTGCTTAGTGAGTATGTATATTGTCTGGAATACTAAATCACAAGTATTTTTAGAAAGTCCAATGTTACACCTAGTCTTTTCCCATACTGTGTCCCTATTAATGTAAGGGGAAATCCACCAGCGTTCATACAAAGACTTTGATAACCAACTGCTGCAACACCACTGCATTTATGTATGAAGTTCTTCATAATCTCAACACTTTTCCTTGCAGGCTCTCCAGATATCCTTTGCCTGTGAGG
>JAQLOL010000004.1:11003951-11015683 GCA_029783665.1 Naso thynnoides
TTTTAATGGTCCGGCCCACTTGACATCTACCGAGGCCGTATGTGGCCCACGATGTGAAATGAGTTTGACACCCCTGGGTTAGACCGTTAGATGCACAACATGAACAAGCAGAAGGTTGAGTATGTTTTGACATTTAGATGTAGTTAATAGAATTGTGTTATTCAAATTAAGATGGAATGAAAGCATACCATTACATGACCTATATGTAAATTAGGACTGAAATTTACATGTCTGGAAAAATACCACAGCAATTAGTTCAGTATTTATTAAATGAAATATGTGCTAGTGGCGTGTGCTTTAACTGTCTCTGATGGGTTAAATACACAGACAAACACACACACACACACACACTGTCTGCTTGCCACGGCGTTGATATCTTTTAGTTGTTTTTATTCATAAAGAATTAACCCAGTTTGCAAGTAACCGATTAGTCCCTTTTCCAGTTGCAGTGTGTGTGTTTTTGTGTGTGTGTGGGAGGAGGGGCTAATTGGTTAAACTTGGGGGACGACTGGGTGTGGCTCATGTGACCTAATGGAGAGATGAAGTAATGGTTGGCTATGGTCTCTACTTGTCTATCTTACCCATGTAGCTTGCTTATCACTGTCCTTTCCTTTGGTGGAAGCTGCAGACACAGCAGGTTTTTCTGTTTGCTTTTTTTCCCATAGCTTCAGTTTAATTTTTTTTTTCTCTTGACAAATCACGCGACAGGTTGCTACTTGCTCTTTCTTTTCAGTGACTTCCTCTGACACTCGTTCAAACAGATGGAGATGATAGTTTTCCTGCCATCTCTGCTTGCTGAGGTTAGATTCTGCAGCGCTCATTGCTTGCTCCCCTGTAGCAACTTTAGCGCTCACGTGCACATCTCCAAGCCTGGATGAACTGAGTCATCGTCTCTGATTGACAGCTTGCCTGTGTTGACCCCATCCATTCATTCCCACCCTACCCTCTCACTTCCTGCCTGGCCCACTTATGCACACTGCTGTTTGGTTGGTGTTGCCATGGCACCGTGTGGCCAGACTGAGGCTTCACATACAGCATCTTGTGTTCTCTTCACAGAGGGCAGCTGACGAGATTGAGGTGCAGTGACGCAAAACACGGCGTATACGAAAGCAGCTGGACTGACGCTCAGGGATTCTGCAGCTCTAACACTCATGGGGTTACTTTGCCCCGACAACATTCAGCAGACGCACAGTCGCAGACTTGACCACGTTGGGTGACTTTTCCATTGGTTATCTCCTCCTTCCCAACTCCCTTTGACCCAAGATTTTTTTCTTTTTCTTGTTTGATCTTGCTTTTAAACGCAACCATTTTTTCGGGAACGAGACTGGGATTTTCCCTCATATTATGCACATCAATGGATACCAGTGGCTCAATGGTTAGCACGCGAGCTGAGGAGCAGTCCTTTCATGTCCGCTACAGGTAGGAATCCCTCATCTCTGAACTAAGGTGTTGTTGTAGAGTTGATTGCCTCACTTTTCTTTTATCTGTTTGCTTTCCCTTGTTTGTTTAAGATGGGACTACAAATAGAATGATTGGTTGTTGGTTAAGAGGAGAAGAATGTTTTTATTTTTGTAGTTATTTAAATGCTTGTAAAATAAGATGTCAGGTAAAGGATAATTTATTTATTTGTTGCTGCCTTCCTGAGGAAGTGATAGATGGTGTTATGTGTGATATGGAATTGAAAATAAAGGCCTAGAATAAATTTTACAGTGGGAGGGGGCCTTCACAGTGCTTTTTTCCAAGTTTGTTGACTAAAGGAGGGTGAGTTTCCCACAAAAGACATCAGCCAGCTGTCCCTACACACCTGAATAAAGAGCCCTGACAGCAGGTGTGACCTACCAAACACAGACTGTCCTCCTCCAGTTAGCTTCAATATTTAAAAAGCCCTGCAAAATTTATTACCGCTGGCTTTGTGTTTTTGTCACACGTGTGTCCAACTAATTTGCTTAGAATAGTCATGTGCTTAAGGAAGTCTGTTTTTCCGACAAGATACTGCTGTCGACATTGTGATCGTCAATGACTTGATTAGATTAGACTACACGCTACAGAGTCTGCGTTTGTTTAACACATCTAACAAAGCTACTTAGCAGTCACCAGTGCTGTAATCTGTCGGGTGCATACTCTACAACCATAATCTCAGATGACCAGGTCAGAGAAGAAAGAAAAGCAGATTACCTTGGAAAATGCTGAATGAACAGTTTCCTTGCTGCCATGCATTGGAAGTTAATGCCGTGACAACATCACACGCGTCTCCTTGAAAGTTTTTCAATGCATGGAGCCAAAATCTCTCCATGATGTCAGATGAACAAAGGTTTTGATATCACGGAAAAGGAATGCTTTTTTTTTTTTTTCAGCCTCTTTTTTTGACTTGACCACCTTCTTTTAGTACAAACCACTGTGCTGGCTTGAGTTGCTCTCTCCATGCTTCAGAAAAAGAGAAGAAGCTGCAGCCGGCAAGTTTTGCTGGTGGAAACGTTGGTAGATGCCTCTCAGATGTGCCATGTGCTGTTGTTGTTGTAAGACACAAAAAGCAAGCAGGTAGGCTAGTATTGGTCACAGCTACAGAGTTGGAGAATTATGTTGTTAACTTGTTTGTAAACAACAACAAAAAAAAGGATTTTCTAATTTTAGGCCCCAGACTGCTGATTAAATGAGCTCTATTGACTGTTAGAACATCGTGTTTGCCATTGTTCACAAATTATAGCCTGGCTGGGTGATGAAACAAGCTACTTTAGGCTTTGTAAGCTATTGCATCAAGTGAGGAATCCAGGCTACACTTTTTCTAAATGAGTGTGTCTGGGTAAGTTTTTTAAGAGCTTTCAAACAAAACCTTGGGTGGGTACAGGAAGACAATTTGAAATAAACACTGTTTGTGTATAACTAATCTCTTCCCAACAATACAGTTTCCTGAAAAACAAAAGTTGGCAGACCAACATTTGCTTTGTGCAAACATGCTGCTTAATCTAAAGATAATCCATGTGCAGATAAGCCAGCAGCCATTGTCTGACGCTTCTTTCATCTGGCCTTGAAAAGCCTGAGTCAAACCTCATTTGTACTTGCACACAGTTTGATTATTCAGCTGTCATAAAGGACCCACTTCAAACTGCATGTTCAAAATTATATCATGCATAATATTACTGATTGCCTACACTGCAAGAAGCTGTATGCCCTACCCATAAGTTTCAGTGTGTTATGAAAAGTAACCAACAATCTGAACAGTCACTGACATATTGCTTTCACAAGCTGTATTGTCATAAATACACAATAATGAGAACTTGATTGTTTCTTTCAGTTAAAAATACTTTTTTTAAGAGCAATCTCAAACATATGCCGGAGCATGTGAGAACTTTTTAACGAAAAGGCAAATCTGCTGCAAATTTTGCAGAATGAAGTTCAACTACGCAGATTGTTGATCATTTAATACTCTGCAAAGTAATCTAACTACATCTAAAGCAAAGCTAATAAACAGAGGAATGATGAACTTTAGTGAACCTTTACAGTTCTATTTGATCCTGGATTTATTTGCCTGTAAAATGAACCCACTTAACTTTGTGAGGCATGCCTAAAGGATGTGAGATCTACCATAACAAACCCCAGTTTGAACCAACCATTGTTTCTGTAGGTGGAAGGAAGTAGCTAAACAACACTCCCTGTTGAAAGCTTTTGCTTAGAAAGTTGAAGTTTTCTTCCCTGGTTGTGAGTCGAGTCTGGTCAGTTGGCTGTAGCTTTCAACCAGAGAAGATCTGTTTTTCCACAACTTCATTCTCGGTCCTATTGTATTTTTCGGAGTCGCTCAGTAGGATTTCAAACAGCAGGCTGGACTCTTAGACACCCAATGGACTGACTGTGCTTCTGTCTGCTGTAGGATGGAGGTTTCCTGCCTGGAGCTGGCGTTGGAGGGTGAGCGGCTCTGTAAGGTGGGCGACTACAGAGCAGGCGTCTCCTTCTTTGAAGCTGCCATCCAGGTGGGCACAGAGGACCTGCAGGTGCTCAGTGCCATCTACAGCCAGCTGGGCAATGCCTACTTCCACCTGCATGACTACGCTAAGGCCCTGGAGTTCCACCGGCATGACCTCACCTTGACCAGGTTGGACCAGCACAAGAGCCCAACAAAGCTGCTGACTGATTGTCACTGCATTTATTATTTCTAACAAAATGTGTTTCGCGTAGGACAATCGGTGATCTGCTTGGAGAAGCCAAAGCCAGTGGAAACCTTGGCAACACATTAAAGGTACTGGGGCGGTTTGATGAGGCTGTGGTTTGCTGTCAGAGACACTTGGACATAGCAAGAGACATTAATGATAAGGTGAGGCTCCAAGATATTTAGCACATTAATGACAATGTTTGCAGTGAAATATCTTTTGCTGTATGGTGAGATTCAGAGGACATCTGCTTTCAGCACTGATGTGTTTTCCCTGGATTTGTGTTAGGTGGGTCAGGCACGAGCTCTGTATAACTTTGGGAACGTTTACCATGCCAAAGGCAAAAGTATCTGCTGGAGTGGAGCTGAGCCCGGAGATTTCCCAGAGGAGGTCATGACGGCACTGAGGAAGGCAGCTGAGTACTATGAGTAAGTGACTGTGCAGTATGGCGCTGCTGAATATGTGTGGATGACTGTTTAATGATACTGTTATTAGGCAGAATGCAAATGACTGTATGTACTTGACTGTATGTTCAGGGCCAACCTGGCGATTGTGAGGGATCTTGGGGATCGCGCCGCACAGGGTCGAACCTACGGCAACCTGGGCAACACGCACTACTTGCTGGGAAACTTTCGCAAGGCTGTAGCCTCTCATGAACAGGTGTGGTGTAATTCTAAAAACCCTTTATTACCAAAGCATATTTGTGAAGTCTACACACTTTAGAGCCATTGTAAATGTAACTCACTTACTTTGAAATAAATTTATTTTTAAAAGACATGATAAAATATCTTTCTATATGTTTTTCTTCGTGCAGCGTTTGCTCATAGCTAAGGAATTTGGCGACCGCTCAGCAGAGAGACGGGCTTACTGCAACCTGGGGAACGCCTATATCTTTCTGGGGGAGTTTGAAGTGGCAGCTGAGCATTATAAGTAAGCCAGTTAATTCACTCTGATTTTTATTTAGTATTTTTTCTATATAAAAAAGGTACTACAGGGCCCGAGGAATTATATGTAGCATGCAGTATCAGAGAACTGTTACACTGTAAATTAGATAGTAAATTTGTCTGCAAACAAGGGTTGCAAAGGAAGAAAAACAGATCCTGTCACTTGTTGGACTAATCAAAAAAGAGATAAAGTTCTATAATTCATCTTTTAACATATTCTTTACTCATGTCTTAATTGAAACGACAACAGTCTTAGAATCCGGGTAGAGAGGGTTAACTGTGCAAACACTCGACTGTCTCTTTTTTTCTATATATACTGCTGCCAAGATATAAATGTTGGGTGTGGTGTGACACTTTTAAGAGTGTTGCACCAAAAATCATAAATTAAGCTTCAGTTTGTCTTTCTTCCACAAGCATCTTGAAAACTACTTGTTCAGGGACTGTGCCCGAGGCAAATACTGAGTTCTCTCTGCAGTGTTTTGAAGCAGCATGTCTCCGTGTTTGTCAGGAGGACACTGCAGCTGGCACGGCAGCTGAAGGATCGAGCTGTGGAGGCCCAGGCGTGCTACAGTCTGGGCAACACCTACACACTTCTTCAGGATTATGAGAGAGCCATAGACTATCACCTCAAACACCTCATCATAGCTCAGGACCTCAATGACAGGTACACAAACATTGACAGAGAAGAATTCATATTGATGTTCTTTTAAGACTGCCACATACATATAATAAAATGTGTTGTTGATGCAGGATTGGGGAGGGCCGTGCATGCTGGAGTCTTGGAAATGCTCACACTGCACTGGGGAACCATGACCAAGCTATACACTTTGCTGAGAAACACCTGGAGATCTGCAAAGAGGTAAAATAGAGTGGTGTAAAGGTTTATTTTCTTCTGTCCTTGCCTTCTCCTTAAAACAATATTATACGTTGTTTTATTTTTTTCTTTACACTCTACAATACAAAGAAAATTTACTTCCTTTTGTTTTATGTGTGCATTTGTTTTTCTAGACTGGAGATAGGAGCGGGGAGCTGACGGCTCGCATGAACGTGTCTGATTTGCAGACGGTTCTGGGTCTGAGTTACAGCACAAACAACTCCACTCTGTCAGAGAATAATGAGACAGACTACAACCAGCATGGTACATTGGTCGAGTTACAATTTGTATCTCATTGTAAAAGTGTAGTTGGTATAACAGTTGTTTATGTTGTTTGTGTTTTAGGCGCAAGGCCCAGGATGAGCAGAAGAAACAGCATGGAGAACCTGGAGCTGATGAAGCTCACTCCAGACAAGATGAATGTAAGAACTTCTCTCTTGTCACATGAGGTCAGCCACAGATTACGGGATGGTTAATCTTTGCCTTCATGTTTGTGTTCTTATCTTCTTCCTCGTATTGACCATTCCTGTGTACTGAAGGGCCAGAAGTGGAACAGTGACATCCTGACCAAACCGTCCAAACCTTCCTTGGCTAAGAGCTCGTCCAAGCTGTTCTTCGTCAGCCGTCTGCGTGGGAAAAAGTACAAGGCTGGTGGCTCCAGTAAGGTCCTTCAGGACACCAGCAACACCCTGGATACCAGCCAGACGCCGGCGCCAGGACCACAGAAGGTACACAGGGTGCATTCAGCTGATAACCACACACATGCCTCAACTTCAGTTAGTCTCTTACAGCTGTCTTCAAACAAGATTCTGACAGTTTTTTATGTTCCTGTTGTCTTTATCAGCGACTAAGTCCTGACATGCTCGGAGACGAGGGCTTCTTTGATCTGCTGAGCCGTTTCCAGAGCAACCGTATGGATGACCAGCGCTGTTCAATACAGGATAAAGGCAGCAGGTTAACACTGAACAGTGGCCCGGAGTCTCCTCCCAGAGCAATGAGAAAATGTAAATATATGCATTCACACTTAACAGTCCCTCAATTCTCACATTATAACTTCCTTTTCACACTGAAATAAAACCTCTCTTTATATCTGACACTTGATCGATTCTCTATGTAGCTGTATCGGAGTCAGCAAACGTCTCGGGCGCCCAAGGCCGGAGGTTAGAGGAGTCGTCAGCAGCAGCAGGAGGAAGCCTGCCAGGCCTCAGGCTAAATCAGAACAGCAACCAGGCCGTGCTCAACCACCTGATGGCCAACGCCGACAGTGCTGAGCCGGACGACGACTTCTTCGATATGCTTGTCAAGTGCCAGGTAAGGATAAGACAAAATACACAATGCTAAAAGAAAAAAGCTGAGCTTTGCTTCCTGTAGAGTGACAAGCTTACAGTATGTTAAATACGAAAGAAGTAGTAATGGACACATACTGATCTCAAATTGTGCTCTCTTTCTTCCTCTCACTCCACCAGGGGTCTCGTTTGGATGACCAGCGCTGTGCCCCTCCCCCTCCGCCGGTCCGGGGGCCCACTGTACCAGACGAAGACTTCTTCAGCCTCATCATGCGCTCTCAGGCCAAACGAATGGACGAGCAACGCGTCACTCTGCCTTCTGCGGCAAACTCTACAGCCAGGCCCGGCTCTAACTAAGCTAAGCACTAGCAGGACAAGCTGTTTTTTCTTTTCAATCTCATGAAGGTGTGAACAGCATTGAGTAACCAGTGGGTGGTCACTCATAGGAAAGCCTTGTGTCTCCTTACATTTGTCCTTTTGGACAATTCAAAGCACTGTCAGCATTATATGTAGTGTACAGTATGAAAAAAAATCTCAAAGTAACAAGGACTTGTTTAGCACAACTTGCACAACACCAACTTTCAATAGTATCAGGGACAAAAGCGTTGTTGTTTTTTTAAAATCCTTGTTTGTTATGATTTTGTACTCCCACAAATTTCATTTCACTGTGTATTTTTCAATACACAACTGCAGTTATGTTTGTATTTATTGTGCTTTTTATGATTGTTTTGATTCTGTTAACTGCCGTCCCACCACTATGAAGTGATGTGGTTACACTCACAGAGGTTCACCACTCTTTCCATGTGTTTTTGTTCATTTATGCGAAAAAGGAAATTATATTTTTAGCAAACTGATAAAAAATTGAATTTAACCCGTGTACAGTCCCTAAGCTCTTTTGTACTAAATGTTTCAATTAGTTTAGAGGAATAAAATCCTCATTCATGTAACTATCTTGTGTAATTTTTTGGTTTGTAACAAAGTACAGATGATACGGCTTGTGCAAAAGACACTTTATTGAACGTACCAGCAGTCAGACTCGAGTTAGCTTGAATTAATTTAAGTCACTTTTAAAAACAAAAATTAGAAAGGCTAAATACAAGAGCCACTAGCATTTCAAAAACATACTATTAACTGTACATCCATAAACACAACCGAAATAAATACATCTATGTACGTATTAGTTTGGCCTTATTTGTTACGTATGCTATACATTAACATAAAAACTTAAATATGCATCTTTGTAAGTAAATTAATATCAGAAGACAATGTTAAAAGACAAAGTGCGCATGTAAAACACAAGAAAATAATACAATGCATATGCCCCAAATACTGGTTCTAAATAAATATCAAAACACCCGTTCATTCAGACTTCATTGTGCATATGGTTAGACCCTTGTAATGGGCAAAGACTGCCACCTACTGTTGTTATATTATTACAGCAGTAGACAAACCAAAGCTTTTGAACACTGAGAAGTCCTAAGCAGAACCCTAGAACGCCACAAATTACACTTTGTATTTCCCTTTGATGCTGACATAATAACAATCCTACAATGCAAGCAAGCCATCGCAAGACACTGTAACAGCTTCAGCGCGAAAACACTGATTTCAAATTTAAAATAAAAGCACAAGCTAATTTACACATTTGAGATGTAGTAATGCAGTGCGACAACATTACACATCAGTACATCCAGCAGGGAAGCAACAGCTGGCCAATCAACAGAGTCTGACTTCTACAGATTCAGCGTCCTGATGGAAAAAGCTCACAACTGACACACTGAAAAACTACATTTTACACCAAAAAGTCAACTCTTGTTTTCCCAAACAGTAGCAGCGTTAACACCAGCTGTGAGAAAATGATATGCAAAAGGAGGAATGTAGGATTTCTCAAAATGACTTAACAAAATCTGATCTTCAAAAATGACCATATTATCTTTTTTTTTCTTTTTCTTTTTTTAAATGGAAACTGAGAACTCAAGGAAGGCACCATCATGAACAAAGCACTGTGTCTAAGCTCGACAACTCCTTGGGGAAAAAGGACATGCAGCAACTGACAGTTGTGTCTGTGAGGAGTGAAGATGAAGGATGGGAACACTTGATGGGGTAAAATAGGGAGAACAACTAGTGATCCTGCTGTGTAACCTCCACCCCCAAGAGATGCCGAAAGTCTGTGAGGTTCAAACAAAAAGGAGAACATGCAATGTGTGCTTCTAATATGTCACAGGTTTCTATCCATTTGGTTTCCTACAGACAAGAGAAAGGCTCATTCACCTGTTTGTCTGAGTGTGTGTTTGCTTTCAAGCTGCAAGTGTCAGTTGTGACAAAAGGGTGTGACTGTTGATGTTGCAGGAGGAGCAGTGTTGTTTTAGAGGAATGTGTGTCATTTAGATTACAGCGACTGGTTGTCTGTGAGTCTGTGTGTGTTATGGATTGTGTGTCCAGAGTGTGACAGTGCGGTCAGCAGAGGATGAGAGGAAGGACAGGTCTTGCGTGTGCCATCTGCACTGAATCACCTTGTCGCCGTGCTCTCCTACCACAGTCTGAGGCAACTGCTTGGTAAGGTCACCTAGAAACACGCAGAGGTAAAAGAGCTCAGATGATCAGATTTCAAATCATCTCATCTCAAGAAAAAAAACAAACTGTCAACCTTAGAGTAAATGTGAGGAACAGAAAGATAAGTATTAAAAAGCTGTAAAAGACAGTCATCTCAACACATTGTCTCTGAGTACTGTGTGCGTGCATATACCACGCTCAACTGTTACAGCCTGACACCTGTGGTGTGTCCACAAACAAACACGCACACACAGAGCTTAGCTAATCATTTTACACTGATCTTGCCTTTGGTAATGGCCATTAGAGAGAGATCACACACAAAAAAATACTGCTCTTCACTCGATACTTATACCTTTTTCTCGCCTGTGACATATTTCAAAGATACACATTAAAACTTTAGTAAAAGGTGTAATGTTGCTGGTCGGATGTTTATATGATCATCGACATCATTTTCACTGTCTATTCGTGCTGAGTGTCACACAGACCTTGAATGTCTGGATGATGCACCTTCTGCACTAAAAAAAAACATGGCTGTATGTGGCTCAGCCTTGATGCGAACGCCTACACTACTGGCAGGTAAATGTTTGTAACACAGAAGTGTAAATATTTACGTGATAGAGAGCTATTCTGAGAGTCTCTACTGCTGCATTTTATTGTAATTTACAGGCATGCTGCATCTCTCCCGCTGTGTCTGTATCAAAGTTTGACACAGACACACACGGTTCATTCATGTGCCCCTCATAAACTCAGAAAACTTTACATGAATGGCCACAGAGGTTTTTTAAAAAGGGAAATGAGAAAATCTTTAAGGGTAAAAGCTGCCAACTCTGTATATCCACTAATAAGAAATCTCCACTACTGCCATTCTAAAGGTGTCTTTGATTCTGTGTTTATAAATTCAAAACCTGCACTGTACTTCATGTATATCAACATTTCACTGTATTGACTTGCAGCATATGAGCCACACTGTACCTTGCAGGTTGGTGACCATGACCTTTGTGTCATAGGAGCCAGTGAGCAGGTAATGAGCTCCGGGGGAAAACCTGACGGATCGCACGTCACTGGAGTGCGGCCGGTACACCTGGACAATTCGTCCTCCTCTGATGTCATACAGCATGCATGCACTGTCTTCCTGTCCTGTTGCTAGCAGACGGCCACTAGGATCCACTGCTACTGATGCAACAGGACTGCCTGCAGAGTGAACAAAGGGGGTGTAGCTGTTCAAGAAAATACACACCTACCAATGAAATCACTCTGTGCTGACATAAGAAAATACATAATTTTTATCAGCACCCATTGTGGAAGCAGTGCTTCTTCTGATGTCTCACACTGCTACAAGGTTCAATTAATTGATCCAAAGATGCAGGCAAAACTCATGACACGTAAGATATGAACCATACCTGAACCATGGCAAGCCGTTCCCACTACTCGGACACAGCTGGGCACCCTGAGGTCCCAGAAACGCACCGTTTTGTCTTGAGATCCAGAGGCAATCATCCAGCCTCCCCACGTAAACAGAGATAGAATGTGACCTAACAGCAACACAGAAACGGCACATTACAGATGGTTCTCTCTCTGATGTCCCTGATGTTTGGTGTTCAGGAGGGCAACAGTCAGTGCACCTGTGTGTCCACTGAGGGCGTGCAGACCCTGTCCTCTCTGACAGTCGGTGGTGTAGATGTTACAGTCTCCAGCTCCGGCGCTGATCAAGATGGCTCCCCCACTTTCTGGACCCTCCATGAACGCCAGGTCTCTGATGGTGCCGTCATGCATGCTGAACTCTAAATCTGGGCCTGAAAAAAACAACAAAAAAACCCACAAAGAAGAAAAAGGCATGAGAACGCTTGAGATGCTTAAAATTACAAGCAAATGCCCCAATATCAAATCACATATTTAACATCAGTACATTCGTGTGCAGAGTGTCACCTGTGGCGTT
>JAQLOL010000004.1:11016334-11040106 GCA_029783665.1 Naso thynnoides
ACAGTAGATGGACCCCTTGTGGTGTTTGTTCCTCTTGAAGCGGACCACTGGCTGCTTGACTGGACTTGAAGTACTGAAGAGAGGAAGAGGGGAGAGGAGGAAAAAGAAAGAGATGACAAAGATTATGAGAGAAGATTAATATATGTGCTAAAAACATCATTTGCACACATCTGGTGAGGTGTCTGCACAGAGCCCAAACTAAAAAAACATCCTGTTGCCCCCTGCTGCCATCTGGCAAGAGATACAGACGATTCTCCTGATATACCACCAGACTAAAGATCAGCTTTCAACCTCAAATTGTGAGACTTCTTAACTTGTCTGCCGCATCTCAATGTAAAGATAGTTTTATTTTCATTACCTCATTATTAATTAATATGTATTCTTTTCTATTTTTAATAGTAGCACACAGAGACTACAAACTTCTCTCCATTGCACAACATTGTGCTGTAAAAATGATCATTAAAAGAGCCTTTATTTTTACGTATACTGACATACTTTAAACAACATAGCTTACTATAAAGTGAGATAATGTAATTATTCCTTTAAAAATCTTATCGAAATTAAAAGAAAGAAAGTCTCAGGTTTGCAACAAACATGGATGAAAAGTCCCTCAAGTGACCCCCCCCCCCCCAAAAGAGGAAATCTAAACTCGAGATTGTTTGTGTCATTGGCTTTTTCCACAGTCAAAAATAAACCTTCAATGCCAAATGGTTGTTTTTTTTTAAGCAAGAGATGCACTTCCTTCTCAGATGTTTTTGCGACTATTAGGCACTTAATTAAGAATTGGGGTCGATAAAATTGGAACTCTTAATGAGAAGAAAAAAGTTTGGACTCCTGTTTTTGTTTTTAATAAGCCACAGTTACCTTGGGTCTATTGTTTCTGGATAAGCACAGACACGTAGAGTTTTGGAGTTGGATCCTACGGCGTAGAGCGCCCCCGACGGGTGAAAGGCGACAGCTCGAACAGCCTGAGTGTCCTCCAGAGTGTGAACCGGCACAAAGAGGCTTTTTTGCTTGGCACCCTGAAAAACACACCCAGATATTAAAAACACAGATTACATGTAATTAACTATCTAATCTACTTTGATCTTCTCCACCCTATGACATCCATACTGTCGTGATGCCAACATGACATCAATGCTCAATCTGTTAATCTGCTTAGTCAAATTAGCATTACAGTGCAGCGTCTCATACTTTGGCAAAAACGAGTAAGGGTGCTCAAGTTCAAAATCTGATCAGAGACGTTCGGAGAGTGCAAGGAGAACAATTGATCCTGCAGTAGTTAAAAGTGACAGTAATAACAAATGAGAGAGAGAATGAGTAATTTCAGTTTCATTACTCAGAACAAAGAAACATGACATCCTTGTGGAGGTGTGAAATATTTACAGCAGGTCTGGCAGAATTACTTGAACGTTACTTTCAGTGAATGTTGGTGTGCCTACCTCTTTGTTTCGGGACAAGGAGCCTGGAGAATTATCCTGCTGATCTCCTTTTTCTTTCTGCCCACTGACCCAAAACACACATACACACACACACACACACACACACACACACACACACACAGTCATCAGTAGATTCAAGCCTGCTACAAACAAAAAGTATAAAAACTACAGAAATCACACAGTACCTCTGAGCATTGACAGGGGACTCATCTGGAGGCGGGACTGTGCGGCCCCCCACAGTGCGCTGTGGGGTGCTGCTGAGCACCCCTCCCCCTCGGGTCCTGGTCCATTCGGGGGTCATAGATGGAGGGTTGTTATTGTCTTCGGAGGCGGGTGTGTTCCCATTGCCATTACACTGCTGAGCCAAAGACTTCACCTCCTCTCCAAGATTCTCCATCCCCACGTTGAGCTCCTCCAACTTCTGGATGGACCTGAAGAGGAAACAAACACACACACAAACACACACACATACATGAACTGTCTCGTCAAATCATCATTTTAATTATCTATATTCCTTCTCTTCGTGTTGCTCCTGTCTTTCATCCTCTTTTCAGAGGATTTGTTGTGCTTAACATTTGGAACAGGTACAAATATTACATTAGCCTACAGGCCGTCAGTCCTCCGGCTGAAATGGCAGGCTGGTTAAATCTAGTTAAAACAACAAAGGGCAGAGCACAAAAGAAACTGAGGTAATGATGTCATTATACACAGCTACCCTTGTGAATAATGCAGAGGATGCAGAAACATGAAGAGAAAGAGGAAAGGAAAGACTGGAGGAACTCTCTGGGGACAGATCAAAGCGCCTTTGTCTTGCTGACAGAGCAAAAAGTTTTATATTTCATGTCATTTTTGTCACATTGAAGCTAAACACACTCTTGTGATAGTTTGGGAGCATGCAAAAGTCGCCTCAGAACATATTCGAAATGGGTGTTATTTTTGAGTGACATTTGGGTTTAATATTGTTTATAATTAATGCACATGAGGTGATGTTGGCCATGTGACATGATGCAGCTGATCACAGATGGTGCAGTGTTGACAGGAGGCAGGTTTTTGGGGGAGGTGTGTATCATGCTGGCAAAAGCCACCTGGGACTCATAATTATCAGAGGCCTGAACGTGTCTGCTTCATTTTGTCCGACAGCTGCGCCTCTATTGTACAAAGATATTAAAATCCATACAGTCATTAGCAAACCTTATTCATGCACGAAACAGTAGCATCACCCTTACACAGCAGACTGGCTCATATGAAGACAGGTGCTTGTATGCATGCTGCCTGCCTGACAGGAGAGCATTGTGGGTATCTCTCCCCATGTCTGTACCTGTTGAGGAACTTCTCTGTGAGGCTGTGCTGCATGTCGTTGGGCGGGGGCTCCTGCTGGACCCCACCCTCCAGCAACATCTGCTGGTACATTTGCCTCTGCTGCTGCTTCTGCTCCAGGTGCTGCTGCACACGAAGACGCTGCCGGTAGTATTCCTCGTACTTCTCAGTGGAGTCTCGAAGCTGAGGGTTGAACGTGATGCCATTCATTAAAAATACATGCAAGAACTTCTGTGCTCCAAATTCTGTTTGTCCCATTGTTTTGCTTATTCATTTATTTAAATCTGTTGTTGGGTGATTCATTCTTGATAGCAGAATGAGTCACTCTGGAAATGCAGTTCCAGCTAAATGGCTTAAATGGAAATACAAACATAGCTCTAGCTGCGAAAATTAACAGGGATGCACATAAGTATTTAGCCCATACAAGCATAATATTCACACGATGAAGCATGTGAAACATCTGAAGAAGGTCACCGCCAACTGCTATTATCACTGTTCAAAGGCAGCATTGTGGTCAAAAGAGCTGCTCCGCCCTGCTTCTGTCAGTTCAGGTATTAAAGGAGGAAAGAGGGGAGGCAGAGAGCTGAAGACAGGTCACTTCCCCTCTCTGTCCTCTGTTTCCTGTCCTGACAATCTGATGGGAACAGATCTGTTTGCTATGTGTTACAGCATGGGGAGGTAGGGAGAAACACAGGCACTGTGCCAGCTCTGGAAAAGGGATGGAGAGCAGAAAGAAAAACAAAAAAGAGAGGGTGGGAGTGTGACAGTGAGATCACAGGGGCCCCAAAGTCTGCCTCTGTTTCTGGCCTCTTTATGTGTCTCCAGGGTGATGGGGAAGGGAAAGCAAAGCACTAACTTCACACTTTACTGCACAGGGGGGCCAGAATAGAAAGCATGAGACAGACAGCATTAGATACTGTGTTAGCACTGTGTTTACAGGCAACATGAGGGCAGTAATGACTTATTTTTGGGGGCAAGTTCCTGGATTCTCGAGCCACATGTCCCACTGGCCAAAGACTAAATCCACCTTTTCTTCTTTTTCCTTGTTGTCGCCCTGCCCAGCCTTGTTTGCTATTGGCTGGATGCTTAAAACACCTGGAGCTATTTTTTTTCTTGTGGTCTCATAATATTTAAAAAGTAGTGGAAAAAAATCTTCTTTAATCATTCAGGACCATAAGAAATACACTTCTTATTAAAATGGGGCCTTGAGCAAAAAAGTTGCTGTATATTTATTTATAGTTCTATAGCAATAACTCTCTGATTCTCTGTCTGACACAGTGGGCTCCATTAGACAATACATTGAAAACTGTCCCCCATCTTCTTGACAGACGTGCTTTTTTGCAGTGGTGGATGTTAAAGATGTTGACATTTTGGGAAAATAAGAGTGGCATTTAATTTTAAAATGTGAGTATGATGGCTTTGTGTTTGGCTATGCCTGAGTCATGAGAGAATAAGCAGATATCTTGACAAGTCGAACGCTAAACAACAATAACTAACTTTCAGGTATTTATTCCGAACAATGGCACCTTTCCCTTTCAGCTCAAACAGCATCTTTGCTTCATGTCTCTCCCTCTGAGTCTATCCTTTTACACTAGCACGTACGCTGGGAGAGGCACAACATTGTGCTGCACATACACAAAAGACAATTTCCTGTATGCACAGAGGTTTAAGGTACACATGAAGTGGTGAGACGCGATGAAAGCTTACTATCACCTCACCAAAAACAAACCAAAACAAGGGCAGGTTCCTTTAAAAATCCCTCCGGCAGAGAACAGAGCTTGAACGGAGTGAGCCAGCTAATGTATGTCTCAGCAGCCATGTCAGCCTTGACAGTGACTAAGCTGGAGTTCACACTTGCAGAAAGAGGATGGCTAAGAGGCTAAGACAACGATCAGATCAGATCAGATCAGATCAGAACTGGCCTATTTATAGTCTTTCAATGTAGGCACACCCATTAATGAAAGAAAACAGGCACGTAACAAAGTAAAGCTCCTGTTTATCAATGCGTGACATACAACAGGTCTAACGGGTTAAAAAGCAAAAGGTGACGGATGTTTACCTCGTTCCTGTCAGCGGAGCCAGCTGTTGGCGCGTCCTCGCCCGGAGCTGAGGCAGGACGCAGGTTTTGAGCTCCACCTGAACTCATCATTTTATCCACAGGTGTGTCTGTTCTTGACCTAAACAGAGACAACGCTGATTATCCAGGTCATCTGACATCTTTAAAAACATTCACGGAGCTCCAGACAAAAATTGCGTCCACTCTAAATCTAAACTCTTACGTTTCAGGGGATTCCTCAAAGATGCTGTGGCAGTCAGAGCTCTCCATCATGAGACTCCTGCTCAGGTTCTGCCCTCCTGCTCCAGGGTAGTGAAAGTTGGCAAACGAGTGGGACATGGGAGAGACGCCTTTACCTGGCGCTACTTCCCCGCCACTCGCTCTTTTATCCTGGCCAGACAGCCCGTAAGACAACCCGTCCAGTGCCGGATTCAAGGAGCGTGACATGTAGGTATCTGCAGACTGGGGGCGACGCAGTGGGGAGGAGGGGTAAGGGGACAGTTTGCTGATGAGCGGGGTGAGGAGGTCAGCGTAGCCAGTCTTTGCGGGCTTGACCAGGCGGTCCACGTGGATGTTGAGCTGCTTCTGCTCGAAGGCGCAGGAGAAGACGCTGTGGGAGAGGTTCTGCATCCATGACAGCAGGGACAGGTCCACATCGTCACAGCCGTTACCGCACAGCATGTCAACCCCCAGCAGGACCTCGCTCTCCGTGATCTCCTCACCTGTCGCCTTGCTCTGCACACACAAAAAATCCAACATACTAATCCATTTGCAATCTGGTTCAGCAGCTAACTGCAGAAGTTATGGATGGTTTTAGTGTTTCAAACCTGGCAGAACTCCACACAGCACTCATAAAGAACTCCTTTAAGCATCAGCTGGAAGAGTCGATCCTTGCTGGCCTTGAATCCAGCCTCACTCAGCTTCCTGTCTGCAGGGATGAACTCTGCCACCATGGTGCAGGCTTCCTCAAAACACTGCACCCTGGCTGTGCTCGGGTTCCAATCCTGAGGGAAACCACAAGAGAAATCAAGAATCCAGACTGGACATAAAAGTGAAAACATCAACAAAACACGATATAAAGCTGTAAAGCTGTCACTTCATCTTTTCTTGCCTTGAACTCTGCATGATTTGTGAGGCGAGGCAGCGTGAGCAGCAGACACAGTTTGCTGTAGTCGTCTTTAGAGGGACAGAACTCCTCCAGGGCATGAAGACACTTGACTGCTTCTTGCATGGTGAACTCCAACTGAGAAAACATGAAATGTATATATTTCAGATTGTCAGAGATAAGTTCGCTCTGAAGAGCAGTGACAGGAAAACATGATACTTTCTGAAAGAGCTTTCTGTCTGGCAGCAAACAAGAGGCACAGATGACTTTTATTTTAGGTGAGACTGAAAAAACAGAATTTCAGCTTCGAGGCTAACATGTGCTCAAAATCATCAGACAACTCTTTTTTTTTCTAAAACTTTGTCCTGCACCATCCCGAAAAGTCCCTGCAAGCACATTCACAACCAATACACACACACCTCTCGGCACAGCATTGCCACTGAGCATGCACACTAATACATTCTGTCCACAGATGTCCGGCAAAGTCCGACCTAATCCACTTAAGACAAGCTGCATCCACAGCTCTGCCATGTGAGAGTGGGCCCACAGTTAACCTAATTCAAGAGCACTAACAGAGAAGAAAAAAATGAGTTCTGAACATAAATATGTCTGCAGGTGTGACCCCCCCCCCCATGACACTCTGGTCATGAGTTAATGTGCAACTTGCTTAATCTCATAATCTCATCTCATATGAAGACATTATACTTATCGATGGTTAATATTTCATCCCTAATTAAAGCAGGTGTGCCTGCATCTGCCACATTTCAATTTATATGGTGGATTTGGCAAAGTGAGACTCAGCACCTTAAAAAAGGAATGTGCATTTGTCATTTTTTTTCTGGTTTTGGTACAGCGGACAAAAGAACGGTTTTCTGCCGAGGAGATGGATCTGCTTGTGTTCGAATTCAGTAAAAGCGCGCAAGCAGGCCAATGGGTTATGTTTGATTTGGACTTTTAGCTACTTAAAAAAACAATGTCCTAACAGTTCTGATGGCATTCAGGATTCATTCTTCAGGGCTGCTTTATAACAACGAAGCACTGTATAAACCTGGAAACTGTGTAACAGCTGACCTGCATAGATGAGTATCAGACCACAAGTATTTTGTAAAATGGAGTGCATTTTGGAGTTATTTTAACCTTTAATATAGGCTTGAATCCGTGGTAGTGTCAATAACAAATACTAGGAGAACAAATGCCTGTCTTTCTTTGTGTGTGTGTGTGTGGGGGGGGGGTAACTTGATCCCTCATCCACAGTTATTGTACACATAAAACACCTTTTAAGTAACTGGAAAATACAGCGGCATCGACTTTAAAGGACCATGCAGTATTACTACATGGCTTTTTCCTAAGTCAACATAGACCCCAACCATTACTCCAAAAATAGCTTTATGAGATATTGTGTTTGTTTACATTTTGTCCATATTCAATAAACATTACAAAAAGTGCCTGAAAATGTGTGATAATGTCAGATTGAAAAAAAAAAGGCTGTGTTAAAATCCCTATTCATGTTAATATTCAAGCCGAGAGGGCAGCACTTGTAAAGAACTATTTTTCCAGGCGTAATAATTTTTGTCTCAACAGCTCCCAGCTCTCCTCTCTCTCTCAGTCAGTGATTTTTGACCAAATAAACACAGACGTTCTCTTTAGAGGGTTGAACCACCTGTACTTAGCAACTTTCACATGTCTTATAGTGTTTCTATCCCCTGTTTATACATGAATGGCAGCGAATGAGGTTTAAAAATGCAGTCTGAGATCTAATGAAGTAAACACATGGTCGGATTTTAACAGCATCTGTAGAAGATAGGTGCAATTCTACTAATGACAAGAGGTCAAAAGTAGACTGGTATGGTCCTTAAACTGAGTTTTTGTCAGTCAACGTCACATTTTCTGCCTGCTGCCACAAGACAGCAATGCACTAACAATGCATCTGACCACACCTCATTTAAGACTAACACGCCCATGGGTGCACAGACAGACATAAGCACATTTGCAAATGTGTTGTGGTTCATTCTGAGGACAGTCAATCACGTATTACCAGAGGCACACATAAACAGTTTAATCCGGATAATTCCTCAGTCGAGTTTGGCCAATAGTTTTGTCACTCCTTGCATGCAAATGTGCCCACTGTTCAACACACACACACACACACACACACACACACACAAACCCTTGAACTTGCAGAGTTGCACTTTCAGAAAATACATATTAAAACACTGTCTGTTTCCTGACCTGTCTTTGAGATTCAGCCATCTTGTTTACTGCCATGACAACTACTGACAGTGAGTGGGAGGACAAAGCCGTGCTGTTATAAAGTCATAAAGGATAATTCAAGAGATTCAAGGCTGTGTCTTACATGCTGTGGCTCATCTTCTGCAGACATGGCATTGTTCACACACAGAGCCTCCAGAAACTTCTGCTTGAGGATGATGTAACGAAACCTGAAGACACGATGGCTTACATTATAAATTCTGAGCGATTACGGCGTTGATGCTGGGGATGCCTTTAGGGATCAACATAATGACAGTGACTCACACTGTGAACACACCTTTTTCTGTCAAACTTGTCCATGCACTCCAAAGGTTGAATGAACTGCAAGACCTCATCCCACTGGCCATCAAGCACCAGTTGCCTGAAACAAAAACCCAAGTCACAAAGTATTTCTTAATAACGGTGTCTGCCGACAAGGTGAGACAGCCCATGAACAGACACCTCTAGAAGACACACTCAGAAACATTATCTGCCTCATAGTACGCAGCTTTTTGGAGCTGCAACCTGAGGCGACTGTATCAAGACAGCTCAGGTTTGGCTGCTGCTGCTCAGTTCATCTACCTGAGGAAGAGCATGTCGTCTGAGTAGAGCCCATTGATGACGCCACTCTCCTTCTCCAGCGCCAGCATGCTGATGTGCAACTTCCTGGAGTTGAGAAAGTCCAGGATGGCCTTGATGATCTCCACCTCCTTCACATTTATGGTTTCTTCCGCTGTCATGGTGACGACGGGCTGCCAAGGAAAGGGCAACGAAACAAAAAACTAACTCCACAGATACAACAGAACAGTTTCTGTGTTGTTTATGCTGCAGGCAAAACAAAACCCTGAGGTAGCTGAAGCAGGCTTGTGACAAGAGTGAGACAATGTGGGTGGCAAGTGGGATGGAGCAATTATTCATTACAATCATTAATTAACTATCTGCAGAACGATATTGTGATGATATGATCTTGGTTAGCGTTCCACAGATCTCTGTTGTCTAATGCAATTATTCCAGGGAAGCTGCGGTTAACACAACTAAGAAAATCAGTTCTCGAATTCTTGTTTGGCTCGTAGTATTGCAGAAAAGTGGGACACAGTTCATCACTTTGAACATTAACTTGATTCTTCATCCGGAATTTTGTAAAACACTTGCTGCATCCAAATATAATAACATCAGAAAATATGTTAAAGATTTCAATTCATATTGTCTTGAAGAGTGCATCTAAACTGCAGATGTTTTACTGAAGCACATCAGGACTGTGGTCAGACTGGAAGCTGCAATATTTGCATTAGGGCCCGACCGATATATCAATTTGCCAATATTATCAGCTGATATTGGCCTATCGCAGATATATTGGTATCTGCATATATGTTCTCCAATAGGTGCCGATATGAAAACTGTTATTTAAGGCTGGAAAAATGCTTGGGCTAGTGATTTAAAATGGTGTAATCACATAGTCTGTCCAGCAGAGGGCAGTTCATTAGAACTGGTAATTAAGTGAAGTGTTTACTGGTCAGTGCACTGATGTTCTGGAAAAAAGTTTGTTGGAATTCCTGCCTCCATAACATATCTTTGTTACATATATCTGATGACCACATTCAAAATATAAGTTACAGAATATCAGCCGATACATCCGATTTTAGAATTTTCTTACTTCCTAATATTGATATTGGCATCGGCCCCAGAAATCCCATATCAGTCGGGCCCCAATTTGCATGTGTGGAAATGTTTGCATCTGAAATGAGTAGTGCCTTATTTTGCTGCTTATACACCCAAATGCTCAGAATTTTATAACTGCAATGTCATTTGCAACAAACCCGTACTTGCACGTTTGCCTTATCCTTAAGTCATAGCTACTGAACAGCATTGGGAGATATTTTAATGCTCCTCAGTATCTGATTTAATCACCACCCAACATTACAAAACAGATTTTTACATGATACAAGTCCATATTTATCTTATCAGACGATCAGGACAAAGTAAGGCCAGTAACTTAAGTAAATTAATCCCTTCAGTAGCAGATGGGATTTAACAGAGGCTGCTGAATCGAGACTGCTGCATGTTACATTAAATTAGCTTGAAAGGAGACACTCCTCCACATGCTGTGTTTACAGAGGAGAGTATGTCTCTGATATGAATGTCATGACAGTAGGTCCTCTCAAATGCATATTAAGTCATCGATCTAAGTGGCTGGATTTAAACAAGTACATTTTGGCAGCTACAAAACTAGCGAGAAGACAGTTTTGACCCCATACGTTATAATTAACCAGAGACAAGCACTGCAGTGCTGCTAAGCTAGCATGATGGTTAGCAAATAACACTGGCACTAAGCCACAAGTCAAATAGTGTTATAAGAAGCTTAGGCTACTTGTTAGCTTTACTTGGCCACTGAATCTAGCGGATTAAAGGAAAACCAGCAAATAGCCAGATACCGTTAGAGCTCATACAAAGCGGGCTAATATAACGGGCGGTTTGAGGGGGAGACCGAGTTCATGTTAGCTAGCCAGGCCGAGGGGAGAGAGGCATCATCCGCTAGTTAGCAGGGCGGGCGGGGTGCGCACTGACAGCTTTCCCCTCAACACAAATCTGCCTGCGTGCTGCGATTAATGCTCACCTGTTTCTAAAAATACATGAAAACGCAGCCACCCTCAGTGTCTCCGTGCTGCTGGCAGGCGCTGTCACGACGGCACCGCTCGGTTTTGTCCGGGTCGTTTGTTTGTTCCGCCTGTCCGTCTGTCTGGCTGTGTGAGTCCCCTCCTTGCTGGATCTTTCTGTGCCGCTCCGCTGCGGTGTGCCGCTGCTGCTGCTGCCCAGCCCTGTCTGCCTGCCTCCTGCCTGCAGGAGCACCGCCTCCATCCATCCTCGAACTTCAAATCAGCAGGAGCAACAACAAAACATGACGGACATCACTGAAATAAATAAGTATCTCAAAGAGAATTAAGAAACTAAACATTTTGAGACCAGTAAACGTTATATTAACACCTTTTCCTCTTATGTGCAAATAGTCCTCTTAATTTTCTCCTCCTTTTTGCTTCTCATCTGGCCTAAATGATACAAATTTGATGAAAAATGAAAGACATCTGTATAAACTGCTCGTGGTCTTTATGCCACTCTTCACCACTGACCCTCTGTGTCCCCCCAGGTGCAAACCTTTATCCTGTCACAGTCAAGGAGAGACAGGTAGCCTACCCAGTTTATACTAATGTTTGCAGACACTGGCCTACATCATAATGAAATGAATAATTTACAAAGAGTTTACAAAACCAAGTGCATTCTATCTGTAATGCAGTATTTCGAAGAACATCTGATCAGTCATTACAGTGATAGAGAACTTTCACAAATTTTGAATAAAAAAGTATTTGAGAATTTCAACCTACAGCAGAACATTTACAGCCTCAATAATGCTTAAAAAAAAATACAGAACCCAAAGACTGTATTTCATTTTTTAAAATATCATCATACATCAATTTTCAATATTTCTGTCTAAATTTAACATATTTTTGAACGATTCTTCTGTCTATTTGTGAGGAGATTGTTAAGATAATTTAGTGGATAAAAAATTGAAAAATTAACCATAATGTACTCTAGGTATAAATATTTCTGTTAGCAGTTTTCTCTTTATTATTATCTACCAATGCACTGTGGATACCAACACTGATATATCTGCAATAAGATAATATTGGCTGATATGGGCCAGCCGATTAATCTCTCCAGCTTTAAGAACAATTAAACAAAGTTGTGGCAACTTTCTAAAAGAAACCTCCGTGTTTTGTTTAACAGCCTGAAGTCAGTGGTTATGTATCACTGTCTACCACAGTAAAGCCTCAATAGTGTGGCCAAAAACACACAGCTACTCTGCAGATAATAATTATAGTCATCATCTCTTCAGATAATGGACGTGAAGATGATAACGAAGACAGAAGCATGTCTGGTTACTTGACTTTCTGTGCTTCTGCAGCCTACACAGCACAGTAATAATGATGTTATTGCACAGGTGTATTAAACAGCACTTACCTGGTATTTACTTCGCTCTTTGCAAAGATAACGTCAAGGGGATGGAGTGACATCATTATCAGTATGACAAACAGCACTTGTGTCAGTTTAAATGAGACTATAATTTACATTACACTTGAATCAGTCCAGACAAGGAGGTGAAATGAGACACCATGAATACTGTTGATAGCTGGCATTTTAATAAAGCTCAAAGGAATAGAAAAAAAAACAACAAAAACCCATGAACAGTTGAGCATATTTAGTAAATTGAAAAGAAAATGAATTTAATACTATAATTTTCTCCACATACTTCATGGATTTCATACGACACCACAACAAAGCCACGTGATGGCTTCACACACCTCGCCTCATCAGGTACACTTTGCTTCCAACACTCTGTCTGCACGGCTTCATTAGTAAACACCTCCAACGGGTAAATGTCATTACAAAAAATACTTCTATATGCAAAAAAATAGATCTGTACAGTGTCAACACATACTGCGCAAACACATGGTAAAAAATGGAACAGTAATGTGAAAATAAAATAACAAGCTTGACGGTCCTGCAGTGGAAACGCCTAAAGACACTGGCGACAGTGGACAGGGTCATGAAGTGCTATCATAGATGAATTTATTTATTTACAATTGCAGACTACATTAAGGGCATAGAAGATCTAATAGTTAAGACAATATCCACGTCAAAGTGGCTTTTCCTGTATTCTGTTTGTTCCAACGGCAACATGATAAACGGTGATTATTTAAAACACTCTTTAATTGCACAGACTGATGACACAGAGTGGGATTTCAATCTACTCTACTACTGATGATAGTCTTATCAGTGACGCTGTTGAGTGATCACACTTTTTGCATTTGCAGCACGATAAAAGGCCCCGAACGACAACACACTGATACACACACATGATAAATTATAAAAGCTACTCAAGAAGCTACTACAAGCGGACTTGTTCGTTTTGGAGGGATCTGCCATCATATACAAATTAATTTAACTTATATACCTACAGTATATTATGTTTCTCTGAGTAAAATCTAAGACACCTTTCAAAATCAAAGCATTATCAAAACGAAATAAATTAAAAGTCTATTGCAGGTGCTTTCCAGAATTGTTTGCTCAATAGTCTCGTCACTTCACACTTTTGGAAAGTAATTGCAATCACCAACTGAGGTATTTTCCTCACGCTTCATGGCACTTCACTGTACACACACACATACACAAATTTGAACGGCTTATAAGTGTTTCAGTCACGTGTACAAAAGAAAAAAAACCCAACACATGCCTGTGTAGCAGCAAAACTCTCGTGAACAATGCTGCCTCTACCTGATGACAGATCAGACAGGCCGATCTGGGCGTAACGGGGGCGTAATCTGATCCCAGACCTGTGAGTACACAAAAACTCTCCGGTATCACAACAGATGGTTTTAAAGGCGCTGACAAAATGACACCGACACTCACAGCGCATCCATATGACACAAAACAAGCATAAGGCCACACATGATCAACATATAGAAACCAAACTGCCTCTCTCAGAGGCGTGACATTCACTGCTTCAGTGGTTCAGCTGGGTAAGGCATCGCTACGCCTCTTATTTTCTTCTCTTTTTTTGGCACACGAGAACATCGATACACATGCTGACAAGAACACACTTGTGCCCCGTTTTGGTAGTCAAGTCAACTTTGTATTGTAACAAATGCGTCTGTGAGGCCCCATTTGTGTCCTACATTCCAGTTGTGATTTCTTACAGTGGGACAGTGCGTCCTTTAAGTGATACAGTGAAATCTGCGTCCGAGCTGAGCCGACTGGCACTACTTTGGGTGCAGTTTTTTGGGCGTCCCCTGCTTCTTGGTTTGCCACAGATGGCTGGCGATGGTGATGGCGTCCACACTGGCAGACATGGTTTTGGCTGGGATCTGGCTGAACTGCTTCCGGTCTGAGTTGTACTTGTACAGGCCCTCGATCATCTTGGTTGTGATGCTTCTTGGCCCGATGCCGGCCAGTTTGGTGATCTCCTCTGTCTCGGGGCAGTAAGTGTACACAGACCTGAACTGGCATCCCGCATCGCGGAACAACACCAGGAAGTTATTGGCTTCGGATTTCTCCATTTCCTGCAGAAAGTCGTAGAGAAAAGTCATTGCTTAGTGCAGATTGTTGTGATTGTGTTAAGACATTAAGACAAAGCGCATAACGGCAAAACATACATCAAGTATCTTGTTCTTCTGCCCTTCATTGACCTTGCCGGCCAGGCAGCAGTGAGCAAGGGCATTCTGGATGATATGCTTGTTGGACTTAGCACTCGGCTCCTTGTACAGTTTGGGTCCTGCAGGAAGAAAGCACAAGCATGAGATAACAAAAAAGAAATGTCACATCACGAAAAGCTGCTGTCTGCTGTCCATATAAGGACAATATGGATTTGTCTAATACCTGTGTACTCTGTGTTGGACGGCGTGGACGAGGTGGTAGAATCATTCTCCCAATCCTTCTCTCCGTTACGACTACCAGTCGAAGGACAAGAGGAAAAACCTTCAGCAGAGTCCGGCCTGCAGATGATAACATACAAACAAATGACACACAAACACAACAAAAACCCACAACAAACATGTAAAGGATGATACATGTAAGCATGTGCGAGGTATGAAGGCATACGCAGACAGATTGCACAGACAGACATGCACAGACAGAGAGACAGAGAGAGAGATGTGGCCAAACGAGGTCAGACACTGTGACACAATTCTCCAAACCCTGCCTGTTGTCTCCTATAACATCATACTGTTCAGACTTCGACGAAGCTGTACAGCGAGGGAGAGGAAGGCATGTTCAGCCAAGCAAAGCAAAGTCGCAGCGCTGTCTTTATGGTTACTGCGAGAGATGAGCTCGAGTACTTGTGGAAGGAGCAGCAAACACAGTAGTGAAGCGCAGAGCAGCCAACATAAGAGGAGAGCAAACAACAGCCTGACAGCAACACTGCGAAAGACAGAAACGGCGAAGAGCAGGAGAACTGAGGCGGAAACATCTCAGCTACGCAGGTATCATGTTGATCAACACAGAAGCAAAAACTGCAGTGATGGAGTCTGTTACATTATTTCACTGTTCACACACCTGTCTATTGTTTCTGCTAAAAAATGTCATGAAATGCAACCTAAACCAGAGCTGTGTCTACATGAAGCCACATCTGTCGAAGCACCACTTCTCGGAGCGTTACTAACCTTCCCTTTCTTTCTTTGGGAGAGCTCAGAAAGAACGGGATTTGCGCAGAGGCTACTTTATTACCTCTGGGGTGACGCAGGCAAGGGAGAGAGGAATAAAGGAGAAGAATAACCTCATCATCAGAAATTACCCAAAGAAATTAAAACCACAGCACACAGCACGGTATATGACATTTGGCTGGGACACAAATGAAATAGGGGTTATGAAGTAAAATTCAAATTGTGGGAGTGCACCATGGTGGTGACAAACAAGTGAAGAAAACTGCACAAACTAATTGAAACGGAATAAAAAAAAAACTTGCATAGGTTTTAAATACACATGACAAATGTGATATTGTGAAATATATACTTATAATAAAATATGATTGAAATGAGCCTGAAGAAAAGGTGCATGAAAAATTGATGAAGAGTGAAGTCAGCTCATATTACTATGTACTGTGGTTGTCAGTCAACTTTAATGAGTAATTTAATGAGTAGTTTAATTTGTGAGGAGCATGGAGAGGTGGTAAAAAGGCAGAAATAACAAATTAATAATAGTTATCTCTTGTTGTTGTTTTTTTTTTCAATACAGACTAGCCAGAGAACATGTACAGGTGAGAGTTTTCAGTAGGAAAAACAGGTTTCATTCCTGGAAGATCTCAGTGTCTGGGTAAAAATGGGAGAAAAAAATGTGGACTAAGCCAACCATAAAGGATAAATGTAAATTCAATCTTAGCCCGTTTTTATTCCATTTAAATTGTGCTGTGAGGAAATTATTTTCACATTTTGACTGGAGAGATTTGAGTTTGTCTGACTGGTGAAAAACCGGCAATTCCTAGATTATGGAAAATCTGGTGCAGTGGAATATTTGCTGTTTTATGATCCATACATCTATGATTAGTCTAACATTCAGGCTGCAGGCAGCTCTCACCTGTTGTTCTTCTTGTTATTGGGCTGGTCTCTGTCATTGTCAGCCAGATTGAGAGACGCCAAAGAAACACTTGATACCGAGAAGCCTCGAGGACGCACCCCTGCAGCGCAAAAAACGAGCACAGGTCAAACATGGATCAGCAACTGTCATACAGTGATGGCAGGTGTCTCTGCAAATGGTTTGATGTTGCTCACCCGTTGCCTTCACAGGGGGAGTAGATGACTCCATGACGTCCCTGTGGATGGACTTGGGCCTTGGCTTCTTCTTCAGACTTCCAGATCGCGGCTTGATGACCTCGTCCATGTCCACCATCAGCTTGAGCTGCTTTTTCCTCAAAAACTCATTCCTGATGTATTCCCTCCTTGCTCTCTCCTCATCCTTCTTCTGCTGCTCCTCCTCAGCTTTCAACCTTTGAGGAGGAGACCGAGATAAAAAGATTTGTTTTATGACTGCATGCTTACGTTCAGAAGGCACAATGTACTGATGCTGTAAACTTGAGAACAGTGCGAAAACTAGGAAATATGGAGAAAGTAGGAGAGTCAGACAGACCTTGCAGCTTCCTTCTTCTGCTCCTGGTCCAGCTCCTGCTGCTGCTTCCTCTCCTGAGCCTCCTTCTCCCTCCTCAGCCTCTTCTCCAGCAGAGCTGCCTTCTTTGCAGCCATGTCCTCTTCCCCTTTCACATCATCCTGGTGTTCAAAAGGTGAAAAACACACACCATACATGAGTCAGATAATACCTACAAATATGCAAATTGCATTTTCATTATCTTCTTGATGAGCTGTCGATTGAGGAATCACTACATTGTGTGTTAAATTATAATACCATAAAACGCCACAGTGTGTAACTGTCAACTAACAATCATAATTGTTTTTGGTATTTAACGAGGCATTAGTGTAATTCCCTCCTGTCAACAAAGCTCCAACATTGCTCTATAATCAAAGCTCTAATGGTCTCTCATGTGTCCATGTTCTGGCCTAGATTCAGCCATGCATTGTTGTTGATCCATTCATGGCTCAACAGGCGCAACACTGCACATGTTGTACCCAGCTCACACAGTATGAGACTCTTCCTATCCCTGCAGCCTGCATGTGGTGCCATAAGGCTGTATAGACTGTATTGTTAATGAGAACTTCACTAACTGATTAAATCTGCTGGTATTATGGGTTAGATTTAACTGCATTTTTTTTTACCTGAGGGAAGTTAAGCTGAAGCTTTATAGTGCAAAGACATCTGAGCTTTCAGACACAGATGCAACTAATAACATTATTAATGAATGTATTACAATAATTAAAGTTAGAGAGCCATCATTTAAGCGATCAGTGCCACTTGAACTTCTGCAAAATGACAAGTTCCTTAGACCAAAAGTCAAATTTATGATGTTCAAATGCTAGCACGTAGGGACAATACATTGATATTATAATGACATCATGAGAATCAAAATCATCTTAAAATTTTTGAATAGAACTGAATTGAGGCAATTTTACCAGGTAATTGTTTCATCCTTGTGCAACCCTTCTCTGCATATATTCAAAACATTGTAGTCCCATGTACAATTTGGTCAAATACAATGGGATAAGACTTTTAAAAGTTATATTTTATAAACATTTACATACTGACCTATAAATTAAGGGTAAAGTAAAGGTAAACCTATAGCCCTTATCCAAAAATAATTCTTTATAATTCTGTAATTATTTATCCAGATATGGCAAAAGTATTTTCTTTTCTGGGTGTAACTGGCTGCATTAGAGTGACATGATGTATTTTTCTGTTCTTACAGCAGATTGTCTTAATCATTATATCATTATTACCAATAATATATAAATATACGTAAAGAATTTTGAAAGGACTCTGAAAAACAAAACAAAGCAAAACAAAAAAACAACTAGTGAAACTCATCAAGTAAACATATCAGTCAAATCCAAATAAAGAAGAAGCTTCTATTAGTCTTAGGTTAACTGGCTGCATTGCAGACAACTTTTGTTTTCTGTGTGCATTAACTTCAGCATTTTTGTCATAATTTAAAGCAACAGTTTAACATTTTAGAACATACACATATTTGCCCTTTCATGGAAAGATCTCAGTTGTTACTTCCACAAAAAAAAGTCACTGGAAGTAGTATCGAGGCAATGAAAGAAATCAACAGTGTCCTATTCAGCCTCTTCTTACAGGTGTGTTGCAGACAATATTTGAGGAAACTCTTATATGAATCATACACAACATCAAAAACATTAAGAAAATATTTGAGTCTAAACATTATCCAATATATAATTCAGTAGTTTCAGCTCACCTTAAAGAAGAATCCACAGCACATCTTTTGGTCGTCTCCTCCTGCCTCTCCCTCCACCTCTCCCTCTCCCGTTACCTCCTGACCATTGGGTGGTTGTCCTGAAGGTTTCAGCCCCGACAGAGGCACTTCCACCAAGTCTCTTCTGTCTTTAATGTCTCCCTTGACCCGGCTGCCTGTGGACCCTTGGATCTCAGACACGGGTTGACGCAACACCTCTGAAGACCTTGTCTGTTTGACTTCACCTTTCGACTTAGCCTGCTCGGCCTGTTTTCTTTCTACCTCTCTCTCATCTTCCTTCTCTTTGGCTGCCTCTGTAGTAGATGGCTGAGGAGTGCCAGCACTCTTCTTTGTCACCATCTCTTCATTGTCCTTAGTGTTTTCGTTGTTGTCCTTCATCTGCTGGTCCTTGCGTCCCCCTGGCTCCTCATCGTGGCCCAGGTAAGCAAAAGAGCTGAGCTGGGTTTGGCTGGGCGTGAACCGCCTCAGTCTGGGTAAGCTGTCCACTGAGGTGGGTGTGTTGAGCATTCGACTGAAGGGTGTGACCTTCAGGTCATTGGGTCGTGGAGTCCGGGGTGTCCTGGCATGGAAGGAGGCTGGTCGCCGCTTGATGCCAGCAGGGGAACGACTGGGAGCATGAGGGGAGCCAGAAGAAGACAGGATGGGAGACAATGACCCAACCGAGCCTCGGCCTGATCCCCGGCCTGTTACACTGCTGCTGCGCAACTCACGCAGCTGCCTTTGGGGACAAAAAACAACAAGACCATGTAAGTGTTAATAGGATGATGGGAGAATAATTTCACCCAGTAAAGTTATTCATTTATATCTATCATTGGATGATACCTGTGTGGAGAAGGAGCAGGAGGAGGAATAACCCAGGCTTGTTGCTGTTGCTCTCTCATGGCCATGATCTTCTCCTGCTGCTGGGCCAAACGCTGCATCTCCGTTTGGAGGAAGCCCAGCGACGTGTTCAGCCTCTCAATGGAGCGAGTGTAATCTGCAAGGTCAATTTCTCCTGGTGTCACACCTGCATCACCACAGTGAAAACACAGGTCAGTAAGTCCATCAGCAATTTGATCAGAATCATTCACAATGTCTATATACATCTAAAAGAAACGCATCATCATTCTGGGCTGGTCCGTCCTGCTACTCGGTTTTTCTTATTTTGTGGTTAGGTAGCAAAAGAGTTAGTTGGTGAATTAATAAGTCAGTGAACAGGGAATTAATCTTTACATTGTTTAAATCATCTAACAAGCAAAACTCCCTGATGATGCGGATTGCAAGTGGCGTAACATTAAGATGGGCATCACTTGAACTTGTCTTCATGTCTAAAAGCAAACTTTAGTTGTGTCCCTACTGTGTTTACTCACCTCCACCATCCTCACAGGGGGATTTAGGAGCCGCTCCGTCTGGCTTGCATCTCTCCGCCCGCTCCATGCTGCCCTGGCTGCCTTCCTTTGAGGATGTTAGCGGCTCTGAAGAAGGTGTTTCTGCTCCCCCTGAGCTGGGACTGACAGGGGGAGTGACTCCTTTTCTTCTCACCACATTCAGAAAGGCTGTCCTGCCCATCTTCTGACGATGGCGCGTGAAAGCTGCCTCCACCTGGAATATGTGAGGAGAGCAAATTTGTGTGATTATTTATATTTAGAGCTTACAGGCTGTTCTTTTTTTGTCTGAGCCTGTTTACCTTCTTCTTCTGGGCTTCGATGGCTCTCCGTTTCTCTTCCAGCTTCATCCTCAGCTGAATCATCTCTGAGGCTATCAGGTGGGAGGGGTCTCTTGGGGAAGGCGTCACTGGAGAGGGAGATGTGATTGGCAAAGGAGGTGTAGAGATCTAGAAAAAAGTGCAAAGATCATTTGCATTAATTCTATGCAAACCCATACTACTGCAAACACAACAGCTGCAGCAAAAGCAGAATTTAAATAAAAAGAAGTGAAAAAGACACACGGTTAGACACAAACCTGAGAGGAAATATTCTTTGTCGGGTGAGTATATGGCACATTGACATCTGAACTCTCTGGTGTGGTTCCTCCACTGCTCCTTCCCTCAAGCTTCCTGAACTTCTGCTCTGCAAAGCTCGTCATTCGGACCATTCCACCTCCAGAGCCTCCAGAGGAAGAGGCGGGGCTGGCTGTGTGGGATCTGGGGAGTGTAGGGGCTGAACTTGGACAGGGGCTGCTCCTCTCACCTCCGTCTCCTCCCCTCTCTCCCTCAGGGTTAGCATCACCAACTGCTTTCCGTCCTTCTTCCCCGCTTCTCTCCCTCTCTGGACGGTCAGCCAGAGGGCACGAGCGGGTCGCGGCCTCACAGTCTGGGTCTATATCTGAATAGTCTCTGAGAGAGGAGGAGTCCTCATCCAAGCTCTGGATGTCTTCTGTCCTCACATGGATGCCCGTGTCAACTTCATCAGTGGACAGGGAGTTGGGATCATGGTCATTCATCCGAGCTTTGGCTGAACCCGGGTCGTCTCCCTGACCCTGGGCTCCTGGAGGGTCTGAAGGCTCTGCACCGTGGAGAAAGAAGCCATTGTCTTCACCCCCCATGCCCAGACTAGCATGAGGCCTTTCAGTGTCGTGGATGATCTTCAGGGCCTCTTCAATGCTCGGAGGAGTTGACGGGCTGATGTGGCCACTGTGGTTGCCAAGGTGATTGTTGGGGCTGTGGTTGGTGTCTGGAAGGACTCCATTCGAGTACCTGGGGACAGGTTTGGGCAAATTAACTAAAGCTTGTTTGAAGGAATAATAGGCTTTAAAGGACCATATCAGTCTATTTTTAACTTCTCACCATCAGCAGAGATCGCCCCATCTTCTACGAATGCTGTTAAAATTTGACAATTTGCATACTTCAGTAGATCTCAGGTTGCATATTTAAACCTCATTCACTGCCAGTCATGTTGAAACAGGGTATAGTAATACTATAGGACATGTGAAAGTTGCTAGGTATAGGTAATTCACTCTTTTAAAGAGATGTCTGTATTTATTTTTGTCAAAAATCACTGAGTGAGAGAGAAACAGTCAGACAAGTGCTGCCTTCATATTGCGAATATTAGCATGAATAATGATTCTGACCCAGATGTTCTTTTTAACATTGTCACACATTTTCAGGTACTTTCTGTAACGTTTATTGAATTTGGACAAAATGTAAACAACATGATATCCCTAAAGAAAAAGGTATTTTGGGGAAAAATGCGTGGGTTTTATACAACCTATGTGGCCGATGTTGACAGTAACATGTAACAACACCAGTATAGTCCTTTAAATGGTTTTCACTGTTTCTCACACTAAGGATAAACTTTTGGATGCCTTTCTTACCTTTCAACTTCAAGATCAACATTGATTAGTTTGATTATTTAAACAGAGGATGAATCTGGCAGAACACAGCTGAGATCACCACTAAGCAAACTATAAGGTGTCTTGCAAGGTTTCAACGCAATGCTAATTATTTTGTGCGCCATAAAATTTATATGCATGTTCAACTATGAAAAAAATGACAGTGAACTTTCAGCTACTGTCCACTACATTTTGCTGCTGCCGCAGGTGGTAGCATTGACGGGGCTACAAATTTTGGCTACTTATTCCACTTAACCTCCATCTGCTTATTTTTCAGTGGGGTTAATAAAAAACACTTGCATCAATAAAGCAACAGAACTCTAATTCCCTTTACACTTACATTATTACTAATTGTACAATGTCTGCTTGTTTGGTTGTAAAGCAAGTCAGACCGATCAACTGACAATGTCCTACTCTGTTAACAAAGTACCATTTATAGCAAGAGACCCTGTATTGCCTCAGGATACTTTGTACAATGCATTTAACATTATTTCAAATGTACACACAGTTATACATGAAACCATTCATTAGAAAAAGGTTCCCCAAAACACAAAATTATCCTTTAAAAGTATTTAGAAATGAGAACATCATGCATCCCTCTGCTGCACCTGCTTTGGTTCTTGACTGAGAACGTGTTATTTCTTCCCAGGGGTTTGTGGGGGGTGAAGTCCTCTTCCTCCTCTGGTATGTGTTTGCCCTGGTCGTTCCCATTGACTGGCATGAGAGAGACATGGCGCTTGATGCCACCTCGAGATGCAAAGTGAACTTTGAACCCAAGACCGTCACTGCTGGCTGAGCGGGTCATACCGCGCAGGGAGGGCGCTTCACAAGGTGGCATGCTCGGGTCTCCGTCAAGAGGGATCTCAAAGGAGATTCCTCGAGAGGCAGAGCTGAGGGAGGGAGGAAATGTGTAGTTAGTTTAATAGAGAAAACAAGAGACCACTTCCCATTATGTGATTCAATGAAAGTCATCTGCTCTACAAGGCAAACTGTGGAGTTTAGGTACCAACCGTTTTTCTTTGGGCCAAGTCCCAACGCAGCCATCCACATAGGACATAGAGGTAGACCTCTTAAGACCTGTTTCAGACACAGAGAAGTTTGCTACTGGATCTCAACATGAAGTGCTTTAGTTTCAGGCAATCTGAACTGTCTGCTTCACCGTCTCCATCTGGCTACTTATTACACTAAAACAGTTATAGAGATCACATTAGGTGAGCAGAAGAGCTACTGCAAAGTTGTAAATCAGCCACTAGAGGGCCTCTGGTTCTAATACAAAACATACCAAGTAACAGCTATTAGTAGGGATTTTTTGCTTTTTTTTAAGCACCCAGAAATATGTACAGTAGGAGCAAATCTTAAAAAACAGGGACAAACTGATTCTGTGAAAGCTGTGTTGAAAAGAACAGTGCTTTCAAAGCTCCTCTGAGTTTTTGAGTGAGTGACATGAACCAATACTTACTAGTACTGTAACATCTCTCAAGGTAGTGACCAATGTGATTTTTACCCAAATTACCCCTTTTGCAAACACATAGCATATGTATATTTATTTGGACTATTCAAAAGTGAACCGTAAGAAAACAGATTCTTGCTAAACGACAGTTGATAACAGATATTTTACCTTCTGTGGGGAAGTTCTCTGGGCTGTCAGGTCTGCCTGCATAGTTCTCTTTGACTGGACTGGACACTGGAGCCATTTTTCTACAGGACGATACAGGCTCACAGGCTGCAGGCAGAAACATAAGATACATGCTTACAATTCAACTGCAACCTTCAGGTAATTATAATGGTTAACTGTCAGCATGTTAAAATTGTCACACGTTAACAACAGCTTGCTGATTTTGTTGTGTTTGCTTGTACTGTACCATTTGGG
>JAQLOL010000004.1:11040280-11056052 GCA_029783665.1 Naso thynnoides
ACTCTGGGCTGTACAAACGAAGGCTTGACCACTTCAAACCACCAGAAAAGCTCAGCCATGAACACCAGGTAGTTACTCTGCAGACCATACACAACACACATAAACACACACACGCACACACACACACACACACACACACAAACACACAGACACACACACACATACAAACACAAACACATAGAGACACTTATGTGGTTAATGTTGCCATCATAAATGCAGTTGTTATAAGCACAACAGTGCAGTGGCCAATCACATAAAAGGGCCATCTTTTAGTGACTGATCGCCACCCTTGGATTGTGGGAGAAATAGAGTACAAAACTTGATGTCACATTATGTTAATAAAGTGACACTCCTCTGGTGGAAACCCTGCAGCGTTTCGTTGGATCACCTGATTTGGTCTAAATACAGCCTCACTCATTTAATGTCAAACCCACTCTCCTCGTGAAAACTGTCCAAAAACACCATCTGGAGTTCAGTTCAAATATGTCACATATGCACAGTTGGATGCACAGAGCAGCAGGCGAGCACATCACATTAATCATAAATGCATTCATGTTATAAACAGAAAGTCTTTGGTGGCCTTTACATACAATTTCATCTGTAGGAAACCTTTTGGTCAACATGCACAGATCCCTTTAATGACTTTCTATCAGAGCTACAGTAAAAGGACAAAAACAAGCTGTGACTTTCTTTTTCTTCCTATAAACTGGCTCTTCACTTTAAACATAGCAGTAAATTCTTTAATAGTGTAAACATCATTTCTTTTTGTGCAACATATTAAAAAATGGAGACATGCAAACACACACTGTTTAAGATTCAGTGGGCAATGAGTCTGTGGTGAAGAGGCAGTGTGCCAGTCTCTTTAACTGCTCCTCATGACCATTTTTGTCCCTCTCCTCTCTCCTTTGCCTTCTTGAGTAGCTGCAGCACTATAAAGCCAATACACATGAACTATAAACAATAGAGTGACAGGAAAAAAAGAAGAGAAATACAAAGCAAAGAGCGCAGAAGTGTGAAAACCATCTGCTGTTTTGCTTTGAAGAACGGAAAGTCCCGGTCAGCTCGGCCCGTGACTTGACTCTGAATGTTTCTGCCCACGCTCTGCGCATACTATTTACCCACACTGGCCCTGCTGCTTCTACTGTCTGCATGGCACGGAGATGCTCCCAAAGCTGTACAGTAAGTCTTTCATTAATCAGGAACAGAAGGTGTGTGAAAGGGGAGATCTGAGCCTGAGGAGCGAGTGAATCAGCAGTTGTGTTGTCTCAAAGTTCACAGATTTTTGTTGTTTGTTACGAATAGAGGAGGGAACGCGGTGAGGGAGAGAACAAGAGGGGCAAGCAGAGACGGGTCAGGACTGAGTCTCCTCGGAGCAGAATCTGTCCTCTGTGTGAGTGCGTGTGTGTGTGTGTGTGTGTGTGTGTGCGTGTGTGGGGTGGGGGTGGGGGGGTTGGCCAGCAGCGTCTGTGCTAGAAAAGCACAATACTCATAAAATCTGGCAGTGAAGCAATACTCATTCTAGCAAAATGATCTTTATGTCCCTTTGAATACATCTACACACGCACGCACACACACACACACAAACACACACCCCGTAACACACACATTAATAAACTTTTCCTTACATGACTCACTTTTGCCTTTTTGTAATTTCCAGTCCTGACTCTCCTTACTCCCCAAAGCGCTTTCTTTTTTTCCCTTTTTTTTAACTTAGCACTTTCCACATCCCCACACATACATTTTGTTTTTAACACATCTGAACACCCGTCTCCTTACCTTTATGGATGCATGTGCATAGAGCATGTCCTCCAGGCTGAAGTGGCAGCAGTGGTTGAGGTTGTTCCTGCAGAACTCCTGCACCAGCTGGAGGTTGTACAGACTGTCAGCCAAAGACATTGTCTCCTTGAGGCAGATATCTGCTCAGCCAGGGGAGGGGTCAGGCCCAAACACAGGGGAGGGGGGGAAGAGCAAAAGCCAAGCAGGAAGGCGAGGGAAAGATAAGGCACAGTTTATGTTTAAAAAAAGAACGGATGAGAGGAAAATTACCCCACTTTTTCCCCTCTAGTATTGTGTCATATACAGTAGCTGATTTTATCATCATCACTTAAAATCCTTCCAACGGTTCACCAGACACAGGCACAAGTTTTAAAACTGCCCTCAACTCTCTCTGAATGAATCACCAGGATTTTTATCCCGTTACGTTACTGTAAGGACGGCCTGTTCTTTGTACAGCATAATGTTTCACAACAGGGGACAGATCAGGGACAACCAAACATGATGTCATTCTGTACTTTATATTTAGAATAAATCAAACTGCCAGCAAGCGGACCTAAATGAAGTTTAACCTGCGTCCACATCTGGTGAACATGTGTATAAGTGGACTACATTCAGTCCCAAGAGTCTGCAAGCACCGACACTAGAGTTGTTTATCTTTGAAAATGCAGCCAGCTACTCCTCTAACGGTTCTCCGTCTTGTAGCCCTCGTGACCAATCACAGCCCAACCCAGGGCATTTTTAGACATGAGGGCGCAGGCGAACTGAGAGGAAACAAGTCTTTGTTTCTCTCTCACAGTGTCTCTCTTGGGTCAACATCCAAAACAATATCCTGCATTTATATCATTAAATGTAACCACAGAAAGTCAAAACAGGGTCTTTCATCTCTTGATAATGTTGTTCTGTGAGATTTTAGCACATTGAAAAACATAAAACATTTCTTGCGAATGGCTCTTCTGCGAGCATTACTTGTTCTCATTGAATTGACTGACTTGTTTTATATATTCATAAAGCATAAAGCCCTCTGAAAACAAGGGATTGCGGTAATAAATATGCTCTTTGTTTGAACTCAAATGTGTGGTTGTGCTCATGGCAGAAAAGAGCGTCCTTTGTGCCGCCCAGTTGAGACCGAAAATCATTGTGGTTAGCTTATTACATGACATATCTATTCTAACTGTACAACTGAACTGCCTTCATTCTTATCTGTTTGCTTGTTGGAAAAAAAAAATTAAAAGAGGGCGGGGCTAGTGATGTCAGGTGGGTGTGGTCAAACACAAAGCAGTCTGTCCCACCTTCCAGTCTGATGGCCTGTGAGCAGTAGAAGTGCAGCAGGGTGGTCAGGGCACAGCCGTCTGTGTTGTCTTTCAGCAGGTTCTCCACCAGGGGGAGAGATGGAGCACTCCTCTGCTGAGCATGCTCCTTCCTGTAGCGAGCCTGAAACCATGGCAACAGCACAAAGACATCACATATATGTGTCATTAGGGTGGATTCATACAGTTAGCTCTCTGATTGTTAGTGCAGACACACTTATTTGCATGCACCAGCAACGCAATCACACCTGCTCACACACAAATAGGTGTTGATTTGAAGAGTTTCAAGCACACAGTGGGCTTCAGGCTCAACTCAAGTAATGCATATTGAATCAATCATGCAAATAACCAGAAACAGCATTTAGAATTACAGGGTAATCTTGTAATTAAATGGACAAAAATGATGCACTCATAACACTTCAGCACTGGTTTGCTCCCTTTAATAGTTAGTGATGAGTGGTTAGTTCTCTAGAAGGGGAAGGGGAACAAAATGCATAGAGCAAACATACTGTTTTCTGTGTTATACATCTGGTATTGGGGGTGATCTAAACTTTCACTGTGGTGTTTTAACTGACAATGGGTGTGATTTAATGTTTAATAATAGTCTGTGTTGACACATCGATCCAGCCTGCAGGATGTCTGTTTGTCTCCCTGGACCTGTAAAAACTACTGAGACAACACCATTACATATGTCTTCAGGGCATTAGTGCTCCCAGTGTGCCTGTAAACACACAGCACTGGTGTCACATATGCATTTTACAAGCATCACAAATGGAAGCTTCAATCAAATGGGCTCTGACTGTCTGACAGCCTCAGTCTGTGTATTGGGCTCTTAGGAACAAAATGTTATTCCCTTTTTCCATTTGGTTTATATAAAAACTATTTGTTTCATGGCAATTAAACCAATGTAAGCGAAGAAAAATACAACTTGCCAGATGTAATTATTGCACAACACAGACAACAGAGATGGCATATCAAATAAGAACATTAGTAGCTAACCATATCAGGGTAGTGGCATTAGTCCTCTAACGGATAAATTGGTCAACCCAGGGTATTTATATGATTAAGCTACAGGACTGTGCTTGTTCATCCAGGTAGTGTTTCTAACTCTGAAAGTGATGCCAGTTTTAAATAGTTACGATACCAGTAAATCAGATTCCTAGAAAGGTGGAGGCAAAGTCCGAGGTGGGAAAGAGTGGCAGGTGTCTAACTGATGCATGATGGGGCTCAGGGTCACATGCAATGACAGAGACTTTGAGGGGAGAATGTGAATGGGTGGATCCTTGCACGTTCGGGAGTAGCTAGATAAGCTGGTGAGGAGCAATTCTTCCGAATAGATGGACTTACAGGTACTAATCTCCAGTACCATTTGCTAGGAGACTTGATGGTGGATGATAGTTGGACGACAGCAGGAGAGAGTGGGAGAGGAGTTAGGCTGACAGCAGGCAAAAACTGTTTAGCTACTACAGCTGAGACTTGGGCATGAGACCTCTCTTAACACTAGAAAGTATTTTAAAAGTGTATATAACCGATCTGCAAAGGATTTACAATTATATAGATTAGTCAGATTTTTAAAAACATCTTTAATCTGCATCTAGATCTGTATTAAGATATACAGAGATAGATACAACTGTAAGAGTAGTAGCTGTGTAGTTGTGAAATGTGATAGCAGGCATACAGCACGTCACTTCGATGCTGAAAAATGTCAGAATTGACAGCCAACCATAATATGCCATTTCGTTGGTTATCTACAACTCCATCTGTCAGTCACTGCTGCACAGACTTTGGCTTCAAATGACTTCATCAGCGCAAGATGGGAGTGCCTCTATCAGGAATAAACTATGAGATCTTTGAGTTTTGGGGAAGTTCTTCTTTTGAAAGAAGTTTAAATATTATTTCCACTATCAGTGAACTAACAGATCATATTTTTTTTTCATATTTTTATTGTCTGCCCTGAGGGATCCACATATTTATTTTAATCTCTTCTTAAATCTAAACAATATCAAGATGCTACCTGTACTTTGCCTAAGCAATGGTTAAAGCTAAGAAAGTGATGTCAACCACTACCATCTTAGTTTGGCTTGTTAGCAGCAAGTACAAACAGGATTGGAGCTCAGTAAGCTTTTAGCCAGTAAGTGTTGGATAAGTCAAAACATTTGACCTCCTGGTGGTACTCGAGAAACAGTGAAGGACTCATCCAAATCTGTAGGATTAACCCTCTTGGGAACATGAACATATGGAACATTTCATTGCAAGCCATAGTTATGTACCTCATCCACAGAGCCAGAAAGCCTCTATCATGGGTAAAACAAATTAATCAGGCAAAATGAAGATTTCACCTTATTAGTGTAGGGACTTTCAGTCACAGTGTTAAAAATTATGACAAAAAATTCCAAGTGACTTACTGTTCACATGTTTACAAGTCTATTATGCAGCCATTTTTTATTCAGTTAAGAGTATAGAGGTGGAGAGTCATGCAAATAATGTCCAACTATGGCCCAGTTTTAAAAATGGTATAAGGAAATGATTTTCATTAAGTACAAAGAGGAACAATGGCGGTGGTAAGCACCGGGTGTTCACACGGATTTTATTAAAATTTACAATATTTATCCATTTTCTTATTATTGTATCATATGTAGTTATGAAGATTCGTGGGTATGGGAGTGTATGTGCTAAGATTTGGTAGTATGTACATGAATATGTGTGTATATATGTGTATGTATGTATGTATGTATGTGTGCATATGTATGTGGGACATCAGGTGACAGTGTGTCTAAATATTAGATTATAATAACAAGGAAGTCAATATATGAATATTAGTTATTGAGTTGTAGAGAAGGGGTAGGATTACATATTACATAAGTTTACACTTCTTCCTATTCCTTTTCGAATATGTTAAATTGTTTGGTTTGGTTTGTTTATTTATTTATTTTTTAAGTTTAATTTTAAGTTTCATTCTTTTTTTCCTTTCACATGTCTGAAAAAAATATTATCCAGTTAAAGTAAACAATGTTCAAAGCTGTTCTGTTCAGGCTTTTTAATGACTTTCAAAAGCTCCAGGTTCACAACATGTCCGTTGTCCTGATTTCCCTCTTAGTCGTACTGTATGGTGAAGCACCTATGTCGAGCACAAACACAGAATACACACACAAAAATGCTTCGCCTTTAGTCATAAGACTGCAGCTCGAGATTTTTTACACTGTCCCAGAATAGACCAGACTTACTGAGAAGTGTCTTATGTTCATCCATTAGTGTGTGTGTTCGCGCTGGCAATGTGTGTGTATGTGTGAAATTATCTCCACTGACTATGTCCCACTCAGTGAATCGACTTCTGTTGAAGTTGATAATGCAGAGAGCGAGCAATGTGATGGAGCATGGAGTAAGAAAGCAGCTGACTGGCACCGAGTGCACACAGTATTTCTCATACTCTATAAAAGAGCCTCTTCTTCTTCCCTTGTTGTAACTTTGATAATGCCTGAGTGTGTCTAAGTGAGCCAGTCTGGGATAGGTTGCATATCCCGTGTGTCCCAAGGCAGTGACTTCTCTCTCTCACTATTTCAACACAGAAACAGACGATGAGCACGAGGAAATTTGCCAGGAAGCTCCCAGAGCAGATAAAAGCTCCTTCTAAACTGATTTAGCTACTCAAGACATCCTGCAGCTCTTTGAAGATAAGGCCAGTTTTTGTTCCAGATGAGCATTTTACTACCTGTTGTATGTAAACACGCTTCCTCTATGATAATGTACATTTTCGGCCATGCTTGTAGTGTGGCTTAAAGGATGGCGATTTCTGTCTGTACACCACTTTGGTCCAGATTGAAAGGATTAGGTCTTAACAACTATCAGAGGATCTGCCATCACATCATGTACAAACATTCATTATCCAGTGAAGAATGGATCCTACTTTGCTGATCCACTAACTTTTCCTTAAGCGCCACCATTGACATTTGTGGCTTTGAGTGAAATGTCTTAAGAAACATCGAATGAATGGCCATTTAATTTGGTCTATACATTCACTCCCCCATCAGGATGATTTTAAATAACAGACTTTACAATTAGCGCCATCATCAGATCAATAATTCAGTTTTAGTTTGAGATCAGATTGCTATAAAGGAAATATTAGCATGCTAACATGCTAAACAAAAGACGGTGGGCGTGGTTTATTTTTGCCAAACATCACAATGTTGCCAGTGATCATGTTGTCATCATGACAGCATCAGCATTTAGCTAGAAGCATCCTTGAATTTAAAGGGAGTCAGTAGCATTTTCCTAAAAAAACAAATTACAGACTTACACAAAATAATCGACCTATATCATCACTTACGAGCCTCTTAACATGTGAGACGGTGCCTCGCCCTCTGCCTGTATTTTGATGATCTGGTTTACTTGGGACACTTCTGGGCAGGAAGTGGGTGCGTTTACATCAGCCAATGACAGCGTGCAGATGAGATCAAGATTGCATAAAACATAGCCACTGGACATAATTTAGTTCAAAGAAAATTGCAGATGCAGACATAGCAGCAAAAAAAAGAGGAAATCTAGCCCTAATGAGGTGAAATGGCAAGCGGATAAAAATAATTTCAGAGCAACAGTGAATCTTATTGTGGCTTTCACTTGCTTTCAAGCACTGAAAAATAGGCTCTGGATGAAGAGTGACACAGAGCTGACCTGCTTTCTGTTTAACAGGCAGATGCCAAACATGTTCTGCTAGCTCGCTAAATTATCGACTTCTCCACTAAAACAAATGTAATAGTAATTTGTAGTTTTCTGTGAAGGTACAAAGCAGTATAAGTACACGCTACGATACTTCTGGTGGTGTTGAGCCGGAAGGAGGGGGCTAATTCGTGTTTACAATGCTACTGACTCTACCTTTAAAGCCTAATTCATTCTACTGTGTTCAATCTACACAAAGCTTACAGCATAGCCTGTGCAAGTGGCCTACACAGTTGTGAGTGTTTATTAAACTTGTGCGCTGGTGTGTCTGTGTTTCTCTGCGATTACACCACAAAGACACTAAATGGTGGAGCGATTTCTACACGACTGTGTTCAGCTTCTTCATTTTCTTCCTAGAAGTACAATTAACTTTAGCACCTGAACTATTTTGGAGTTCAAGCTAGTAAATGTTTGACAACATCTACATTTACTAAAAATTAGTGCATAGCAGAGAACAAGAAGGTGTTGGAGCAGATGAAGTTTTGTTTTGTGTTTTTTATTATTTGGGCATTATTTAACCACATGTAGTTGATCGAATATTTAAAATTTTGAACTTATTGAGGAAAGGAGGGTGAATTTCCTGTGCCTTCTGGCAACTATGAGATAAGATGAGGAAATGCATTTCAGGCCCAAGTAGACCAATCCTCTGGTGCCATTTCTAGGGAGCTGTGTTAGTCCATGTTGGGGGCTTCAGTGCAGGCTACACATCTACACTGTAACTACACTGAAGATTCATCATAAAAGTAGAAATCAGGCAAGCTCCCAGAGCAGCTAGCATGACTGATGCTTAGTCTCTTGCTCAGTTAAGACAAATTTTTGCACACCACTTAGCTAAAGCTATCTTAAAACCAATCTGGTTTACTCCATGGCAGAATATCTGGCATTCAAACATTCAGAGTTTCAGTCAGTGTTTATGTCTGAATTGCTACTGAATTGCAGGAAGTTTACCTACTGATTCACATTTGCCACATCTGAACCGGATATTTTTTTAAACTTCTTTTATCGAACAGTTTTGTTACTGTCACATTCAAAGAGCACTGACATGAGATGAATCTCGTGACCCGATAAGGCTTGTGCTGGAGCTTCATGCTTAAGTGAGTGGAAGAGGACGCTGGTTGACTGCTGTGCGTTTGTCACAGTGGACTGAGTTGTTGTGTCACATGGACCTTACATAACTACGAGGCCTGCGGGATGAAAACACTGTCTCTGTCTGTCACACTCTCTTTCACTCCAGCTGAAAAAGTTCCTGAATGTCGCTCAAATGTCCTCCACCGTGGTGTTATTTCTACCGCGCCTCTGTCTCTGATTATCCCGACTCCCTTTTCTTCTCTCTCAGTGTTTTTCACCCTGTCTCCTCTCTTTCTCCGCCCCGCACATTTCTTTGTCTCCTCTGACAGCAGTGTCGAGACTCTTGCCAACATTTCTCTGCAGCTGGTCAGAGACTGAGCTCATCTGTTCCTCTGATTTACAGAGTGCTGTGTGCTGCACTGTATGTGAGTGGACATGTCGTGTGTGTATTTGCATGTGCCTTGTGTGGATGCAGATGTGCTAGCTCCTACAAGTAGGGAAATTTAAAATTTTAGTACGACAAATAGGAGTAAAAACTTAGAAAAGGAGAGAACACAACTCGAGACAAAAGCAAATTAGTTTAAGACATCAAAGAAAAAAGTCCTGTTTTGCTTCTGTCTTCAGAACTGTTCACATTTTGGGAAATATTCTTGTTTGCTTTCTTTCTGTGAGTTAAGAGAGAAGACTAATGATCTCTGATACAGTGCCACAGCAACAAGATAAGCTAAGCTTAGCCCAAAGATTGCAAACAGGGAGAAACAGCTAACCTGGCTCTCTCCAAACATCTCAAAAGCTCACTAATTAACGTGCTGTAGGCTATCTCTCTTTGTCTACTTCGTAAAAAAGCAGAAACGTAACAACAACAATTTGTGGTTTTAGAGGGAATTATGTTGGGTAACAGTAATTACAGACAAACAACAGTTTATTCATCTGCCCAGAATTTCTGTTTAGCCCTCTCTGCTAGCAAAGACAAGACTCAGATAGGCCAGTGTGCCTGATGGTGTTCACCAAGAAAGACGTTCATATTTTAACATTACTCTGTTGGGGTTAGGGTTAGGGTTAAGGTTATACCTGAAATATACCTCTTACTGGTCAGCTTAAAGTCGAACTAAAGTCAAAATAGCATTTTCAATCCATTTGGACCATATCTCTGCTCTTATTGTGGTCAAACTTGAAAATGTATCGAAAAAAGTTACAAAAAATGAATTATTTTGTATTTTTATATGAAAGTCTGTCACTTCCAACTTTCATATAAAAAAATCTCCTGGGTGCCTGATGTCATTATTGACTCTGGCCATTATTGATTGAATCATTGGTTGAATTCAACCAGTAATATCACGCCAATCTACCTGTTAATCATTTTGCCCTTCCTATGCAGAGGGCGGGTCAGTTGGGATCTCTGTGGGTTTCCCATCAGGTGATAGATTGAGACAGATGGTGAGAGACAAATAAATACAGCGACAGATAGATTTAGAGAGAGAGTGAGAGTGAGAGTGCGAGTGATAGTGATAACGTTAGTGAGAGTGAGTGACAGAGTGTTAGTTTAGTTCGCTAGTTTAGGTAACGTGAGTTAGCTTAGCTTTGATAGCATGGTGTACAGGTGTGTGTTTGGGTGTTCCCCGCCCAAGACATTGTTTTGGTTCCCATTGGCTAGAATTTATTCATTTCGAGGAAACCGGAGTCTTTGACAGCACCAGAATTTGTGAAAGGCATTTCACCGAGGATTGCTTCACAAATTTTATGGGGCACTCGATAGGCTTCCCTTGTTCTCTTGCCCTGAAGGATACTGTGGTTCCGTCAGCGCACACTCCAGTCAAATTTCCTCCAACCTATGTCCAGCCCCTATAGCCTGTTCATTGGTTGTTTAATTTTTTGAATAGCGAATACATCACAACACGGCAGTGGACGTTCTGAAAAAAAGGCATTTTAGCCTGTCTTTAATAGTTGGTCATAGTAGATGTATTTAAAAAATGTGGACGGAGTCAGGCTAATGTTTTTTTGATGCTGAGCTAAGCTAACCTTCCCCTGGCACTAGTCTTGCACTTATCACACCACAATTTGTTATTTTTTTCATTTCTTAAGGTGAACACATTAAACAAAGGAAATATAAGTGTTAATTAGTAAATTTTGGAGATGCTGCTTGAATGGAACCACACTAGTGTTTCCCCTTGTGTATAGTCTTTATGCTATGCTAAGCTAGCTCTGCAATTATAATACAGACAAAATGTTTAAATATCCCTTTATTAATCTGTTATATGCATAACTGACTAATGAGAGTTTGCAGTAATGTTTCTGTTCTTACTTTTTGTGTTGTTGCATTTGATTCCTGAAAAGAAGCCTCTCTCAGCTTTTGTTCTTCAACAAGGATGTCCCTCAGGTGTTCATTCACCTGGAGACAGAGAGAGAGAGAGAGAGAGAGAGAGAGAGAGACAGAGAGAGAGAGGGAGACACCATCAACAGCCATCACAATACATGACACACCCCACAACACCTGACACACCTGTCTGTATGTTATTGTGTGTATATTGATGTTGTTGTGTATAATCTTTATTATTTCCTTTTGTATTTATCCAATTTATCTTTTATTATTATAATATTAATGATTTCACTGTTATGTTTCAATTCCTTGTTATATTTTTTCCATTATTTTCTGATTCTTAATATTACTATTTTAATTTTTTTGTCATTTTGTAATGGCTTTGGCAGTATTGTTACTTTACAGTCATGCCAATAAAGCATGTTCAATAGAATTGAAAAAATTTAGAATGAGAGAGACAGAGAGAGAGAAAGAGAGGGAAGAAGGTCAAATTTCAGACCATCATTTTGTGCTCACTGAGAGACTGAATGGTGAGTCTGTGCTGGTGAGAGAAACTCCAACGTCAGAACACGAGGCTCCCCACATCAAAGAACAAACTTTTCAACATCACCTCTGCCCATTAGCCACTGATGCTGAATGTTATTGTTACCTTATATGCAGCACTCAGCTGACTTCCGACTCACTCACAATGCAGATTGAACTTCAAACGTTTCTATTAAAGTGGTATATTTTTCTATTTTTCACGATTATTGCTTTTCTGTTTGAAAAGTGTCTGTACAAACAGTGATGTAACCTTTTGGCCTGAGGATGGACAAGTTCATATCCGCTCACTTGAGACATGGCATGCTATGTCTTAAGCTACACAGACAGACGCGTTGTTTTTTATTCGTGTGTGCATCTGTAAATGGATGCTTGTTGTGTATCTTCCCGCCTTTGGGCTGGTAACGGGAGGAGCAAGCACACGTGCTTCTCCAGCAAGGAATGTCAGTGATTGCTGTACATTTAATTGATTAAAGCATGTCATGCTGGGGCTTGTTTCATTATCTTAAGCTAAATAAAATTAGGTCAACATCATATTTTTGTAAAAACTGTAAAAACTACCTTAAAATTCTCTTGTAAGGTCAGAGAAGTAACTTCAAGTGACTAAATAATCTGTAAGATAATGTAATAAACTATGCAATCACAGAGATTTAATTTCTGCCCTCTTAAAGCTTACAGCTGACCTGAGGTCTGGCTTTGCCCTCCCAATCCTGCTTTAGCAGACCTGAGGAGGTTAGATGAAGTCAGCCAGCTTTTGGTAATCTCTCTGACATGATTACGTGTGTTTGGTGCCAGTTCTGCATCTGTTTTTCTTGCAGTCATATTAGATTTTGAACCAACAGAGGAGGAATTGAGTGCTGGCACACTTTCAGCTCCTCTCATGTCCTCTACAAAGTAAAACAGAGAGCTTTGTGTCCTCTGTCATAAAAAGGCTGAAGGAGTACAGTGTACAGTCTTTGTCCTCTATAATGAGTGTGCACATGTCCTTGGTTAGTGTGACATGAACATGCTCCTGTGTGTACCTTGTTGATCCAGGTGATGATTGCATCCTCAGTGTCATAAGGCAGCTCCTGAACGTGTCCGTCACTGTGCGAGGGCTCAGCGGACGAGTATCTGTTGATGCAGGACATCACCCTCTCCACACTCACCATCTCCACAGTGTACGCCATCATCAGGGTGTCTATGAGCGCCAGATGGGAACTCTGTAGACACATAGAGCATCTTAGCGGGACTGTTTTTCCACTTATTTCCAAAAGCATCAAAGTGACCATTAAAAGCTTAACTTCATGTTTTCATGTTACTGCTTCTCTGTGCTTCTGCGTATCACAACAACTATGGATCAACTCTTCATGGGTATTTTTGAAGTCACCAAGTGGAACAGATGTTTTCATTTGACAAATACATTGAAATGCTCTGAAATTGTTGTTTATTTAAAAGAGAGAAAAAAAGTTGTTAACCCTTCAGATTCCCAACTGCATGTGAAACTGCATCTGCAAGACAGCAATTAAGATCTGAGAGCAATAGTTTTAATAAATATCACCTCTCCTTTTTCTAAGAGTATTTTTAACAGTCCGGCACATATTCACCCGATTTTCATGCGTTGCATCACACTTGAAAAATTTCTTGAATTTGAGTGCAGTGTGCGGTGCAAGCAGTGTCGCTTGTGCATTTAAGTGTCATGTAACTAAGTCTTTCGAATGCATCCAGGTGATGCTCCAGCAATGTACATTTCAAGCAGACGTTATAAAAAATGCCAACCGTATAATAATGAAAAAGAAAAGATGAGCATTTTCTTCCTAAGGATCAGCATTGGGAAATATGATGTTATATACTTTGAGGCAATATAAATCTGGCTGAAGTCAGAGGTTTTTCCATAAAGTGACATTTTAGGTGTCATTTATGCCTTTTTTTTTTAGGTATTCAGTTGTACTCAAAATGGAGATGTGTTCAAAAAAACAAAACATAACAAAACAAAATAAAAAACCTTGCTAGACCGCCAGCGCAGCCTCATCTTTGCTATGGCAGCTATACACTCTTACATGAGGCCATTGTGATGAATGCTGCATATCTTCAAAGTTAGCTGAAAAAAAAGTTTTATTGAATTTTCTCTTAATTTACACTGGTATTTCTGATCATGATACCTATTGATAATGCAATTTAAGATTACACATGTAAAAACACATCTCTCCTTCTGCAGTTTATGAAAGCACATATTCCTCCATGTCGGCTTTTTCTTTGTCACATCACACTGACTTTGCTTCCTTTATGTGAATTTGTGTTCCCTTACCATATAAAACCACTCTGCGTGTTTGCTATGCAAGCAATTATCCTGCATTTTCCACACACACTTTTTGTCAGCTCAGTGTATGTAGTGTGTGTGTAAGTTGCAGGCCTGAGTTACAGTCAATCCACAATGGTTCAGCCTTATCTTTCTTGTGTTGAAAACTGAGGAATGTGCTTCAAAAAGTTTCAGATCGTCATCTCTCCAACTCATGACATCTGAAACCACTTTTACTCTTAAACGTCAGCACATGAAGAACTGCTTTTGTAGTGCATACATGACCTAATTTTGAGTCATTCATTTTTTGCCAGTACTTTTACCAGCCATCAACACCTACACAAAGCTTGACATTCTCCTGGCCTTTCTAATCCCATTCCAGGCAGGTCAGACCTGCAGACCTCCCCTTCCCTTTCCTGTCACACCACAGGTCTGCTCCAAAACATTTACGCTCTATGTGTATGTGTGCTTACTTGCTGCTTACCTAAGCATCTATTTGTGAGTCCAACCTAACTGAACAAACACCTGAAGTCTGGAGCTCCATGATCCAAGACCTTGACCCACCGGAGTTTGTCCTGTCAAGCACAGGCCTCTATTCATAACCACGGAGCCTCATGTAACAGCCAGTGTGACCGAGTGTTTCCCCAAGAAACCAACCACTGATCCAGTGCCGTGACTCTGTTCTGCTGCTGGTGCTGAACATCAGCCCCACGTGTTCTTCTGCCAGTCTAAACAGATGACTGTTAAAAACAAACTCCTCATGGAAATAAGTGCTGCAATACTTCAGAAAACTCGACTCAAGTGTGCTCAAAAAAAAAAAAAATCCCCATCATTTAGTCCCATTCGATGTATTTAAAAAGGCATAAAATAAAAAAAGACATTGGACAGACATGTAACATTAATGCACTCTTTATACCAAATGCTCATCCTTCTGATCTTATGATTAACAGACATCTTTATTACTGATTAATCTGTTGATTATTTTCCTAAGTGATCTTTAAATTGATGTTAAAGTCATAAAATAATAAAAGTTCCCTTCACAATTTTCCTGTGACCACGGTAATGTCTTCAAAATGCAAGTTTTGTCGGGCGAGACATTTAATTTTCTCTGACATAAAAGAGAATTCTCACATTGGAGAAGATGGAACATTTTCTATTTTAGCTTGATAAAGTAAAAAAAGATTCAAAAATTATGGAACTTGCTGTCCCTTTTTTGGTTGATTGACAAATAAGTGACTTATTAGTTAATGTAAAAACTTTGAGCAGAACACTTGTTTGTAGACACTGATGCATAGCTGACCTATAGAAAAATGTATGCTGGCAGACATATAGTATGTAACACTGAATGCTACAGCTGTAGTGGATTACATGGTTGTTTAGACTGATGCTTGAACACAGAGCCGCCACACAACATGAGCCTGATAGTAAATTCTTCATGAAACAGTCTGGAGACACTGTTTTAAATTCCCGCATTTTCAGGAAATTGACAAATATTTAACATTGTGTGCATTCTCCTCCCGTCTCAGAGAGACAGCAGCTAGTCAGACAGACAGCTGGACCAACTGACTGACATGAGGACAAGACAGAGGGTGGGACAGGAACTGTAGATCTAGAAAACGCGATCTACACAAAAATCCACTGAGCTTTTTCTATGACTGAAGCTTTTCCGAATCCATTTGCATAAAACCTCTAAATCTTTAACGTCGTTAAGAAGCTTGTGTAGGGGTGGGCGCATGCGTCTGTGTGTGTGTGTGTGTGGGGGGGGGGGGGGGG
>JAQLOL010000004.1:11067880-11103399 GCA_029783665.1 Naso thynnoides
TGAGCTCTTCAGCACATGGCACTGTTGCGCTGATTTCTTCCATTCTGAAAACAGCTGTGCCTTGTGAAGCAGAACCAGTGGGACTTGGATCTGAAACTGAGGTGCTACTTGGAGAATCCTTCTCACATGAACTTGGATCAGCAGGTTCTGGGGTTATTTCTCCATTTCCAACTCCTTTCTCCCCTGTGAGGTCTGGAAAAGAACCAGTACTGTTGGTGGTCTCTGCTGTTGAGGTGCCACATGTTGGCTCTTCCTCTTTTACAGTGAGACTGGCAGCTTTGTCGGTGGGTTCTGTCTCTGCATCTCCCTTTCCCTCCGTCAGGTTTGGAGAAGAACCAGAAGTATTGGTGGTTGTCTCTGCTGGTGAAGTGCCACATGTTGACTCTTCATCTTGTCCAGTGACACTGGCAGCTTCATTAGTGGGCTTGTCTTCTTCAGCTCCCTTTCCCTGCATTAGCTGTTGAGCAGAACCAGATGTGATGGCGATGGCCTCTGCTGCTGCTACATCTTGTCCATTGAGACAGGCAGGTTCTGGGGTTGTTTCCTCATTTCCAGCTCCCTTTCCCTGTGTGAGGTGTGCAGCAAAGTCTGTTGTGTTGGAGGTGGAGTCAGATGCTGTGGGGCTGCATACTGGATCATCCTCATGTTCAGTAGGAGGAACAGGTTCTGGGATATGTTCCTCATTTCCTGTTCCCTGTCCCTCTGTGAGGTGCGCAGCAAATCCAGTAGTTTGGAAAACCGTCTCAGGGACTGTGGTGCTTCTAGCTGAATCATGTTCTGAGTCAGTGGCACCACCAGGTTTGCGGTTGTTTTGTTCACATTCTCCCTCCTCTGGGAAGTAATACTCAAATAATTTCCTTGCAGCTTTACAAACTACGTAACCCGTAGCAAAACCGAGAGTGAACATGTTGCCTTCAAGATCTCTGTCAGTATGCGATGAATTCCTTGGACTGTTTCAAAATACAGTGGGTAGGTTTGTCTATCTCTGTCTGTGTGATCGGGTGACGACACCGAAGCGCATTCACGAAGCAATGGATTGGTCTGTCTGTGTGTTCTGAATATATCTTACCTTAGCACTTTTGGGCAGTGAAGGATCAAAGCATGCTTCAAAGACAACGAAACGTCATATGACGTCATGCTCTGTGCCTCGAAAATCAAATAAAAACAAAAACATGGCGCCAGTCCGTTCTATTGAAGCACTAGAAGATGCACAGAGAAACAAAGTAAATCCAAAGACACATTCTCGAGATTAGCCTGTTGAAAGATTTTAATTTCTGTAATTATCTGTGTATTTGTTCTGACCGTCAAGATCGTATTTAATAACGCATGCTTTACAGTCATCACGGAGAGTCTAATTAAAATGCTCAATACTTTTTAAAAAGAAACAAGACGCTAGAAACTATTAACTGTATTGTTAACAAACTCATTCCTTCCTTTTATCATTTCGGTCAGCTGGTTATTATCGTCGGTGCTCGGATGAAACGTTTTGGCCACAAACACCGTGAAGCCTATTCACTGCAAAATAACCATTAGATAAATAATTACAGGGACATGATGCGTTGGCATCAGTAAAAAAGGTTTAAACGACGATAATAACAAAATAAATAAATAAACAAGAAAAATTGCATTTACTGCTGAAAATGCCGTGTGAATGCTGAGTGCTGAAATACAGACTGAAAAAAATCAGAAATGCAAACAAAGTGTAAAAAGGTAGAAAGAGCACAAACCCGGCATAAAACCTAGGAGCTGAATGGTTGAAAAAGTTAAAAAGCTCAAACGTGCATAAATGTTTTTAAAGAGCTGAATATTTTCAAATTTGATTTTGAAAAAATGTTTTCAACAAACGACGACAATAATCAAATAAATAAATAATTACTGTTATTAATAGCAGCAAGTCAAATGAATTCGGATTTAATTTTCTTGGTTCAAATTTATACTGTATGAAATAACCAAATAGGTCTGTTGTGTGACCTGTAAGCGTGGCCTTAATGCAACAGTTTGTTTTTGACACCGCTGTCACTGCGTGTTCAATCATGTGCTCCCTCTTTCCTCTACTTTTATTGAAATTTACCGCACAAGACCTTCATCCCTGCGCTCCCTGGCGCAGCGTGAGGGTTTTTTTTAAATTATGCCTGAGTAATTAATCGCATATTTTGGACACACATGAAGTTAAAATACACTCAACTCCTCAGCGCAAGTAGTGGAGCCGCACCTCTCGTCAACCTGTCCAGGTAACTTGCAATCAGAGACCCGCTGCACAGGCGATCTGGGTGTATCTACCTGCGCTGCTCCTCCTCCTCTCTTCTCTCGTCACACATCAGGCTGATCTTTAAAATACCGTCATGATTTTATAAACTTGTTGCTTTCATGCGTTTCTTGATAAGCGGGACGCAACAATAAAGTTAAATGATGAATGATGGAGATTTGTGTGCTCTGCCTACCAGGTTTTCTCTGCTGCCTGTTGCCTATAGGGGCTACATCAAATAGTGCATAATCCCAAGAGTCTCTAAGAATGAAACAAAAATAAAATTTGAATAAAAAAAGTCTTTCAACTGGATAGGCCTATAACAATATAGGTCACTCACTTATGCACATATATAGGCTAATTAGACTAAATAACCAACAGTACTAGTCTAGCTTGGCAGATGTAAGGAAGTCTGAACAGAAATGATGTGCTTGTGTGTCCCATTAGGTGAATAAAGTGAAGCTTATCCACATTATAGGCAACAAGTGTTTTGTAATTAACACACTTTCACACCAAGAGTGGCACTTGTGCTTCATTTTTGCCAGTTTTCATGTTAGAGGGCTTCTTGAGTGACCTGAATGACCCATTAGGCCACAGACATGATTTTATATTCATGCCAGACATTTTCTTTAAGTAACATTGACAATATGACACATTTCTTTAATGTAGATTCACAAACTGCCAAATTAGGCTCCACCTGAATAACCCAAACTTTTACAAATCACTAAAAACACCTAATAAGTTAATGTGAACTCATTAAACTGATGAAAATGCAGTGAGACTGCTGAGAGTTGAGAAGCTGAAATTGTAATGCAGAACTGGAAATGCACAAACGTAAAAGGAATTGCCAGAAAAATCTTAGTTCTGAAATGCAGTACACTGCACACCTCACCACCTCTCTTGCAGATGCACAAGCAGAACATGCATGGAGAAGATGAGATTTGAAATAGTTGGGAGGAAAGCTAGATAAACTTTACTGTCAAAGCTTGAAGTTAAACTGGATAGGACATTTAAAAAGTGAAATTGGGGAGGATTAAACTAAAGCAAGTATTAGTACATGGACAAATAGTCGCCTGTTAGGTTCAGTTCTACTTTTAAAATCACAATCAGTAAGACAGAAAGTAGCAATTACTTGAAATAAATCTTTAAAAGTGTCAGCAGTTTGACACAAAAGCCTCTTTAGACGGAACAAACACTCCAGTGTGAGAAATTAGACCTAAGGTAGTAAGTGAGAAAAGATAAAAGGTATACATTTAATTGAAGAGCTAAACATTTTGAAATTATAATGATTTCTACAGGTTAAAAAAAAGTGGATTTACGTCTTTATCTTTAGGTATTTTGCAAATATAGAGACGGAGAGAAAAGTACCCCTTTAACAAAACAATCTTGTTCAAACACTGTAGGTTCTTGTTAAAATGAGCAGACCGCAAGTATCGCAAGACTTTGCTGAATAAACGTGCAATTTGTGCAGATAAAGTAAAAGACAACTGAAAATTAACAGGCAAAATTTTCCACCAAACAGGCTCTTAGGTGAAGAGTGTACGAACAACAATTAAAAAAGGTGTGAATACTGAAAGCTGACTTGATGATGCTAAATTGCCAATGCTGACTTTTTGAATGTTTGTTGAAAAAGCTGAAACACACTGTTGCTTTAAAGGTTAAATCATATCAATCATGCTTAAATGAAGTGTATTACATTCTTTGTTGCAAAGCTAAAGCCAGACTGTGATTGCTGCCAATGTACATTTCTCCAACATTGTGTTAACAGTTTGCTGCTGTTGTCTCCTGTAATCACAGACATGAAAAAGGGTAACAGAGACAGAAACAAGAAGAAAAATAGGCTACTTAAATCTCTTTCAGCTCTCAGATACCAAAACAGCAGAACTATTGGATGACAGCGCACTTCAGAGATCCTGTGAACTGGTAACTGAAAGCAGAGTGTGTAACAGCATTGCTCTCTAGTGCCTGAAGTGGGATCATACAGCTCATGAGATCTGGAAGTCTGTACCACATGTGGGCCAGTAGATGGCAGTCTGCTGCCAAATATGTCTGAAACGCCCCTGTTCTGCTCAAAAAGCTTTTATAGCATCATCTAAAATCATTAAGATGGAACTTAACTGCTCTTTTGACAGTTTTATTGAATTTTCCTAACAGGTTGTGAAACAATCTGCAGTTTAAATCCCAGTTGTTACAGAGCTAATGCTTTAGTGTTCACAAAACATGAATATATCTCAGTTTCAAGAAATGAATTGACTCCAAAAAATGTCAAGTTATTCTCACATTATCACACATAACCTTTGCCTTGTTGTGCTTATTGCTCCTCCGTTCTGTTGACTGAATCGTCTTTTTCTGCACCTCCACCCAAATCCACTGTCATTTGAGAGTCATTGCCAATCATAATGTACCTAGCATTTTCAATATGTATATTTGGATGCTGTTGCCACCAACCCATGCCACTGCCACCATCCTGGTCTGGCAGCACACCAGGACCAAGACGAAGTGTTTGTGTCATTAAAAGCCGGAGGTTTTCTCTCTCCAGCAACTGTGCTTCCTCATGCTCTTTCATCAGCTGCTTTTGACGCTGGTTTAGTTGCTTTAGCCTCTCCTGTCTTTCGAGCTGCTTTTTCACCATCTGCTCTTCAGTCCAGATTTTTCTCAGTCTTTTTATCATTGCTGGAGATAATGCCTTTTGTATTTTTCTGTCAAAGCTCTTGTTCTCTTCAAGTGGAACTATTGTCTGCAAAACCAAGGGCATTCTCTGTATGCGGTTCTCCTGTGGTAACAGAGGAATGACTGTGTTGTACTTGTGTTTTTTGTTGATGGAGTTGATAAGAGCAGAGTTTGTCTCTATCTCCTGCATGTGACTGTTGAAGTTGCGCGTGAGCAGCAGAATGGTAAAGGCCGTGTTGTTGATTGCATCCTCTACACACGTCAGAGTGCTCTTTCCGGGGGTTTCAAAGTCCCCGGAGAAAGTTGCACCTTCGCTACCGATGACCGTTTCCAGTTTTTCCCGCATGCTCTCAGCCAAATCTGCATCCTCTGGCGCATGCAAGATCACAAATGCATAAAATATTGCTTCTTCCTCCTCTTCTGCACCTGTACTTTCAATTGCAAGGGGCATCTTGGGTAGAACAGTGCTTGTTACAGTAGACAGCACAACATTTGGTCCAGTGGTTGGTTTAGTAGTTTGGGTTGGAGCAGTAAAACACTCTGACTTACTGCTCTCTGCAGCAAATGTTTCCTCAATCCTTGAGAGTTTCTTTGCTCCAAACATAGGAGGTTCATTAAGAGAATGCTCCTCAGATGTCCGACTGTGCCCATATGCATTTTTTGCTTTAATATTACTAACAAGGACGGGGATGTTTGGTTTTGATACACTTGATGTATCTGGAGTTCTTCTGTCTCCTTGAAATGGGGCTGTTGGAGGTAGACTTATCTCTAGGTGAGTAGGGTATGAGGGCACTGAGGAGCTCACCTGCAGTGGGCTGGGCAGACAGTGAGCTTTCTCTGACTGATCTGAGGACAGACTAAAGTTGCAAAGTTCATCCCGACTGCTATGAAGCTCACAGTAAGACCTTGACTCGACATCCATAGTGGAGCACTCTGTGAACTGAGGCCCGCAGATAACTTTAGCTTCCTCTCTAAGTTGATCATATTTCAGATCGTTATGATTGTTTGCTTTTTGATCGTGACAGGAAAGGGCTCTCTTATATGCCAGATCTCTCAGATGTGGATCACACAGTCTCTGATCTGACAAAACTTTGAAGATGCGAGCCAATACTGCCAAAGTTTCCCATGTAAACTCTTGAAATTCACCACAATGAATGCCAAAGTCTTCCAGTTTACCTCCACTTTTCTGCCACTTTTCAGCCAAATGTCTTGCAAGGTTGTTGTCGCTCAACATCTGGAGTTTGTCCAGGGCCTGTGCCTCTCTGTGGAGGATGAGCAGACACAAGGCATGCACGATATTATCTACAGGAGACTCACCTAGCTGGAATGTCAGGCTAAGCAGTCGCTCTGGAGGTGTTTTAACTAGAATGTCAAAGACTTCTCCCAGTCCCGTCCCTTGTTTTTCTTGTCCTCCGTGACTCATTTTTAGTTAACTTTTAACCTCCACCCTGCCACAGGAGATGATAGGATCACGTGTGACTTCCCAACAAAATCCTTTTCAGACTTGAGTTGCTGAGTTGAACAGACAGATGTACAGTTTCATTGGTGTTCTTGTTTCTGTAAAGCAATAAAAATGGACAAATATCAGAATTTATGTAGTGAACATATATGGTGTGATAGACTTTTTGTTCTTTGACTGTGTTAGAAAGTATTTGCAACACGTGACATTTAATATATTAAACTTTGTGTAACTATTCAAACAAAAGTGATTTTCTGACAAAAAAGTAGTCGAAAACTTGATGACTAGTACTCACCGGCATGTGGTTCTGTGTGTCATAGCAATAAATCAGTCTGTGTGCTTCCAGCTCAAACAAGGAAGTTACTCGCAGTCTTTTCTCAGTTCAGTTCAACCAGCAGAAAACTCTTTTCTCCTAACAGGAAGTTCTTCGTGCTCACTTGAGATAATCCATGTAACACCACAGATGAATGGTGAATCTTGAAAAACCTTTGTGTGAAAACTTCAGTAACTGTACCTGTGTCAGCTTTAGGCCTCCTCCATCTGAAAACACATTGGCACAGCGTAATGATGATGTCACAGGCTGTGAAGTAAGGCAGCCTCAGAGGGACAAAAGAGAAAAGCAGGAAAATACAATGTTGACTGTTCGAACATACTTATCTGCATTACCGAAAAGGTAACAGATGCTTTACATAATGCAAACATTCATGCTCATTAACATGTAGTTTTTTGACACTGTCAACTTTTGTGTGTTTAAATTTCTCACAAATCTGCAAATCTGCAAAAACAAAGAAACAAAAAAACCAAGCAAACAAACTTGAAATAAGTGTGGGAGTCTTTGGCTGCTTGTGCACAATAGGCGCAGAAGGGAGAAGAATTCTGGCTTTTCTCCTTCTCTGCTTAGAGGCAAGTGTATTTTTATCCGCAGAGGAAACCTCCAACCCTGTATTTACCAGGGGTGGGGTCACAGCAGGCCGAGTGCAAGCCAACATCAAATCCTTCAAAACAGAGCAGACAGAGAGCCTCTCTGTTTTTAGGCCTGAATGCACTGTGATACTATGTTTACTGTATGACTATTTCAGATGGACTACAGTAACTCTGTAGTAATTGTGTTTTTTGTTGTTGTACTGGTTTGTATATGTGTCTTTACAGAATTTAGTATATATTTTTTTTAACAAGTTACAGTTCTGTTGCCTAAAGTGTAACCCCATTTAGAGCCAACAGTCTAAATGTACACTCAAGGAACTGTATGAAAATTGAAAGAAATCTTTCTTTTAAGGTTAATTGAGGGTTGTTTGATTTTTCTATGTTTATGTTTTTGAATCGTCCCCTTGATAAAGTTAACTAAGTTGATCTGGCACTGTATAAGTTATATAAAGAGTGACAGAGTTTGAGAGCATTTTGTGAAATCAGAATCCTGTTCTCCTTTTGATCCTTTTGACTGTTATGAATCTTTTGACTACATTTGTTTAGTGTGGCATGAATCAGCTCTTACTTTAAAGAGTATGATTTGTATTTACTTTACTCAGCATCATATTATTCCTAAACTATAGAGATTCTTCTGTGCTGAAAGAATAAGGCTTTCACCATATATTTTATCACTGCTCTGTGACATTCAGTGACCCTGTCTTGACTCATTTCACCTTTTGCTGAGAGGGAAAACAGTTTTTGCTCCTCACTTGTGCTGCAGCAGCCATAGAAGCAAAGGTTTAAACAAGACTTTGAAAAATCATATCAATTTTATTTTATCATTCTGCAAATATTAACTACATATTTTTCTTTGTGCACAATTTACTTAATGTTACCTGACAGGAAAATGTTAGTTGCACTTCTCCAGGTCACAGAATGTAGCGGTCGGGTGAGGTAGAGTCCTGTCCTTCTCAGAAACGCTAAAAACTTCTTTCTCTAACATGATGGATGAAGGATAAATATTTCAGCAAAGGCAGAAATTTACAAGTAACTGGCTGTATTAGTACATCTTTACTAAAAATATAGAGTGGCCACTAGATTTTAAATTTTGTGCCATCTGCCATAATTTTAGTGACGTTGGTGGTAACACTTTACAATAAGGGCCACAAAATTTGAGCAGTAATTAAGCATATAAGGAATAATGTGGAACTATCTGCTAGTTAACCATCAGTTAAGTTGAGTCAGTGGTAATCGATCTGTAAGAGTAGCTAATGATCAGTTAATGATTTAGTAATTTAAAAAACAAATGAGGAATGATATAGGGACAACTTAAAAATTAATAACTCGTTACAAAGTACTTCACGAATAATTTCTAATGAGGTTTTATGAAGTAGTGATGAGTTACCAGAGACCGGACCGTAAATTAAAAACATATTAAACAATTATTTCTACATGAATATCAGTGAAGCAATCAAACTGACCATTTTTTTCAATCATTAGTGACTGCTTTTTGTGCACCCCAAGTAGTGATACATAGCACTGAGTAGTTAGTTAAGTTGTTCCTCATTACTTCATCATTATCTTGTAATTACCTAATCAATTAGTTTCCCTTCAAGTGAAGTGGTGCATCACTGGTAGTCACTGAGGACTGACTCATTAAATCATAAATATCTGTCAATAAATTACCAAGTATTCCTTTCCTCAACCTGAGATGGGCAGCACCCTTATATTGTAATATTGTATCTTACAGTCTAGTCTGTGGTAAATCATCACTATCTGCTTTACAGACCTTGATGACGAAAGATATAAGAAAGAACTTATTAATGAGTAAGTCGTTCCTGATTCTTTCCTCGCTCATTAACTGATCGATAGCTAATTTGATGACTAGTTACTCATCAACTGATAGTTAACTGGCAGTTTTCCTCATTTGTTCCTTGGTAACTACAATAATTTTGTGTCCTTTTTTGTAGAGTGTTGCCATTTGGTGTTTTCCAGTTTCACTTCTAATGTGTATGTTGGCTAGATTATTGTTCCACAAAGATATTGAGGCTTCAATGTGGATACCAGTTCAAACATGTTGCAACAATTCAGTTCTTTACAGTTTAAAATTTTTTTAAGGGTGTCGCAGTCAAGTAAAAGACACAAAGAAAATATTAATAACACCCAAGAGCATCTCTCTTTTCCAAAAAAGTATGAGATTCGAAAGATGAAAAATTCTGACCCCTCTGCACTGCAGTAATTTTTGTACGGTCCATAACAGGCCGTGATATACACATGAATTTTCTTATGAACATTCTCAAACCATATATGCCTCTGGTGTTCCTCCCTAACACATACACACATTGAAGCAGATGCACACATGAAAGCACTTGCACACAAAAAAAACAGCACACACGTCCACACAGCCGCGGGATCATCCTCAGTCAGTTACATAACGAACTGCCAAACGTCCATCTTTATTGAGGTCGCTTCTTTTAACGAGAGACACGCTCTCCCAGCAGCTGTGTTAGTCAGCCTGGCGGTAAATTTGCCTTCACCTTCTGGCAAAACATATAGTAAGATCCTCTGTCGTTCCTGGGCTTTGTAAAGCTCTGGTAATGTTGTTTGGAGCAAATGTGTTGTGACCCCTGCTTTTTTTTTTTTGTTTGAAATATTATGTCAGTTCAACACAAACACGTGCAGCTCCCTCTTCACATGGTTTACTAGCATAAACTGAAATGCACAGATGTGAGTGTCTGCGTGTTTGTGAGTGTGGTTTCTGGCCGTGGGAGAGAGCCCTGAGGGAGAGACAGAGGGGTCACATATAAGAGGCTTTAGGGCAGACAAGTGAAAAGGAGGCCCTTTCTTGGACAGAGACTACGGATTAGGATGAAAGACATACGAGTGGGGGATGCTCTCTCTTTTTTATCAGTCTCACGCGCTTGCCGCATCCCTCTCCCACAAACTGCATCGTGTCTATTCAAAATGAGCAAGAACTAAAGAGGAGGATACATAGACGGACACAGTGGGAGATACATAGATGGAGATACAAAGCCAAACAGATAAGATAGCAAGATAGGGGCAGAGCTAAATATGAACTGGGACCTTGACAGATCGATAGCGTCTTTAGAATTCAGTTTGTGAGAGGCCGAGAGAGGCCATGCAACGCGCTGCTCTTTTCCCAGCCACTTGATTCGTCACACATGCTAAGAGAATTTAACACACTCGCTTCTGGCAGGCAAATATATGCTCCACACACATGTACATGTGAAGACATACACAAATAGAAGGCCATGCACTCATTCAAATCGAATGTCCACGCCCACGATTTTGGCCTCTATTGAAACACTGAATGAAACACCTGCACTGCAACCACTACTGCCCTCAGTTGAGAAGTTCTCCTGCACAGTTTTGCTGAGAAAACACAAAGCAATGTGTAGCTTTAAAATCTTACGCAACACTGCATTTCCTCCAGATAAGATAGAGGTTATATATGGATGGTTGCAGCTTCATAGCCTACATACATTGAGTTCAACTCAGTCCGTTCGTGTGCTGTGTATCAAAGCAAAAATAACCCTGGCTATCACATACTGAGGCTAGTTTATGTTGTTGACAAAGCAGGCCAACAGATCTGAGTTAATGTGACAGTTAACTAGCATTAATTCAGGAGCAAAGGTAAATGAAGCGGGCCTGCGGACACGACAGGGGAGTGCAGTGTGGATGGGAAGACGTGTGTACTGTACCACACTGAACCATGCTTGGATGAGCATGTAGGCCATGCCAACAACAATGCATAATACAGCCTCTGGTGATGGGGGATGCATATGCACACACACACACACACACACACACACACACACACACACACACACACAACACCCCCACCTCACCTCACATACACACACACATACACTTGCACAGGCGCACACACACAAACTCACACGCATGCACAGACATTGATGGTGATGGGGCATGGAGCAGTTTATGCTCATATCAAGAGAAAGTCTTTGATCAGTGTGACAGCAAGGGCACTCGCCCCAAAGGAATTAGCTAACTCTTGCCTCGCAAAAGCACATCCACAATAAATCGGGCATGTTTGCATTTGCAACAGAGGGGAGAGAATGTCTGATATTTAACGTCATTAATATGCTAAATGTATGAATATAATTTGTTCCAGTTCAGTGTCCAGAGTAGCATGTCCAAGAGAGGCATGATAACCATAAAGAGAAGAATGTGCAGAAATTCAGGTTGCATGTATAATCCTCTCAATTTAATAGGTTGTTAAGCTGCACAAGCAATTTACATATGGCTTTTAAATTAGCACGACTGTCAGTTTTCTTGCTCCTGTAAAATTATAAAAAATAAGCGAACACAGTTTTTCAAACATGTTGAGGACTGGATACTAGATTTTAGATTTTGTTTATTTTTGCCTCTGGAGTCTGAAAATACAGCACTGAATCATAAAGCCAAATTAAAAATTAAAGGTTTTATGTTTGCAATTTATTTAATACTGTGAAGTCCAGTTTACTTCCTTTGGGGAATATATTTATTTGCTTTATTGCTGAGAGTTAGATGTAGAAAATTGAAACCCCAACTGTCCGTTTCAGGTTACAACAAGCAGCTGATTAGCATAGCCTAGCATGAAAACTGGAAACAGGAGCTAATGGTTTTGTAGTGTGGGAGCTCCCAGAAGAATCACTTCTCATTTTTACTTTTCAGCTGTTGTTTTTTTTGTTGTTGTTGTTGTTGATTGCTTTTTTAAAAATACAAATTGAGCTAAGAAGATAAAACAAGCTAGTTATTGTTTGGTAGGCAGATTTTTCAACTTTTGAGGAGAGTAGCAATTTTACCCCCATTTCTAATGTTTATGCTAAAGTAAGCTAATCATCTGCTGGCTAGGCTGTTGCTTCACTCTCACCATGCAGACATGAGAGTGGTCTTGATTCTGTCCTCTAACTACTGGCAAGAAAGTGATAAAGAAAATTTACCAAAAGTTTTAACTATTAACCTTTTATTTTCACCGTTTCTCTTCATACTTGAGCCTAACTATGCAAATTCTTATTCTACCTACTTAATACTACATCTTCAGAATTAGATGTTTTTCCCTCTCCCTGAGATTTGTCTCTTGTTTTCCTGCATTAAACCTTTTTTTGAGGGGGTTAATTATGTAGTGGTTTCAAGCAATTGTTTTAGTATAAGTTAGTTTTAATTGAAAAGCAATTTAAAGTGAATCTGGAATTCCAGACTATAAAGATAAAACAAACTAGACGGGACATGATGAGTGCATGTTGGATCATATTTTGGCCAGCAAAAAAGATTGCTAAAGGTTTTTGAAGTCACCCAACCATTCATAGATTTGTAAAGAAGAGCAGAAAAGAAGCAACAGAAAAAAAGCATAGAGCAGAAGAGGAGAGGAGGGGAATTAAAACCAGCACTGTGTCAGCAATGAACAGAACTAAAAGAATAAATTGGACCCAATCTGGCTGCACTTGGTGTTAGAAAAGCTGCCCATCCAAAAGCCTATGCCCAATCCCCCATGTCACTTTTGTCCGTCTCCAAACCCTGCGGATGCTCTGCTTGTATAGCAGACGCACATAACCAAAGGATGTGAGGCATGAAAGCAATGGGAAATTCATTACATATTCCTACCCCCCTCCGTTCACCATAATCACCACAATTAGCAGACATCTGCAGTGACTCCAAAGCTGGGAGTGTATTCATGCAATCAGAGCAGCTTCACCGACAGCACTGACTACAGCCCCCTCTGTGATGGGCCTCATCCTGAAGGGAAGCATTCCATTAGAAACTCAGTGATTAATTGAGATGGAGAATTTGCTCCTGGCATCGAGCAAGAATGAAACCCGACAGGAGGCATCCATGATGGCAGGGTTGTACGCAGGGTTGGTGGAGGTGGTCCTGCGTTGGCGAGGACTGCGCCATACTGTTGATGATGTGGGATAAGGCACTCACACTGTGGCTCGCAATTATCTGTATGAGAACAGTTTCCAGACAACAGATATGAAGATATTCTGACCCATCAAGTAAACAAAACCTGTGTGTGTCTAATGATGATCCAGATTTTATAGCTACTTAAAGGCAAAAAAAAAAAAAAAGTTGCTGGGGATCCCATGTGTTAAAATCCCGTTCTACATTAGAAACACTAAATATCTGGAATATATTTAATATATTATATATTTCCTAAATTACATCCTACACTTTACCCAAAACACTGTGTTCACATTACTTTAGCTTGTAGGTAAATGGGTCACAAGATTTAATAGCTATAACTTAAAAACACATTTAATTTTTTGCTAAGAAGCCTGATGCCGCTCACTCATTTGTAGGAGTGGCTTAGCTTAGCGTAGCATAAGGGCTGTAAACCGGAGACAGCTGGCTCTGTTTAAATGAGGAAAAATCCTCCAACAAGCCCCTCTAAAGCTCGTTATAATATTTGTAAAATGCATGCAAAACCTGAACTGTAAAAATTTCATGTTGTGTTGGAAGGTTGAGCGCTGTATTATTTCTTAGCCCTCATTAAACCGTGTGTTGTCTTTACACCTTTGCTTTTACACATATTTTCTAAACCATTCATATGCTTTAATTAATGGGCTTTAAAGGTGTTGATTGGTTAACAGGCTAGGTGCTTCCCCGTTTCTGGTGTTTGCGCTAAGCTAACTGGCTTCTAGCTGTACCTTCATACCATTCAGATGAAGGAGGTGTGTAACTCTTAACAAGAAAGTGAATAAATACACAATGTTTCCTTAAATGTCAAAATATTCCATCAAAATGTCTCTGACTGGATAATTCTCTGAAGTGGTGAGTGGCCTACTGTATGTAGTCCATCTGTAGAGGACGACAGCATGTTAGACAGCTCATTACTGAAGCAGCTGGAGATGTCACTCTGACTAGGCACAGTATGGCACAGCCATGGTTTTAAGCCTCAGCTTAATATGTTGTCATGGAAATCAACAGTAGCATATCGGACACTTTTCCATTTGTGTTGAGTCCAGGGCTGGCTTCAGTATGGATCACACACACACACACACACACACACAGACCCAGGGCTAAATACAAACATCAGTCTTCACGCTGCATGTGAATCTTATGCAAAAATAGGAACTTTTAATTAAGTAAACCGAAAGACATTTTCAGATTGACGATGATTTTGAGAAGATTTCACTTGCTAAAGCAGATAAATAATATTTGGTATCACTTTCAATTACGGAAATGACTCTGTGATATCCGTTTCACCACAAGATGTGAGCAATGAGCATGCTGACATTATCTGTTATTTGCTAACTTTAGCTACTGGTCATACTAGACCACATCAGCCAGTAACAGCAAAACCCCTTGAGTATATCAAATGAATTTTGATTGTTCATAAAAAGAGTGTTTGTTTAGCTCGCATAACCTTGCTTTAGAAAATACTAACTTTTTTTTTTTTTACATCAGTTATAATGTGAACAACTTGTTTTGGGAGAGAAAATGGTAGTGAGTTTTAACAACAACAAAAAAAAAAGCATTTAGAATTGTTAGTGATCCATCCTGCTTGTGGTTTCTTCACTTTCTTATAAACTATCATGTCTGAAAATGAAAAGATTAGTAAGAAATGGGTCATGACTTTCTCCCACTTCCTAATATTGCTTACTGTTGTGATTGTAAATGTTAATTTGATAGTATTAGCCTAGTTAATAAATAGATTCCAAGAACCTCTCAGTCAAAACAATGAAAACAAAAGACATAGCTTGATGACATTGTGATGTAAAAATTTGGGCTCATGTTTCTTGGTCGATGAACTATTGGAACATAGCAAGAGCTGCTAATAACTCACAGCAACACAGCAATAGAGTGGTGAGGGGATAATAAATATTTGTAGGCCAGCTGGGGAGTTAACATCGCACGGGTTCCCTCAGCAAAAATTTAGTGGGATTTTTTAACGTGATTTTGGATTATTGCTGAAAATAAGCTCTGTTACGAACACAAGTTAATGATACTTACATGTTTTGCTCAGCACAATAATCTTCACAGATGAACACCACGTTTGTCTTTTTTGAAGCATAAATGCAATTGCCAGAGGCAAAAAGCTACTGTTAGACTAAAACCAAACTACATAGTGGTTGCATAGCTTAAAAGTCGCTCCCCTGGAGTGCTCAAGTTCTGATTTGATTAAGCATGCTTACTTTTCTACAAAACTCTCCTTGTGATTTCATCTAGCAAGTGGTTATAGCTATATCAATTGCTAATGTCATATTTTTTTCAAAGATATGTTTTACACTCTTTTTCACTTGATGACATCAAACTTCCCTGACTAGCATTGTAGTCTCATTGAGCCATTTGTTAGCAACCCCCTTCTTTAAGACACGTAAAACCTTAAAATTTCAAAACCTGTGTTTACACTTGTGCATGTTCTGTGTCAGAGGAAACGTAAAAAAATCTTTAGGTTGTATTAACCAGACCGTTTTTCAGGCATTTAACTGAAAACCCATTCAAAAATCACAAAGACTTTGAGACAAGGAAAATGGAAGTGCAAAAATGCTGACTGACTTCTGCATTTTAGGACTCATTAACTAACCACTCTATAAAAAAGACATCAACCTTTTCAACCTCAGCTACTCTTCTATCTCATTACAACAACAGCGTTACAACCAAGGGCCCGACCGATATATCAGTTGGCTGATATCATCGGCCTATATTGGGCCATCACAGATATATTGGTATCAGCATATAGTTCACCAATATGTGCCGATATTAAAATGGTTTTTAAGCCCGGAAAAAATGCTTGGACTTGTGATTTAAAATGGTGCAATTACATAGTTACATAGTTCAAGGCTCCTTATTCAATAACTAGTAAGTGAAGTGTTTGCTGTTCGGTGCACTCAATTTTGGAATAAAGATTGTTAAGATGTCAGATATCCTGCCTCTGTTTTTTGTCTTTGTCAGACGTACTTGATAACCACATTCAGCAGATATTATATATGTAAAATATCAGCCAATATATAATGGATATCGGAATTTTCTTATTTCAGTTATTGGTATTGGCATCGGACCCAAAATTCCCATATCAGTCGGGTTCTATTACAATCTACTCATTACACTTCAGTTTAGAGGCAGAATTAAACAAGAGCTAAACAATACACATACATCATGATAAACTTTGCCTAAATAACTTGAGAACTTGAGACAATGCTGTTGCCTCCCTCATGTCTTAACACAGTATGTCTTAAGGTAGATTTAACAATTTTAACTGCAGTTACGTAACATGTGATCATGGGTGTTATTGTCCTTATTGTTGATCAACCACTGATGCCATTAAAAGACTATCTGACAAGTGACAAATACAGAGTGACATACTGACTTTCCCTCCTTTACTTTCCTTGGTGATTATTCACCGGAAGTTATGGCAACTACAAAGGCAAAATGCACAGTTACCTTGAATGAAGTGGAGGATTTCTAAACATTTATCACAAAGATCTAGTTGTTTTTATACATTTTTTGACAAGAAATGTTACATAGGCCTATTACACCTTCAAGGAGTATTAGTAGTCCATTATTCACAACCTGGCACCCAAAAAAGTAGGCCTGGTTCTTATTCATGGCTTTTTAACTGAAAGCGCTAATAAATTACTTATTAACCATCCAAAGTTACAACTTAAAGATTCATTATAAAGGCTGCCTTATCTGTAAGTTGTGCTGAAATCTTCAAACCCAAGGAGAAGCAAATGACCCTTCAATTAAAATTTAAACACCGAAAATGGAATTATAAGGTTTTCACATGATAGCAGTCACACACATAAACTCCCACACGGTTAGATTTGTGAAAGAGCTGTGATTGAAGCTGCAGCTAAATTAAGAGGAAAGAGAGATTAGAAGCTTAAAGGAAATCAAGCCAAGGCTGTTGCTCTCATTTGAGATGTTTGAAATTAGACTGAATACTGAATAACTCTAGGTGCTATACTTCTGAGAGCATCATTCCCAGCAGTTATGCAAATGAGCCTTCAAATCCACACAATAATCAGATGATGTGGTGCTTTGTTGAGATTTGAGCGTGCTATTTTATCGGTTTAACAGAGACAAGAGCAAGAGAGTCTTCCAAAAAAAGACCTAATTTGTGGCCGACGGCCTCTTGACTGTCGTAAAATTGTAAAGTCACAATGAAATGGGTGTGATCCTCCGCTTGGTGCTTCCTTCCTTCCAGTCCGAGGGTCTGGGCCAAATAAAGGCCTGTGTGGTGCAGCACAGACAGGCTGCCTCTCTGCTGTGTGGAGAAATGTGTTCAATCACCATGGCTACCGGTCAGAGGAGAGCCCCCGCTGTGGTTATTAGGATTTCTCTGTCTGCTCACACACCGGCTCAGTATGCAGGTTAACAACAGTCTGTATTATGGATGTGAATGTGTGTGTTCATGGGGCCTGTAGGTCAAGGGTGATTTAGTATCGTAATTACCCCTCTAAAGAAAAAGCAGTGGAGTTTTTAATTCAAAGCATCATCCCAAAAAAAAACCACCTAAAATGAACTTGCCTGGACTCCACGGCCTCCCAACAGTGGCATGGATGCGAGAGGGGGAACACGAGAAAGCTTTGAGCACTACTGATTCAGCTGAGTACTCTCTGAGCGCCTACCAGAGGATCTGAAGAGAGAATTATCCATGCACCATTTCCTCCCCTACTCCTGTGCGGAAAATTCTGCAGTTCCAGCTTTCTCGTAGCCTACATACAGCAGAAATGCACACACGGACGCACACACACACATGCATGGACAGATACACACATACAGAAAGTCACTTGCACACACAACTTTGTTGGGGTTTGATGTTGCAAATAACGGATGTTTGATTTATTTATAGGCTAGTTGTTCTCTTCCATCTGGTTAGTCCAGCTCTTTAAAAAAAATGTCAAATTTTGATCTGAATATATAGCATGATGGAAATTTCAGAGGTTTTTTAATTTAACATAATCATTTTCCTGTAGGAAATAGCCATTATAAGGGTTATTGTAGTGATCCCAGAGTATACATTAAGCACTCTAAGGTCATTAAGGAGAGGCTACTAATAGCCACCACAGACACTCATGGGGTTATTTTAAGTGCTCCAATTTGACTCTGTGTTATTCCATATGAGATTATTGGAAGCCATAAACTGTGCCGGATAAGTCCACCAATGAAATCTGAAATTCTGAGACACAGGGTATTGTCTGCATATGCCGCTTTGCCCCGAGTATCCTCCTCCCCCTCCCCTTCCTCCACTCCCCACCCGGTTTCTCCTGAATAATACACCACAGCCTCCCCGCTTGCCCCGCCGCCCAATGGCAGACGCGCATTTTATCAAACTATCTCCTCTGAGCCAATCCCGGTCCTCTCGGTGATCCCTGTAAACCGGATGCCCTCCCTCCTGCCTCTCAAACAGACGTAATCTGTGGATCAGAGAGGGGAGCGCTCAGTCGGTGGAGAGTTGGTCCCGGACGGAAGTGATGAGAGTGAAAATACCCACTGTGGCAGACTTGAAGAAACCGCATCGGTCCACCTCGACAGGAGAGTGAATCCTGCTGTTTTACACGCAGGGGGTGAAGGGAAAAAATGTAAGTATGCCATCATGTAAAATGCATAAACTATAACCTAAAACCAGAGAGGCGGTGTTTCGTTAAACCCAGCGGAATCTGTGCAAACTGACGCTTTAGTTAGAAGGAAAGGATGCTTCTTTAATACATTCATTCATTTGAAGAAAGTGTGGATATTTTGATGAATGTGCACAAAACGGTGGAATTATGTGATGGGCTCCGGGTTGGCGCTCAGTTCTATAAATAAGGCGGCATCGCGTCTCTAAATCCAGCGCATGAGAAACATGCCAGCGGATTGCAAAAAGCGTGTCTTTCATCGCTCATTTCATAAGGCATCAGTGTGACTCGAGGAAAACGTGATTTCCGATTGGTCCGTGTAACCTTTTTATGCACACTTCAACTTTTGTACTGTTTTGCGAGACGCATCGATGGAACACAGTGTACAGACAAATGCTGTGTCCGTGGCTTTGAAAGTTTTAACGAAACGTTTTCACAGCCAGTGCAGCCCAAAGGAATCCTGGCGGAGCCTCCCAAACAATATAACTTTGATTCATTTCACTCACCAGACAGTCTCCTGTTTCTATTGTGCCCGAAAGTCGGCGAGCACTGATAAATGGTGGCTATTATTTTTCAGCTGAACAATGCGCACCGGCTTTGTGCGGACCATCTGTCATTGTATCGACATTACAGCAGCCCTCCTGCCCCGAAGAATCCGAGTGAGACACCTGAAGAGCAGAAAACAGACAGCGATCATTCAGAGCCGCCACCCGTCTCTCGCCAAGCCGTGACTCATGATGTGCTGCTCCGTCTGTGTGGATGGGTGCGTAACGTAGCCAGAAAATAAAAAGGCACTGGAACAAACCGGATGCAGTTAAAATATTAAAATTTTCGCTTCAAGGTGCAGTTAATGCATGCGCGCATGGATGCTCTGTGGTTTTTTTTATTCGCTGACGGGAACTGGATAGTGCAAACGTGCATGGCTTTGCGCATCCTGAATTCTCGGAAACAGTCTTTGCGCATCTGACTTCCTCCCGGAATTTGGGCCTCCGGCTCGTGGCAAACACAGCCAGACTGCCATTTTCAGGGTGGGCACTCTTGATAAACACACTTCATCGTTCTGGGGGCACAATATGGCCCTCACGTGCCACTCAGTGGTTTGACCCTGCAGGTAGTTAAATGCAGCTGAGACGGGCTTTCTTTAAGGAGAAGCAGCCGTGCTTCGTCTGCCAAGCACTAATATGCCTTAAGGTTAATGAGGCCGACTCCATAAATTCTCCTGCCATTTGGATGTATTGAGCTAGACGCTTAGTGCAGCACAACATTTTACTGGCTATGGATTGTGTAGGCCTACACAGCTTAAAAAAATAAATCTACATATATATATATATATATCAAACATTTATCTAATGCTGTCAGGCATTTAACTACTTGTACTAATATTTCTTGTTCATAATCCAGTGGGGGAAAAAAACAGTATGAAGAGTTGTTAATAGGGAGATGCACAGTATCCTTCTGAAAGGTGCTGTTACTGTGCAGTGATAGCCTCACTTCCGTCCCTCTCAGGGCCGAGTTACATATAATTCACTTTGCCCCTTGTAAAGAGAAAAAGCAGCAACCCTCCCAGCAAAGAGCAGCAAACGCCTGAGTGCATATCTCCTGTAGGGCTTTAATTCAGTTTGGAGCAGCTCTCAGAGTTATCATGGAGAAGTGAATGGAGCAAAGCCGCTGTCTTCCTGCTGCTGTGATGTGGGCAGCAGGGTGGTTGAATGTTGGCTTATCTTATCTCCTGTTGGAGCTATGGTCATCATTCCTGCATGGCTCATTATCACACGTGATGAGCTTCGGCTGCAATCATGTCCAGGAGCAGCCTGCTGTCACAGCGGAGCAAAGATCACCGTGCACATCATCCATTTCCCAGTGAAACTCACAGAGCAAAATGAAAAAGAATAGCCCTCTTTTTGGTGTAAGTGAAAATGTAATGCTAGCATCAGGGAGTCTTATCTCACTTCTCCAACCATCACATAACTCCCAGCAGACACCCACTTCTTTCCCTGCTGCCATGAAGCGCTGAACACACACATGAGCAGCGAGAAACAACCTCCACTCACAGTGCTTCCGCCTCTTTCTTTAAAATCATTAAACTTTAATACACAAACTTTTAATGCATTATTTAATCATCTTTTAAGACATGCCCTAAATTCATAAAAGACGAGCTAAACCTTACTCCAGTGCTATTTTCTGTCGTTTTTCACCTCAGACTTTATTGTTCACCTATGAACCCATGGCGGCAAAACCTATAGCAGCTGTTCACCAGGTACCCTTGCATTGTGTTCCTGGAGTTAAGGGTTGAGTAAGTTCACACTAGCTGGAGGAACCTGCCTCCATATGTGTGTGTTTGTGCTTGTCTGTGTGTGCAGTGTTAGGTAAATGGAAAGGTTAGCTTTAGTGCACCCCGCCTCAGGCACCGTGACATACTGCCCATCTAGATGAGTGGATGACCTCTGACCTCTTGTCTAGCCAAAGGCCCAGGTCGCTCGGGTCAAGCCAGGTGGCTTTCAAGAACCTGTTGGCCCCATTCAGGAGCACATGACACTTGAACTCTGTCCACTTTAGGACCGAACGGGTCCTTTTGGGTAATCAAGACACACTCGGGGTTTGTGTGTGACTTATTTGTGTTCCATCCTGGTAAGGTTTTAGACTAGAAAATGCAGATTAAGAGGTTAGAAAGGCTTGTTGAAGTCAGCACATCTGTTCCTTGAAATAAGATTTTAGCCCTCCTCTGTACTTAATAAAATCAGACATTTGTTCTAACATTTTGACGCATCAGAGGCTCTTTTTAGCAGCATCCCGGATACAAGAAATAAGGGTTGTTCCCGCAAGTTGTCAGAAATAGATTCAAACTTCACTCTAAACACATCCATGAGCTCTTACAGCTGTTGGGTGGCTGCTTTAATCATGAAGGACGGTAGTTGTAAGACAAAAATGCTGCATCAGTCCCGACCGTATCACAGCTGAGAGAAAACAGCAACAACATGCTCTCTATCGTGAGGCCATGCAAGAAACTCCCCATGGAAATTTTGGAATCTTTCCCATTGTTCCTAAAGGAAAAGGGGGCTTTCATATGGAAGTGGGGAACGCCAGGAAATGACAGGCATTCTTTGTGGACTATTTGAAAATAAACTTGTGGGTTCTCGCTTCCCTCTCGACAGCTAAGCAAAAACTAGAAATACGAAGAGAGGATTATGGTTTTAACAATTCCTTGGTGGCATTTTCACTTTCTTACGTTTCCTGCTGTAATTTGTCCCAAAAGTATATTTTCTTTTTCACCATGCTGGAGACATGCCATCGGAGTTTCAGCTAAAGAGCTTTTGTTGAGGGCTTTTCACTCTTTTCTCTACAGTTTCCTGAATGGCTGCATTCTTATTTTGCTCTGTATTTGTCCTTATTTTGCCTTAGTTTCCCCCCGAGCCTTTAAACACGACCCCGCAGTCCGAGCTCTGCTTTATTAGGTGTGACAGTGAGGTCTGTTTGCCGAGGCATGCCGTGTGGACTGGAACGTAAAGCTTTACATTCAGCCGGCTGCGGTCGGGGTTTAGGGAGGACCTAAACTCACTTCACCCCTATACACTACTTCGTATACAGGAACTTCCTTCATTCTGCTGAGCTGGCATGAAAGTGCAGAATTGGAAGTAGGGGAAAGAGAAAAAAAAGCCCCAGCCTTCTTTAACCTCAGAGTTCTTAATTGCTCACATACAGCTTTAATAAGGAAGAGAGAGGAGCAGCGAATGAAAACTGGAGGGAAAGTGAAAACAGGTGGTCATGATTTTAGTTTCTAAAATCACATATAGCTTTTTTTCCCCCTTCACTGTCAACGAGTCTAACATCTTTTTTTTTTCAGTGTAGTCTGGCACCAGGTGTTCATAGTTCTCTGCAGCTTTGTACAACTTCCTCCTCCTTCCTTTCAAGATGTAATAACAGGTTTCATTTAACAGGCTCTTCTGTCTTGGCCGGTCAGTCTCGCCGTACCTCAGATTAACACTCACACCTTACCCCCACCATTCAGTCCTCCTCCTCTTGTTGTTTTTCCCACCAGGCCAGTGGTGGTTCCCAGGTATTTGACCAGTGTAGCGTAGCCGGGAGGCTGGCTGTTCTGTCCTCTGTGAGACAAAGGCAGCGTGCCTCAAGGAGAGGGATGAAAGGAAACGGGGCTGTGCAGCCACTCCTTTTTACAATGGGAAACCTCCTTAGTTAGGTTGTAGAGCAAATAGCCATCTTCTCCCTTCCTTTTTTTAACAAGTGTTGAGACTGTGAGAGTGTGTCTCTATCTGTTTGTGCCGGGAAGAGCAGTGCGGTGGGCTGACTTTCAGATGTGAGTTTGTGTGTGCATGTGAGCACATATAGAAAGTTTTCCATCCATCTCTCCCTTTTTCATGTGTGTGGTTTAAACTATAGAGAGTGGGGTTAAAAATTATTAGAGAAGCTTTGAATGATGCCAGTGACTCTGGAGAAGTCTGTTTTCTTTTTTTTTCTACACAGTGTACGTGATTTAACGATTGATTTTAACAGCATTTAAAAATGTTAATTGTGTAAAAGTGGCAAGACTATAATTTAAAATATTTCAGCTTTAACAATCTAGTAAAAGCAAATAAGTATTTGCTGTAAGATCTTCCTAAGTTTTGAGTAAAGCGTTAAAGTTTTGAGGTGCATTTGAAATCCTTTATGTGATTCAGCTGGCAGTGGGTCCAATTACTTCATACACATGCAACATATTTTTTGAGCTTACGACGTTTGCATGTAAACTCTTAGAAACAATCGTAAAAAAAATCCAAATTTATCGCTGAAATGATGTTGAAGACAAAATAAAAAATCTGAAAGGACGCTCAAAAGATCTATTGATGCACGTGACTTTAGCAAAGGTACTTTATTACTTTCCACCTCTAGTTTACTAAAGGATTTTTCTCAGTCACAGTCATATTTTTCAATGACACATTATTCCATGTTGGCATATAAGTTGGGTTGTGTACATACACTTGTGTTCTCTGTGTCTCCGCTGCATCTCTCAGTCTGCTCTAACCCACTGGCGCTAAGTCTGGTGTTATCATCTCGGGTGGTAGCCAGGGGGAGGGAGCGGAAGCCGCAGGAGTCTTTTATGGCTGCAGCTCCTGAGACAACCTGTTCTCTTCTGGCACTTTTTTATGACATCATAAATTCCTCCATTTCCTCTGACCAGCCCTAGGTGGGTATAAAGGACATACCTGGCCAGTAATTGTCTGTCTGGCCGTCTCATCCGTCAGTCTCCTTCTACTGCTGCTGACTTCCTCCAGAGTCAGACTCTTTGATTGCCTGAAGACACTCGGATCTCTTAGATCTGGACGGCAGACCAGTAAAAACAGTTTTTTTGATTAGTGATAGGGCAAAGAAGGTTTTCCTCAAGTGGAGTTTCCTTGGACACCCTTTTACTGCATCTTTGTTGGCCATTGATGTCAACTGGCACCCTCGTTAGTGGCCTTTCTGCGTGCATGTGCACTTCACTCTGACAACAACGGCTCGCTCTCAGACCTGTTGATACCTTTTGTTTGTTGAAGTTTGAGGATGAAGAGCAGAAAAGAAGAGGATTATGGGAAGAAAGAAGAGGGTTTTTTTGTGAGGGGTAAAGAAGAAGCCCTCAGGAACCTTTAGCGTTCGGCATTCATTTGATGCTCGGTTGGGGCTCCTCAGGGAGGCTGGAACAATACACGCACCAGCACGACAACATTCCTCTGGGTTAAAAAGGTCAAGGGTCGCCCAACGACCCCACCCTGCCAATCAGTCCCAAGGCACTAACTCTGTGTCTTTGTTTTTGGTTTATGTCTACGCACTTGTTGAACAGACTCTGCACCTTGTGTTACAATGTGCCCTTTGCTCTCTAATAGACTAGGTTGGCACGGAGAACTTTCCCTGCTCTATAATGTTTGTTTAGTTGGTTTTGGCTCAGGTATGGATGGTTTAAATGTGCGGGTTGCGTAGAAAGTGGCCGTATTTCTTCACTGATGATCTATTTAAGAGAAAGCTCTACTACGCAGAAGAACATACATTTTTTAAAAGCTATAAAGACATGCCAATTAAGTTCGATTCTCTGGCCAGGTTTGCCTGACAATGTACTTTGTTAAACTTATGTCTGCAGCTTATGTTGCATATAATACCCCAGCCAGATGTTTGGCAAGGCCAACTCTGTGTATGTAGACAAACCACCACAAAGCAGCCGAGCTGTAATTACCCAGATTTTGATTTAAATGGTCACTTTATATGATCAGCCCACGAGGGTCAGATATTAGGCTGAGGGCACTGCAGTTCTTTAAAGACGTATTTTTCTTCCCGTATGAAAAATCCAGGTTGAGTTTTTTTTTAGTGAACACCACAGCACACTTTAAATGAAGTCTGAAGGCTGCCATTAAAGTGGAGCATATGCATGTGTAGGCATGGAGTGGCGCATGAGGCCCCTACAGACAGACTGCAAGTCTGTTAGTCATTAGTACAATGTACAGTATACACTGGAGTGGACATGCAGCTACATTAAAGCCTCGCCCACGGCCACATCAGACCACCCCAGAGACGCCACACTCAGCCACTGGCACTTCCTCCACCCGCCTTCTTGCTCAGCCTTGGGGAAGCCCGTTTTGGGATTTCCGGAGGATGCTCTGGTTATTAATCATCTACTGATTAGGAAACGTTCATTTAAAAAATCAAGTTAATTGCAAATGTCTACTTTCTAAAACAATGATACTTTTTTAAAAAACTCTGCCTCCATTAGAATTTCTCCAACTATTTTGTGTTTATATTTGCTTTTGTCTTCTGTCTTAAGGTGTTCACATGTGTCTTCCGGTGCTGACTTTTGTGCCTCCATGAAGATCTTTTCCATCAGGTAAACTGCACATCGCCATCTTTATAAAATCCTGAATTTCTCTGGTACTGAATATTCACCATGTGCCACATTCTTTTGTCCTCTTTTCTCGCTGGAGTAGCATCGCAGAGAGATGACTATAAACCTCATGAATTTGATCCCGCGCACTAAATCGGCTTACAGTAGAGGAAGGAGACATCGCTCTCTATTAGTCCGCAGTTAGAAACGAAAGCCTATCTGGCTGCAGCTGTGGAGGAGCTCGAAGATGGGGACGTTTATTGTCGGGGAAAAAACAGAGGCCTTTTAGTTTTGTCTAGCAGCTGACGCCTCTCCCCACCCACTCCTCCAAAACCGCTTTTGTCAGTAACATAGAGTGGCCCAGCTCAGGCAAGAGCGAGTGACTGTGAGAGTTTCATAGAAGAAGAAAAAAATAAAGTGCGGATCTGTTGCTGATAGGCACGGAGAGGAAAGAACCGGCTGTTTGCCATATGATGTAATTATCTGCTATTTCAAATGATTATCTCCCTCCATCAATATAGTTTTAAATGGCTATATGTGTAAGTGTGTGTGTGTGTGTGTGTGTGTGTGTGAGAGAGAGAGAGAGAGAGAGAGTGTTTTGATCTCTGGTTTTTACCCCCAGTGTAATGTTGAGACTCTGTGGCCTGCAGCTTGGCCCCCCATTTAAGCTGGGTTGGCTATGATCTCCCCCCTCTAACCCCAATCCCACCCCCCTCTGTGATCCCTGCTTCACCCTCTCTCTCCCACACACACACACACACACACACACACAAACGCATATACACAGTCTCTCAACACAAAAGAAATATTCAGCTGTAGAGAGGGGGTCCCTCAGAGGGCGCGACATTGAACTGGGGGGGATTAAGAAGAAATGGCAGGCTGACACAGGGGTTGCCATGGCAAAGCCCCCTTTTCTCCTCTCCCTCGACCCTCTGCCTATTTTTCATTTTAGGTCTCATTGTGGGCTGAGGTGTAAGTGTGTGTGTGTGTGTGTGTGTGTGTGTGTGTGTGTGTGTGTGTGTTATGAGACTGTGATGGAGTTGGGGAGGAGTAATATGGCTTATGAATTTAGTCTCTTATCTGAGCTGGTCTGCTTCACCCTGAGAGAAGAGAGACTTCTGGTTCACATGCTGCACTTCAGAAACCAGAGGACAGCCAGCAGACAAAGCTCTAAAAACTGCTTGTTTTTTTTTTTATTATTATGCACACAGTTTAGAGTGTTTCACGTTATTATTTACTGCAAATATTATACGACATTATATGACAACCAACTAGCTCTTATCATACAAATTAATGTGTACATTTTTACATATTCATAAAGGAAAACATGCCATGATAAAATGTGGGGGCAATAACTCAAATACCCGGCATACTCGTGAGACAAAACCAAATAGACTCTTTTATGATCGTCTGAATTATAGCCACAATAACGTGATGCATTACTCATCCACTGTAGCCAGTGTGTTATCATGCTAGCCTGACGTCGGCCTCCCACAGCAAAGTAATGGATGCAGGTCTAGCCTGCTCGATGACATCAGCAGCCTAAGCCGATGAAACGGGGCGATGAATGACCAGAGATCAGCGTTTACCATCCTGACGTCAGCCCTCAGTCGGTGCAGCAGCGCGCTGACACTGTCGGCAGTTGTTCCCCAACTATGGTCTGTTTCTGACAATGGGAGCTCTCAGCCTGTGGCTGGGGATGGCTGGGCTAGAAAAAGCTTGCCTGCACAGCAGGACATCGCAGCATTGTTCTTTGGACTAGATGCGCATAGGAACATTGGCAGCCTCAAAGACAGTTCACTGATTATTATTTTTTAAATTTTATTTATTTAAGTATTTACAGTTCTGTTCACCAAAATTACTTAAAAACGTCTTCTACTTAATTGTAGTTTTATCTATTAATGCTAATAGTTTTGGTATTTTTCCTTTTTTTTCCCACCCCCAAACAAAAGAGATGGTTGGAATTATCTGTCTAGCAAACTGTAATGAAAAGTTAAATTTAACATCTCTGTAAAATTTGTGTTGTGGATTATTTTGAGTGGCTGGGACTTTCTGAAAGGACAAATTGTTTTGAAATTTCAAAAATGTCTCATTGCTGTCATCACAAGTTCCATTCACCTTCTGGCACGATTTAGAAAAAGATATGTGAAAACTTGTGGTAAGGAAACCAAAATTAGCTGCACGGCTAGAGGGCCTACTTCAAAGGGAAATTAAGGGAAAAAAAGTAATTTTTAGGCGACCTGGCCCTTTAAAGACAAAAATACTGAGCAATATCACTGCTAACAACTTCCTCTTCATCTGTGTTTCAGATGCTGCTCCGCCAATTTTGAACTGAAGATGAAAGACTTGGAGCTCCTCTGATTAACGAGCTGGCGGTAATGCAATAAAGCCGATCCTCTCACTTTATGTTCCAGCTTAAACACGCCACATGATCGTGTCCTGTGTAGCATAACCCAAACCATCTTTGCCCCATGGACAGTGGACTCATTCTGCCACTGTCCTATGTCATCACATCCCCATGCCGTGCAGCCTGACCACAGCGGTTTGAGCGACGTCCTCGCCTCTGTCCCCCACCCGCCCCCGCCTCCTTCCCCCCGCCTTGTCTGTCAGCTCGGCTCACGCTCACAGCCGCTGTCCTGCTTGCCTCGGTGAACATTCAACGCTGTCGGTGAGTTTGGTATGGATCACATAAAAACCATCGACCGTTGACTGTGCCCCGCGGCCAGCTCTGACGTCGTCAGGAACGGAGCTAAAAAATGAACAAAAGGGCAAGTGGGCGCATGCAAATCTCAGAGACAAAGACACACACATGCACATGCACAAAAGTGACACTCTGTTTCCACTGTACCCAAAGACCAAAGGTCACAATCAACATTCATTGCTGTCGCTGGGTTGGACTGTGTAGAAAAGCTCACTGAACAATGAGTGCAACTGTGGCCCAGATCTGCCTGACTCGTGTCTCAGCCAATCAGCCGACCGGATGTGAAACACTCTGATTTCTTTATTTATATACTTCTTGTTTTTCACTTCTATTTTCTCCTCTTTTCCTCCCTCCCTGGCAATGGGAGTCTTCAGGGGGGAGAGAGAGGGAGAGAGAGAGATAGACACAAATAGACTTCTGGCTGCGTGCTTGTCCTCATCCTCCTCTTTTCTCCTCTAATTGGCGGTTATGTGTGCAGCAAGGGGGAAGGAAGCAGAGTGAATGTGTAATCATTTGGAGTCTCTTCTCCTTTAGATGTTTCATCCCTCTCTTTTTGTTTGTCTAATTATATACTGAGCCCAGTTAACTCTGCGCTAACTGTGCGTCTGTGCTAGCAAGAATAAGCAAGTGACAAACAGAGTTAGGACAAGGGGGAGGAAAGATAAAGTTGGAAACATCATAGCACCATCAAATTTATCTAGTTTTGAGTATATGAACCTTAATATTGTTCCTGGTGGCGCTGCAAAGAACCTGAGTAATTTTCCAATGCAGAAAGAAGATTGTTTTCACCTTTCGGACTGAGCATGTGTCATTATCTGTGTTTGAGTTTCATGAGTCTGTCTGGCTTCCTGTCTGCTGCTGCTGCTGTGTGTGTGTGTGTGTGTGTGTGTGTGTGTCTGCACGTATGCTATGACAGAGGACCTGTCTGCTGATCTTAGAGTGCAATATGTTATTTTCTTTCTATACTAAAGCAGCCTGCCTCCTCATGGGAAAACACAGTCCATAACCTTGTCTTCCTTCAGACAGTGCTGGACTGGCCATGCTGCTGCCATATCTCATTGCATTTGTGTGTAACAACTCCCGGACACTGTGTCCTCTATCTGTAAGTCACGTAAACACACAGCTCAGTGCAGTTTTATGTAAAAATGTGTTTAATTTTCTCATGAAGTGCTGATGTTTGCAGGAAGTTTTAATGGCTGATTCATTAATTCAATAAAGTTGAATCTGAATCCGTGCAATAGTGTCTGATATGATTATTTACTCTCACTTAACTTGTAATAATATCTTTCCAACTCCCATCTAGTCCCCTCCTCTTTTCTAACAGTATGTTTCTCCCCCTGTGTCATTTAGTAACCAGGTCCCATGTCCATGTCCCTCTCTCCCCAGTCTCTGTATTATTCATTGAAAAGCACTCTGTACAGTGGTGCAGAACGGTGGAAGTGATGTAATAGTGGCTGCCAGCGTCATTTGTGATGGATTCATGCAACAAGAGAAAACACACATTTGTTCATTTGCCGGTGTTGCCAACAGCTACAGCTGATGATCAGGGACTGGACATAAAGAATATCCAAGATAAAAAAGGAAAAGGAAAGGAAAATAAAGGAAACACTGAGAGTCTCAGTAAGCTGTTGAGCCACCATGAGCTGCCACATTGCACCTTGATATAGACTCTACAAGTCCTACAAATAATATTCCCTCATTTCATGTCTTGATGGTGGTGGAGAGCGCTGTCTGTCACCTCTGTCCAAAATCTCCCATGTGTGATTAAATGGGTTGAGACCCGGTTGAACGCCAGGGCCTTAGCATATGATTCACTTCATTCTCATACTCACTGAATCATTCAGTAACCCTGAATGGCCCACGGACGGGGGCATTGACATCATTTTTCTCCACTCATTTTTCTGGTTTTGCTTTTAATATTTTACCCGTCAGTAGTTTTTAGCAGTTTAAGTTCTGAAAAGCGCACTTCAAAGGAGCTGAACCCCACCTACATGATGATCAAACACTGAGTTGTGCAAATGTTAAGGCGTTCAAAGAGCAGAGAAGAGCGTAGAGAAACAAGTCTGGAACATCGTCATGCTGTGTGTTGACAATTTTACACTTATAAATAGCACTGAAACAGCAAAACTAAGGAAAGTGGAGCTGAGATGGCTTCACAGCACTTTTTCTTTGCAGTGATATTACCGCCATCTAGTGTTCAAAGAGTTTTTTGGATTTCATTTGAAAGGGGCTCAATCAATCTGCCACATAGTAATAGGATCATTATTTTCAGCACTGCCTATTTTATTTATTATTTCAGGCTTGCTTGTAAGTATTCATGCTTTTTATTGTCGGTTTTGTAACAGTTAAAGCACTAAATCAGACCACGGCCACCTTATAAAGATAAAGTCACTGGGGAACAACACTGATAAATTCTATAATTATTCATAAGAATTATGAATTTGTTTGGTGCTGAATGGAAAAAGAATTTCATAATTAATAGATTTTCAAAGACAGTCCCTCAATGCTCTCGCTTAGGAGCCATCAAGCAAATTTTTGTGACAGGGTCTAACAAATGTTAGCCTACATCCTGCCTGTAATTGCTTTTTAATTCTGCCCTATGATGTCTAATCAGTTAGGTTTTTTTTTTTTCAATTTTCTGTTACATTTACAAAGGTTAACTTATGGACAAGTGCATAACTTGTCAATATAAACACTTCTACACTTTGTCCATAATCAATAGCTCAGATTATTTTAAATACAAAAGCTTTTCTCTATTTAGGACAAACATGTTTAATGAAAGGAAAAACATATTGCACTCTTTAAAAATGAAAAGTTGATTTCATAAACAGTAAACATATTGTTTCATGTCATTCACTCTGGGGTTTTGGTGCTACAGCCTGATTTATTCAGATGACTCGCTGTGAGCTTGTGGTGACTAATGTTCGCAAACTTGAGCTTTACTTCAGTTACGCTGGTTCATAAAGGATGACACTGCTACTGACATTTGAGTTTTCTGTGACTCTGCCCTACTTTTGCTTTTTTTATACTCTTCTGTTTTCAGTTATGTTATTATTATTTAACATTAGGCTACCACAAAATTGTCACGTGTCCTCGGTGGCCACAGTCTATTTGACAAAATGAGGCCATGTTAGCAGCAATTTAATCACAAGCTTGCAAAGTAAATCAACATGCTGTTAAGCAAGTTCAAATTGTAAATTCTCCATATTATTACAAGATTTTTTTTTTTTTAAAGAGAAAGAAATCATATATGTCATGTTGGATTATGAGGACATAAAGGACAAAACATAGCAAAACTAAATAACTTTATCACATAGTAGTTCTAATGATATTGTGTATCAAGCATATACATGATATGTTTTAGTGTGCTTTTTTGTTTGTTGTTAGTTTTACTTTAAACCTGTTTATAAATGACTATAATTTTGAGTTAAATCAAGAATTTAGTTAAAAGACACAACAGTGTCTACAGTAGCATAATAAGGATTATTACAACATTACATCTAAAATAAATGAGGTCACACTTTATTACAGTTGATGTCAGCTGTGTGTGAGCATGGAAATACCTGTTCTGCTACCTGCTTAAAATAAACACCTCGCCTGTAACTTCCTCCTGCTGCTCTCACAGACCTGCACAATTTGACATGTAATAATCTGATTTGGTCACGAGACACAAAACGTCCAGGGCTGGAATTTTTCATTGTGGGAACAGAAACAAGGAAATGAAGATGCTGTCACAGAAAAAAAAAAACACATGCAGTTATTGCAGTGCAGCTTGTGCTATTTATTAAGAGCCATCGCTCAGAGCTGTCCTCATTATTTTTCCCTTTTTTATGACCTACAAAAGCATTCACTGGACAATTACTGTTTTTTGTAATAAAACTTTAATCTTTCTATATGAACAAAATTTACAAACACAACATTTTTATATAATAAAAGATTACCAAATAAAGTAAAATATAAAAATACATTTAAAAAACAGTCATAAATGTTCTGTGTAACATCACTGGTTATTGAATAAGATGCAGCTGTGGGATAAAATAAAAACAGCTGGTTTTCTGCAGCTGAGCTCCAGCGTCTTTCCTCCAAAAGCAGAACTCTATTGCTGTTCCTTTGAGGTCTTCATGTGAACCATTTGTGCCTTATTCCTGCAATAAGAACCCATCGGATTATAATTTAGTAATACAGATGTAAAAACACATTATTCAGACTGTAAAATTATGCTGCATGTTAGCTACGTTGCAGGTTCTTTGCTAAAAATCTTACCTTAAACGGTCAACATAGTCCATCACCCAGTTCAAAGCAGGATTGGTGCATGCTTTACCCTTCTGAATGTGGAAACTAGAGATTAAATAAAAGGAAAGAGACAAAACATTTATATCCTTACTCTATGATGATATTATATTTCAAGTCTGATTTATTGTCTTCTTAAGACAGAAGAGAGAAACAACCTCATTCTGATACTCACATAATGGCATCAATGGGACAGTTTTGTTTTATTGTCTGGACCGAGTACCCCTTGATTACAGAAAATGGTAATTTCTTTTTCATGTAACTTCGACAACATCCGGAATATGCTGTAGAATGAGAGAAAAGAGATTTGATTGGAAAAGTTAAGAGAAAAATGCACCTGCTTAGCTGCATTAATATGAATGCCTAAAAAAGAAAAAAAAAAAAAAGAAAGGAAAAAAAAAGGCAGACTTAAGAGAAGTAATAAATTAGGCCTCAGTACATACCAGCAGATGTGTTTGTGGCCAGCAGACAGATGCTGAGGAACATTATCACCATCACTGTAGCTTTGCTTGACACCATGTCTTCCTCTGTGCTGCTGCAGTGCCTCTGAGCTGTGCTGTTGTCTCGCCTCTCCTCAGGTGGAGTCTCAAGCTGATGATTGCAGCAGCCTTTTATGTTCAGAAACAGGAAACCTAACCCTAACCCAGGTGAGAAAGAACTATTGCAAAAGCAAAAAAATCCCCATCACTTTCCCCTCTGAATGAAAAAGGGGAAATATGACACACACACACAAACACACACACACACATACACACACAAGGATAGCGATATTGTCATCCACCCATGAATCAGAAGTGCTGATTATTTATGTGTTTATATGTTTATTACTTAACAGATCTTATCAATTTGAGAAACTCCTAGCAGGTAGAAATTTAAGGATGAAGCTGCAGATGAGGAAATAAAAACAAGAAGAATGCTCACTGGTCATTTCAGGGACTTTACTCTCAGAATAAAAGGGATAATGTTGCTGTATTACCATAAAGTCGACTTGCGTAACGGATATTGTTGGAATCAGCCACAATAAAACTGGATTATATAACACTTGGCATGTTGACCAAATATGAAGATTGCAGAAGACGAGTTAAATAATTTATTACAAACTAACTCAACAGACACATCTTGTAGATGTTGCGTCACACATGTTGGATCTCTGTATCACCACACCTCGATACAACGAGTCCTGTAGAGCCAGTGCAGCATGGGAAGTTATGAAGGCGTAGCTGCTGCCCTAATGACTTTAATGCACCCACATGATATTATTAACAGTGGAATATTTAATCAGAGCAAACTATTAAAAGGGTTAAAAGAAGGTTAAGTTTCCCTGGAGAACTTGTTATACACCAAGTTATCGTGGGCTGCAACAAGTAGGTTGCTTTGAGGTTTTACAGAGGTTCTTTTCTAGGTCAGAGGAACACTTAGTATACTTAAGAACCAAGCATCACAGGAAAAAGGTATATTGGGTGGACTGAAATAGGTCATGAAGTCTACCTAATCGTGCATTTTGAAATTTCCACTCAAACCACACCATGTTTGAAGCGCATCGCATCTCTCGCTGATTTCCTGCAACATGCTTTTTTTTCATGTTAACTCTTAACTTTATGACTCTCATATTCATCTCTGGGCTTTAAGAGTGAGACAAATCTAGATAATACTCCCATGACTATATGTTATAACAAAGGTATTAGTCGCTGTAGTTATCCTGGGTAAAGTAATCCCTTTGCAGCACAACTTAGACGTACTGATTCAGCTTAAGTTAATATTTGGGTTTTGTCTTATTTAGTCAAATTGGGCTCTCTCAGTGCACATGTGGAATTGGCAATATTAGTCAAGACAGACTTTTTTTTGAAGCTATCCTTCAAATAAAGGAAAAAAATTCTCAGGAACCACATTTCTGTGAGAGCCAGACATCAAATGACACCTACTCACAGAAAGAAGAAGATGAAGGGGCTTCAGAGAGAATTTCAACTGACCTTTTTCACATCCCATTCTAAACTCATGAGAAGGGGCTGAGAAAATGTACAGAAATGTGCAAATCTATTGTGTGAAAAAATAAAAACTGTTCACAATTTGGGAAAAACTACAACAAAATTCAGAAAGTTCCATGAGGACCTATTTACTCACAGTAAGGAGATGATAAAGAAAGTAGGAACATAATTTTTTTGTGGCCTTTAAAGTTCTGCAGGTGCAACTTTCCCTGATTAACATACAGCAGATGAGTCAGACCTGTAAGTCTATAAGGTTGTTTTGACGTGTCATTGCAGGAAAAGGTCAGGTGTTATTAATAACTAACAATGGTTATGTTTTGTTCAATTCTAAAGCAAGAATCAGCATGTACAATACAGTACTGAAACTGAGGCAGCCAGATGACCGTTACAGACTTAATTATTCTTACACTGTTTTTCTGTGACATGTCAACACGTCTTTTGAGTAAGACAGGACTTTGTCTCGGTCTCACGGAATAAAATAATGTTGATACAATTAACTAACTGTACCACAAGATGTGCTTATGAACTCTGACTTGCATGTAACTACTTTTACTTGGTGGTCACGTCTGCATCACACACTGTGGTATCTGTTAGCAATGCTGATGTGTTATGTTAATGGGAGAAGGCGATCTGTATGATAATGATTCTATTGTACAGAAGGGACGATGACTGCAGTGAAAGTGGAGTGTGGTCACTATTAAATGTGTAATGTGTTTCTCCACATCATCGTGTCATCTGCATGCAGCAAAAGATCAGCAGGAGGGGCGCCCAGTGGCTCAGTCGGTAGAGCAGGCACCCCATATACAGAGGCTATGTCCTCGCCGTGGCGGACCC
>JAQLOL010000004.1:11115005-11126725 GCA_029783665.1 Naso thynnoides
TCAGTCCTCGGTATCAGCTGATCCACAAGTCCAGGTATCAGAATCAGTATCGGGAAGGAAAACATAGTATCAGAACGTCTGTAATGTAAGCATTTCATGTCCTTCACAAGGTGGAGCAGTTCTGGCGTTTTTATAGTCACATGATCCGGCCAGGTGACCTGACAGGCCATAGTGACTTCCACCTCTTCAAGGAAGGTATTAAACCCATGTGGGAGGTAGGTACTCATTTTGTAATCCGTGAAATCTTTTTAAGTTGATGAATGAAAAGCCCATTCTGAAACCCTGGCTGTGTTTTATTCAGGATGATGCCAATAAAATGGGTGGAAAGTGGATCATCCGTCTGAGGAAAGGCCTGGCGTCCCGATGTTGGGAGAACCTGATCCTGGCCATGCTGGGGGAGCAGTTCATGGTCGGAGAGGAGATCTGCGGGGCTGTCGTGTCAGTACGCTTCCAGGTGAAACTCACAGGCACCCACCTGTTTCCTCCTTGTTGAATTTACTTCCTACTTCAGTGCACTCAGGCATGCCTTATCTGCTTCCCTTTTCCAGGAGGACATCATCTCAATCTGGAACAAAACTGCAAGTGATCAAGCGACCACTGCCCGCATCAGAGACACCCTGCGCAGAGTCCTCAACCTGCCTCCTAACACCATTATGGAGTACAAGACTCACACAGACAGCATTAAGTATGTATGTCTCTTTGTTTTATTTTTTTTCTCATCAACCCCTCTCTCTTTCTCTCTGTCTCATTAATGTACGCATTCCTACAAACCGCAGAAGTTGTTGTGTTGTTTCAAAGAACGGAATTATGGAGAATGGTTTTAATGCTTCTCACAATTACAATTTTTTAACAAGCAAATTTCAAACATCTGCTACCTGGTTTTTCAGAAGTGACAATTTTCAGCTTCTTTCTGTGTTATACAATTCTAAACTATATGCCTTGTGAATATGGCGGCTAGAAAATAATGATTTTTCATCATTTTCTGACATTTAATAGAATAAACAAAGTTTTAAAAATGATCAACATTGTAATCCATCATGCAGATAAATGATAGTTGCAGGGCTGGTACAAAGTATTAATCTGCTACTTTTCTTAATTAAATACATTTATTACAACATCTGCAGCTAAAAAAATAAACCATTTTTATCATTTATTGATGTACATACTTTTAAGGAAAGATCATAACATACATTTATGCAACTCCATCATGTTTCATGTGCTTTTGCTGTAAAATGATACTGACAATGGTTGTGACTCTCCCCTTAAAAGCCCCACAAACATCTTAACAGTCTGTGTGTTTGACCGTGAATAGTGAAGTGCTGTATCCTCCTCCTCTTGCAGAGCCTGGGAAGACTTCCATGGTCTGGTGAATGCTAGTGGTGGACGTTAGCCCCTCACACAGAGAACCTCTGCGTGAGTAAGAAGTGTTGCTACATCAGTGAGTGAGTGAGAGAAACTCTCTGATCTCCTTTGTCTCATCCTAATGTAGCTTATCTCCGACTGTGGTGTGCAGGTGTGTGTAAATGTGATGTGTTGGAGTATGACGAGTCCAGGAAAGGATAGCTCTACGTGGACTGGCCCTTTGTAATATGGACAAAGGTACAGAGGCAAGACGACCATTCCGTCTTTGTGTCAAATTGGAAATGAACAGAAGAGCCTGTCAACAGAACGCTGAACCAGAGCTGAAGAGAGAGTTACGTGATACTTTTAATCAACCAGAGAAGAGCAAAGCCTCCAACTTATTTTTGTTTTACTATTGTTTTTTAGCAAGTTGTAACATCTGTCAACTTGCCACCAGAGGGAGGCCATGTGACAGGTGGTTGCTGATCTGGTCTTTTGCTGTTAACAAAGTGTACTTGACAAAATACAACAAACCAATCTGTTATAATGCTACATCTGATTTTATTGTTAAACATAACACCACACTTGCTGCCGCTAAGATGAGTTTGTGTTTGACTTTTATTGGGACCCAAACAGGGTTGCAGGTAGATATTATTTTATTACAGTGCTGTACAACAGTTCTTCTGGACATTTCAAACTAGAATGGATGACTATTATTGTTTACGATATGTTTGTAAATACAGACCACAGATGAGTTAACTGAGTCTGCATTGATTCTCCATCTTTGACCTGGAAGATGAATTCCAAAGGATGAGGACCATCCTGTGCTGGGCAGAGGGTTGTATAACCGGCATCTTGAGAATGGACTACCAAGCTGCCTAAATCACTGTGCCTGGCCTCGAGCCCGACCCAAAACAGTTTTCCCTTTTGTCTCCTCTGTTTTTAAAGATTCCAAGGGATGGGCTTTGCTTTAATGTCCTCAACAAAGATGTAAAGGTGTAAGTCCTAAAACACTGATCTTCACTCCTTTTTCTAAGAAATGAAGCTGGGCCCAGAGGCAGGGTCTGTTACAGTTTTATTGATTCCTTGGGAGCATTTTTTTAAAAATCCATTTCAAGAGAGCAACTATAGTTTGTTGAAAAACTGTAATGCTGGTAAAGTGATGGATGCAGGTGTGTGTCCAAAGTGAAGAGACACTGTTGGCTGTGCACCTGATGGATTATAGCAATAAATGTCAAATATGCATCTGCTGCTAAAGTTTGTTTTGTGTCGGTTTCTTTCATAAAATTATGTCCAAACAATTGTTTCAAGCCTTTACTGTTGTTTTACAGATACAGTCCAATGGTTGCTGTCTCTCCTACCATAAAGTGACTTGACTGGTTTCCCCCAGTTGCTGTCGGTTTCAAGTGTCCATTTCCTCATTATTAATCCATGTCATCAATTAGCTCATTTCAAAGAACATGTGATTCTGCAGAGAAAACAAATCCGGTAAACTGTTAATCAGTGAAGGAATTCATTTATGTTGGCCATTTTCCACAACAGGCATTTCTGTACGTCATAGCAGGAAAAGCACAGGTATTACTGGTAACGTTAACAGTGTCTCTGTTGTATTTTAGCACCCAGCAAGCTGTGGCAGTGTGACAGCATTCACAACAACAAAAACTGTGAAACTGAGGTAGCTAAATGGAATTCAGCCATCTTTAATTTTACTCTACACCAGAAAAGGCCTATTTCAATTCAAATGTAAATGAGAGATAATAGAAATTCATATGCCTACCAACAAAAACGTGGCTGCCAGCAGCAGCAGTTTAGTGTGTGATTCCATTCTCTGTGGCACTGGAAGAGAGAGATTTAGAGATGGCACAATTACTCATTTGAAATGAGAACGTCGTATAGAAAGTACTTGTTCTGCCTAAAGCGAACATTGATAAAAATTAAAGATACATTATGATTCTCGTTACTAAACTACAGGGTGCATATGACTTGGGGAAAAATGTGGAGTCTCAGTAGACAAGTGTCAACAGATGTAATTGCTGCATCTCATCAATTGCTACAATGGAGCCATGATTAAATGTTCTGTGTAGCACCAGCCTTTTTCCTGCCATGACAAAATCAAAATGTCTGCTGTCAAAAAACAAGCCAGTCAAGTTTCAGTTAAACTTGCTTTTTTCATTGTTGTGTAAGATGAATGATGAGGATCAGTGAAAAGTGTCATATAAATCATGTTCCTGATAATGTTATTTCCGTCAATTTCAACTCTGCTGTATTTTAGCTTCCTAAGATGGACACGTCTGAAGAAGAATGGGAACTTTTCCAAATGTGCAACTCACCCTCCAACCCAAAATATTCATGGTCCATGTTATGTTCTTCATTGAAGCCAGGCCATTTCTTCCATATTGTTCCCATTTTCTCCCCAATGTTGGAGACAACCTGTCGTGTGAAGTATCAAAAATACTGCATGAAATACACTAGTAGAGGCACATTTCTTTATCTTGGGCTGCTAAAGCATTACTACCTGGAACTGCTGTCTGGAGAAGCAGCGGCATGGACAACAAGAGCCCTGGATTCTGATGGTAGATGCGCCTTGTGCATCACAAACTTCCAGGAGAGGGGTAAACATGCTCCACCTGAAAGCAGAGTCAGCCAACACACAACAACCTTGCAAATTTCCTTACATAATCATGCAGTAAGCAATCTGGCAGATACTTTGGCTAGTACTTCACATGCTGGTGCAGCCCAGCCTTGATGCTTGGTTGATCACATTTTCAGCTGTCATGATTCTGCAGCACCAAAACCATTGTTTGCTTGGTGTTGGAGGAGTTCAAATTGGGGCATGCTTTATTCAAGCACAACTGAGGGAATATTTATACCAAGTAGATCACCGAAACCTCTGCCAGGTCACTCCTAATTGGACACAACTCCATGCAGTATTGCTTCTGGAAAAATCTAATTTCAACACACAAAGGCAACCCAGCTCACTCTGGAGTCAGATTTAGGCCAGATGAAAAAGAAAGTATTTTAAGAGACATGGGTGCAGTCATTCCTCCCATTAATCAAAATTGCCATCAGGATGGATGGTGCATTCCTTCCCTCCCAGCCCAGTTCAGCTCTGTTGGTGTCTCTCCATGCAGACAGCTGTTTTTTGCATTAACTCTCCCAGGTTTAGACTATGGGACAGTAAAGGATCCAACTGCTATTTACAGACAGGCTTAGTTTGAACATTTACAGTGCAAGGCACAGTGTGGCCAGGGGCCAAGAGTGACAAGTTGTTCAGTCTTAGAATGTAAAGTGTTAAAATTGCTTGTAGGATTCTGATATTGGGTTAAAGGTTTAAAGCTATAGTTGGTAACATTTGGAAGTCAAGTTAGCTGTAGCATGAGACTCCTTGGGAAGCAACTCCCTGTTTTTGCTTGGGCTCGTGTTTTATTTTGTTTGTATGCTCTATTTTAAGTCCAGTTTGCACCAAAAATTTACGACAGGACCAAGCAGCTGCAGCGAAGTAAACAGTTCGTCTCTGCTTAACTCACGCTGGCTAACGGTGTCGCCTTTAGACACTGTTGTCACCAGAGGCCAGAGCCACGTTCAAGCTGGACAACATGTAGCAACACATTTATTTAACTGAAAGTAGTGGTGCACTGAACACCCTATTCAAAATGCATTGCAACTGTCCATTGGATCCATTGTGCAAGCCTTTTTAATAAGAAACACTAAAGATTTTAATATGGGTTTATACACAGGTTGCAGCTGGCTGGGTAACACCTCTGACACATCCATTAAACAGGAGAAAACGCACCTCAGAGCTGTCACACACCGTTACACACTGTGTCAAGGACACAAGTTGTTCAATCCGTAAACCATAGCAAAATGGTTGTTGAGACTGAACGTAGCCCAGGTTTAGATTTGTAGGCATGACAGTTGTTTCAACAGCCAATCAGCTAGTCGTGACGTCACCTGTCGCTAAGACGCACAGCATAAAGAAGCCAATAGGAATATGTGCACTCCAAACTTTCCGTGATTGGCCAAAGTCCTGTCAAGATCTGAATACAGGGCAAAGTAGAGGTGCAGAACTATAGTGTTCTTTCAGACCACCTGAATTACAATATGCTGAAAGGTGGAATTTTTGTGATATAACACCAAAGATAAACTGCCTACATCAGCTTTAAATATTGACTTTGAATAAATGTAATGGGGTTAAAAGTAAAATTTTCCTCTAAAATGTAGTGTTGGCAGAAGTTTGAAATAGCACAAAATAATCTATAAAGTTCAAATATGACGAAATAGTACTTGAGTAAATGCAGTTAGTTACTTTCCACCGCTGTTAAAGTTAGACAAGGTCAACTGAAAACTGATTCAGTTTACCCTACCTCTGGCATATGGTGCCAATGAGATGTTTTTGAGGTGTGTAGGCCCTAATCTCCATCAGGCAGCAGCCGAGGCAGCAGGCATCCACCCTCAGGGGCTTTTCAAAATAAAATACCTGGTGGCCCCGGCAGTCAAAGCCCTGGAAGGAACAGGCCCGAGCTGGACCGCAACACTGGAGGCACACACAAGAACTTTCTGACAGAGGGGAAAGATCAAGGAATGATTAAGGAAATTATTCACTCTCTGTTTATAAGGTGAAAATGAAATGAGTGTTTTCAGTTAAGACGTGGAGCTGAACAGGGATCAGTACCTTCAACAGCCACAAATAACTGAGACCTGCTGTCCCCTGCAGTGATGCTGTAGATCCTCCGGGGAACACACTGTGGACCTGCCATGACATAGCTTCATTATTTTAAAACAGACAAATCTCCCTTACAGAAACATTAAGATACATAAAATCAATATTTCCAGTTCACCTTGCAGCTCTGGTCTGGCAGTGATATGTATTTCACTAACTGCTTCCAGCTCAGACATAACGTTTGATCCTGCTGCACCTTCAGGCCACTCCTCCTCCATCTCCAGCCTGTTTACTTTCCCTGGCCGCTGCGTTTTCTCCATACTTCTCCCAGGGGCCAGATGTGACGGCTGCTCAACAGGATCCCAGTCAAGGGGCTTCAAGTGAGGTTTGGGTCCAGATGAGTGAGTGAGACCCTCACTTGAAGGCCCACAGTGGTTACGGAAAGCTCTGAAGATCATCTGGATGTGCTTCTCTCGCTCCAGCCGATCGAAGGGAAGAGGCTGATTGGTCACTGCTGACATGGTTTGAAACTAAACAATATGTGGTATTCAGCAATCAGATAACAATTAAAAACAACTACTTGTTGTAACACATGACAGGAGTGTATGATGCATGGCTCAGAGGAAAATTAATTGTAAATTGACAGTATTTAAATTTTTCTTACAGATTTTCGATGACTTTAATAAATGTTACATTTGCAAATGAAATTAGAAAATTTGTCTTAAAATTTTAATCTCGAAATCAGCTCTTGACCTCTGACATTTATCTTCTGACTACTTTTAGTTCCAAGAAATATTTTTCAGTGAAATAAAAGATTCCTTCAGCCTGCTGTTGTCTGCATTTCCAGTGTTGTCAAAAGACCTGGGAATATCAGGCAAATTACTCTGCTAACATGAAAAGTGATGGATGTTTTTACATGCATCTTATTTCTTCTGTAACTCCATGTCACTGGTTTACTGCTTCAGATTTATAAATATGGTGGTTGATGTAAAATTCTGCATGTCCCAGACTAATCAGAAATGTTAGGCACTTGAAGCCCCAGTTCCTCCAAAGATTTCTATCCCTTGTAAATTTCCTGCGGTCTCTATTTTAAAAGACAATTCAACAAATGCGTTTAAAAATCCATCCTTAGGATGCAAGATGTTCAACTCCTGAATTTACTTGTAAAGGTTAAAGGCAACAACTTCTCCCTCAAGGCTCCTTACAGCAGGTTTTCCCTGTATAATGGAGTGACTTCATCGCAGCAGTCAGCCTGAGCCTCCTTTTTATTCTCCTCACACAAACTCAAGTTACACCACTTGGTCCAATGCTTCAGCTGAACTGTACATTCCTCTAAAGCAAAGGTCTTGGTTTTAGTTTTTCAATTTATTTATTTATTTATTTTTTAAAGCATTTTACCAGTATTGTATCAAATGATTCAATTTAAGAAGTTACTTACCATCTGCGGTCAACCTCCAGGTACCTACAGACTCTGGTAATCTAACTGTGAGGAGGAAGCGATCGGGCAAACATTCATGAGTCGTCATGATCAGGAGGCGCGAAGCCCAACCCTTCTTGTCCCCTCTGTGTGTTTGTGTGAATGTTCTTGGCGTAATATTTGGCTTTGAGTGTTTGTGTTTCCTGTTGCCTGACTCTGTTTCCATCGCAACCAGCCGGATCTGCCTTTTGTTGGGTTAAAAAGGCATCACTCAGCCATGTAATTGAAATCCTGCTTCCAGAGGTGGGGGGGTGTGCAGTGGGTCTGAGTTTTGGGTGTTAGTCGGGGGGTGTCAGTGCTCTCTACAAAAAAAGTATGAAACTCTAGAAGATTAACTGATTTCTGACAGTGTGCAGTCACAAGATTACAGTAATACTTTTATTGATGAAGGCATTCATTTGGCACATTTGGCTGTTGTTCACTGTTTACATGATTGATCAACAGATGTCTCATGCAGTTTATCACAACAGCCTTGAGTTTTATCAAAGTCACAGCAGGTGATGCACAGTGCTGAGAGCGTACCAAGGACAGCAAAGGAAATAAGGACATTGCTCTTCCTATGCAAAAAATAATAATAATCTCACCCTCAACAGTCTGTCACAGCTGATACCAGTATGCATCATCATGATCAGGCTTGGCATCTTAACAGCTGTGGCATGAATCCATTATAACCATAAAAAGCATTTTGGACTTGGTGGTTGTCCACAGACAAATACACACAGCTGTATCTTCTCCATCCTCTCTGTGGCCCTGTCATTCGTGACAGATCACTGATGGACGCCATCAGATTTAGGTTCACAAGATAAAATCTGGAGATCTTCTTGTTCAGCCCAGGAAATCTGTCTCAGTTAGATCAGTAAGATTGTTTGCAGGAGGGAGATACTTCTTGGGATCTCCAAGGAAAGGTGTGGTGGGAGGCTGATTGAAGTGGCCCATCAAGAAGACCCCAGTTGTGCCGATAAAAAACACCAATGCCATGACGAGGAAGCAGACCCTGTCGATCACACGGGCAACCAGGAACCACTCTTCATTCTCCTGGGGTCAATAAAAAGTAAGAAATTAACACAGGTGTGGACATAAACCTGAGAGGACGAGTTAATCTAAAGATGTGAAGCTCACATTCTGGAAGTCATTCTGCTGCCTTGTACTCTCAGCTATGTGTTTGCAGGAGGCCACACACTTCTTCACCTCTGGAGAGGCCTTTGCCAGGCTGATGCTGAACTGCTCAGCTGTACCACCCTCCAGCCCATCGTCTGCGTACACAACATGCAATTACAGGGGAAAACAAACTCACATTTGCACTTTAAAGCTGGAGTGTATGATTCATGAGCTCTGCTGTCCAAGACACTTTTTTGTCAAATTCAGTACATATCTCTGTGTGTCTGTGTGTGGGCTGAGAAAAAGTCCTGTGTTTTCCCCCTGTCCCTGCTCTGTTTTCAGGGGAAAAACAGTCAGGGTTGCCCCCTGTGCAACTAAAACTCAAAACACTACACCAAGTGCTACACCAGCCAATCAGCTGCAGGGGTGCGTCTCTAGGCTCCTTGTGCACAGGCTCAGGTGGGGGAGATGCAGCTATGTGCAGCTGAGTGAGTAGAATCAAACCGAGGCAAGCAGCATCAGAAATGTCAGACAAACCACAAAGAAAATGCACAAAGAGAGAGAAAGAGTCGGACACAGCAAGTAACACGACGAGGATCAACATTGGCAACGCCTTCCAAAGGTGGAGAGACTTTTGAGATTTGAAAGGCTTCAGGACCGATGCAGAGGTAGATATATTTCTACTGGACATGTGAGTAACGTAACAAGTTAGTTAACATTAGTTTTACTAACCTAACTTGCCCAAGGACGTTCATCTTTTACTCAGGCTGGTCTCATGAGAAACCAGCAAGAGAGCACGAAGGAAGGGGTTCATTTGTTTTGAGGCGTTCAATTCAAATATCAACCGACCAAACCCAGCAGAGCTTGAGGAACGTACACACCATCTTTAGTACTGGTACAAATTTAGTAAAAAGCTTATTGCTCACTCAGTTTCTCCAAGACTGATTTCATCAGTCCATTTCTTTCTTTAAGTCTGGCAAACATGAGTTCAGACCGAGCTGTTCTCATCGTATATTCCTCAGCCTTAGTGATGAGGCTCATGGAGCTGCGACGTCTGCAAGGGACCAGAAACACGTCATTCTGGTCTGTAGCCGGAGTTTTCCAGTGTTCAGTTTCTGAGGTGTTGTCTGGTATCCAGGGTCGCACCTGCATCCTCAGCAGTCGAGGCAGGGTGTTTAGGAAAATCTGAAGAGGACACAGAGTCCAGAGGGTAATCCAGTGGTAAAATGACCCGTGTTGACCTCACAGTATGTTCATTAAGTAACTTATTAAGGGGCGTTACATTAAGACAAGGGTATGGTCTTACCTTTCGGACTTTGTTTGTCATTCTGTGAGTGTTCGGGGTTCTCAGGGAGACGTTGAGGACTATCACGGAGTTCATCACCACCATTGTGGTAACTGACATTACAAACATCAAATATCTGCAGCCAAAGGTTCATACAACAATCGTTTTTGTGCTGTTTCAGATCAGCAGCAGTCAAACTGGAATCTCAGAGTGATCACACAAACTTACTTGCCAATAAGAGGCACAGCCTTCGAAGTCTCTGGAACCTTCTTAGCAATGAGGAAGAGAAACACAGTCTGACCAAGAAGAGTAGCAATAGACATGGTGCATTTTTGACCTCCCGCTGCAAAAGTCAAACCAATATTTAATCAGCAGTATTGAGGTTTTGTGGTGATGAAAACACAATACTAATGACTTATTGTGATTATTGCAGAGCCAGACCTCTGTCTTGTCAACCACATGTCTAGAGAAAATCTTGCTGATGAGATGTTGGAAATCTTAAAGCAGTAATTGGATTTTCTTTGAATTAAAAAAAAACAATACTTATTTCCAGATGCTGCATATCTGGTTATGGAATTTCACCAGGGCGGCTGTGGTCAAGGAGGCAGAGCCAGTCATCTACTGACAGCAGAGACAGCAGTTCAACCTCCATCTTATTCCTGTTCACATGGGGAAGTTTCCTTAGGCAAGACACTAAACTATCTGTCTGGCTCCCTAGACACTGATTATGCAAAAGCCAGTGCATTCCCAGTTTCTGGTCCTAAGGCTAAATAAATTGGGAAAGGGCTGCATCAGGAAGGTCATCTGGCATAAAAGGCCTATGTCATTTCAAATATGTGGATCTTAATACTAAGATGAATGGAGTCTGGTCAGCCAGTAAGCTGATGATCCACTGTGGTGACCCAAGAAGTGGGAAGCGGCCAAATGAAAAGCAGGTACAAGATTCCTCCAGACTTGGTTTAGGTTGATCGGACAGAGGTCTGACTACCTAATCTTACGTTTTTATATGCACAGAGTGAGGAAATATACCTTTGGCCGGTAAGTAGTAGACAAGGAGGCAGAGGGAGGAGAAGAGCACACATGGAGCAATGATATTTATAATGTAGAAGAGGGGCTTTCTCTGGATAATGAGGAAAAAGACCACCTCCTGGTACCCCAGCTCATCCTTACTGTACTGACTGTTGATCACCTTCTTAGCAGGCCGGTGCTTTATGGCCCACTCTCCATTTTCTAAGAACAACATTAGACTTTTTCATTTTGTTTTAATTACAGAATCACATTTAGAAAAGTGTAGTGCTAGTTTCGTTTGGAGAAAATGTTTTGTTTTTTTTTTGTTTAAAAATACCTGTAAAGGCCTCTGGGTCAATATCCACCCATTCCAACGTGTGGTTGTCCTCCTCTTTGAGAACCATTTCAATCTCGTTGGCGCTGTAAGTCTGAGAGCTGAACACAGGGAGAAGACATACGGTCTGTCACTGTCACTTCAACAAGCAACCATCTATTAAATTTACAAGACAGCTCAGTTAAAAGGGACCATGGTTAAAAGAGGCATTGTTCCTGGATTGAATGCTGTGGATTCTATTGTGAATTCAAAACAGCTCATCTCTGCTCACCGGAAGACCATGGTGCAGTTTTGCCAGTCAAAGGGAAAGTAGTTGACTGTGATGGTACAGGCACTGCGGAAGATGGCAGGTGGCAGCCAGTACACACAACCGTTAGGAGACACCAGAGCGTTGGAGTAAAGAGCTACTTCGAACTGTCCATCCACACTGTGCACAGGTTAGAACAGATGGACAAGTATGTTCAAACTCACTCACAGACTAAGGTGCACTTTGTAAAGGAATTTACTTAGATTGAAT